>VXBO01007133.1:44531-108881 GCA_013400135.1 Rhinoptilus africanus
CCCTCTCATAAACCCTGAATGAGGCCAAGGGGAAGGTGATAAAGAATCATATGATTTCAAGATGAGAAAAAAGTAAACTAGTCTTTCCACCTGACAGTGCAATACTGCTTCCTCTAGTGCATCCTTCTGGCTGGATTCATTGGCTGAATCACAGAAAATGCTAATAATAATATGCATCAAGTAATAACTGGTTGAATCATTGCGCCACAAAGTTAATCTGGCAGTGTTGGTGTTTAATGCTACCTTTCCTTAATATTCAGCCTAGCAAAGGACAATGAGTTTCAGAGGTATTTTGGAGGGTTTCCAGGATGCCTGTCAGGACAAAATGCCATCAGTGTCATTCTCCTTCTCCATCCTGATGCACTTTAAGGGCTGAACCCTTTTGCAAGCCAGAGAGGAATCATTTTTATTCTTGCAGGTTGTGGGAGAAGGGAAAGGAAGTTAAGGCTGAAAACACAGCACAAAATGACACGCAGAACTGGAGAAGCCCACAGAGGATGCTGTCATTATGGTGTGGCTAAATTACTGTCCAAAATCTCAGTCTCATACTCTTCGTTGCTTGCTGTCCTTGTCGCTTGACAAATCACACAGCTATCTCTCCCACTTTGTTTTCTCCTCTTACTGGGAACTATGTGGATTTTTGGTAGCATCTGGAAGTACCTAAAAGGAACTGATGTTAGCAATGTTAGTATGAGAAATTTGCCTAGAACTCAAGCACAGGAAGTTCCACCTAAACATGAGGAGGAACTTCTTTCCCTTGAGGGTGGCAGAGCACTGGAACAGGCTGCCCAGGGAGGTGGTGGAGTCTCCCTCTCTGGAGACATTCAAAACCCACCTGGATGGGTTCCTGTGCGACCTGCTCTAAGGTGGCCCTGCTCTGGCAGGGGGCTGGACTTGATGATCTCCAGAGGGCCCTTCCAACCCTAGGATTCTGTGATTCTGTGATTCTATGATTCTATGATTCTATCACAGATACCTAGTGCCATGTAATGTGTATGATATTCCTCATCTTTGGAAACCAAGTGGTAGAGATTTAGACACCCCTGTGTTGGACTGAGTGCAGCTCAAAGTATTTAATATGTTTTGGTGCCATGCAGGAGTGGCGTTGCTACCAATCTCCACAAACACCCTGATAAAAAATGTTTTCCAAAGAAGGCAGCACAAATCACTGAATGAGCATCATAGGAAATTCCACTGCCAGCGGGGTGTGCAGGGGAGCTTGTTGCAGGCCAGATCAACAAAAAAAACACCCCCAAAAAAGGGTAATTTCACAAAAATGAGACTTTTCATCTTATTTGAAGTGATTTGTTCTAATGCTTAAGTTAAAATAACCGTGTTTAAGTATTTCAAAATGAATAATAATAATAATTAAACCCAAAAGATTTGGATGTACTGACACCGTTCCCACAGACTCTCCTCATGAAACCTGAAAAATATTTTTTTCAGAACTGACAGGTGTTTTCAGAGTATTTTGCTGCTTACAAAGGGATGTCTTCCAAGAGAGAAATATGCTATTGAGGATCACCTCACTTGCTCTGTATAAACCACAAACAGCTATCAGGCTTTTTCGTCCCCCTGAAGTATCAGAATTGTAAATAGAGATCTAAAGAGACTACACCCTATAGCGACTGGTCATCACATCAGACACAGAGATGCTGCAGAAGCTGTTTATTTCTAAATTGGGCAATTCAAAAATTGTCAGGTACATAGACAAACCTCTTTGGTATTCATATGGTGGTCCACCTTGAGCAAATCCATCGGTCAGCCAGAGTTAAGTCCACTATAAATTTCCGTATATTCTTGTTCTGATTCAGGTTTGCACCTGTTTAACAGAGATTCAAAGATAAGAATCCGTCCCCAGCTAGCTGTGAGTATAGACTTATGTGCTTATTTGTTGTTTCATTGTGAACAAACTATTTGCAGAGCAAAGGCCAGGCTGTGTTTTCAATTATGCCATAATATAACAGGATTATTGCCATTGCCTTCATGGGTTACATTAGCCAAGAGTAACTCTGATCAAAATCTGGAGTGAAGAGTCGAAGTCCAAGGGGTATTTTAGGAGAGGCTTGTGTTTCACTGGCTTTTAGAGAAAGCAGTAGTCAGGCTTAGGGTGGGAGAAGTAAACAAACATATATACACCCACCATTCCTTCTCCAGATCAGAGACTGTCTGTGGAATTCCAAACATCTGGAGCTCATTGCTGCACTGGCCTCACTGAAATAATTATTTAATTAGCCTCGTTTTCACTTTCTCCTTCTCTCCTCCTGTCTATTTTCTTCACTACCCAGTTCCCAGATGCAGGACTCAATTTGAAAAATCCTACCAGACCTGAGCTTCCTCCACGGGAAGTTGGTCTGCAGGAAAACATTTATATTCAGTCTTAAACAAACATCCTCAATACTTACAGCATCCCCTCATACAAAAGCTTTCCCTCCCTACAGCAACTAAAAAAATGGGTTTTGTATCTTCCATTAACTGCTCACAAATTTTGAAGAAAGCATGCCAAGCAAGCTACATTTATTTGGCTTCTGAATCCTCATAGTGGCTACTACTTACAGGAACTTCAGAGCTAAAGCCATGGTAAATCAAGATTCCCTCTTGACCAGGAACTGAGAGTGCAGATCTGAACCTCTTATCAGTACCTCATTAAGGAGTAGAACATTGTCGCAGCGTGGAAGATGGAGGCTGTTTTCAAAAAAGCAGAAACATGGATAATCTTGTCCAGAGGTGAAAGCTAGAACAGTCAGAAATGCCATGTTAGCAACACCAGAGCTCCAAACAAAACATGTTTCAAAAAGACCAAATGGAGCATAGCAATTTTTCTCTGCTTTGGGCATCCAATGAAAAAAAATAAAGGAATGGAGATAATTTTTTTTTTGTTGCAGTAGAATGAGAGATCCCCCTGTAACAGTGCAGTGTCAGAGACCCTGTCTGGAGCAGCGGGCTAGAGCTGAGCAAAACCTCAGCAGTGAAAACAGAAAACTGGTGAAATGCACGCAGTTTCTGTACAAACCCAAGTCTCAACCTACAGCGCTTTTTGATTCATCATTTCTGTCCCTCACCATGGTCTAAGTGTCTATGTGTACCTTTAGGATTGCCTGTTTGCTTAAGATCCCCAGCTGCTACACGGAACAGTTTAAGAGCTCAGGATCAAAGGACCAGTGGAACAGTCTAAATGTGAGAATCTCTATGCAGAGCCATGCCCCATCCCCATCATCTCCTGAGACCTCCATAAAGACGAGATGCCTGAAACAGAAAAATATGAATGGTCTTGCAATCCTCTAGATCATCCTCTAGGCACATTGGGTTTTCATTTTGCAAATTTAGCACACAGAGTAAAATGCACCAGAAAATCACTTCTTTTCTGGATTCTGTCTCTGTGAAATTCCTATTTACACCAGTAACAAAAAGATTGGTTCTGGAGCTTAGAAATTTTTGGGGGTACCACTCATGTTTGTGTTGCAATCCCAAGCACTTTGGAGGCCCTGTCTCTGAATCGAGCTCCCTCAACACAGGTAGTTGATCTTCAGTGAAGAAACAGCTTGCGAACACCTGGCACAAAAAGACCTCATGGAGGAATTTGGTCCTGGTGAATCTTCCTGCAGACCAACCCTGTATGCCTACCCCTCACTCTGCAGAGAAGCACAAATCAGTTATCAAACCAGAGAGGTTTTCAAGCATCAAACTTCAGAGCTGCCCTCAAGAGTTGATACTTGGCTGCAAGGAAGGGAATTAACTATAACAGTTGTTATTGTCATGTAATGAAATACAGCCTTCAGAAGAGGCTACGACTGAATACTCTAAGCAAAGTCTGTTTATACTGAGGAACTAAAACCCAGCCCTTGAGGAGAAAAATTGCAATGTAAACAAGTACAGAAATGTCATCCAGCCACCGCAATTTGGCTTATGAGAGAGCAGATGAAAAAGTGTCAGGAAACAGGGAGTAATTTATCTTGTTAAGTCTCAATCCTTGTGACTCTGAGAGGACTAATTAATTTTGTGACTACTGTATCTTATAGAAATTGCTGTCATCATAATTAGTGATTATTATTTTCATTCTGGGAAATGGAAACAGAGGAATAATTTGGCCAGAAGTAAAATGCCTGGATTGCAATCCTAGCAGGAGTTCCCCCAGCAGGAATCAAGACAGTTAAACAGAAAGGTACTTAGTAACCTGATGGTGTATCTTTGTTCAAACAGGAGAAGTAGGCTGAGAAGAGGGAAGGCTTTTGCAGCCTGAGGCACTCAGTTTGCACAGTTTTTCAGGACACAGTAGTGTGTGCTTCTCTGCTTCTCTGATGGCCATATATACACCACACAGCAATATACCAAGGATATTGAAGGCAGTTGGATATTACTAGCAGTTACTGCTACGGTAGCAGGGAGATCAGCATGCCCTGGCATGTGCAGGCAGGTTGTCAGGCAGGTTTTGCTGCCTGCATCCCGCTCCACGCTGCCAGGGTGCCAGCAATGCTGAAATGAGCTGTCAGTAAGTTGAAGTTAGGGAGACAACTGCAAAGCACATGTATCTGCCTTTAGTAGCTGGTGCGGGCACAGTAGAAACCTGGAAATCTAGAATTCTAGAAATCAATAGAAATCACCTAGAAATCTGAAATGACCCTAGTCTTGGCACAGGAAAACACACTTCTCCTTGTTTTATAGATTAGGTCACCTGAGAACCCAGCACCACTAGATCTACCAGCGGGAACAACAGTGGTGACAGCTCCTGCCACCCCAAAAAGCCTGTTTCTTCTTGAAAGGAGCTTGATCCAATCTGGGCAGACAAAATCACAGGCAATTTTTTGCATGACTTGTAAGAGCTCTGTGTGGTCTCTCTCTCTCCCACCCTATTGACTTCACGAGGGTATGCAGTCCAGGAAAGACTACAACACAGTGGCAGGAAGCATTATTGGAGCCAAAGGGCCACTTCAGCCACAGCAACGTGGGAGGAAAAGGAGTGTTAATCAGAGTCCCAGACTACCTGTTCAAAAGTTTGGCATGGCATCTATTAGAGGGATAAGCAAGCTTATTCTTCAGCCCACGAAAAAGCAATTAGCAGGTGTAGAAAAACATGAGCGATGTGTAAAAAGTATCCAGAAACTGACTGCTCATGCTTTCTCCTCAAACAGCTAGAGAGGTCAAATGATGTTTGTAGACATCATTGAAAGATGATTGTAGACATCGCTGCAAAGAAAAATGGGAGATATTTCTTCCACAAAACCTCAAAGTAAACTGCTGAAATCTTTGCCACTAGTCTCTGCAGACACTGAAGCCTGGAACTGTTGGGGAGAGACAGGGAAAAACACAAATAAATTGATGGGGAAAAAAACCCAAAACATTAAGGACCAAAGCAACACCACAGACACAGTTATTTATATAATAAAAATAAATAGTTACTTATTCTAGAAAAATAAATCACCAGTGAAGTAAGTTACCTGGAAAATGATCACCTGCTTCTTTCACACACTCCGAGGCTCACAGGCAGCATATCAGACTAGACAGGCCTCTGATGTACTCCATTTGTTGCTCATTTCACTTTGTGTTTAGGTCCACAATGAAAGCAGGTGATAGAGTTGGGAACTGGACCCAGACCTTCCACATGCAAGAGACAACTGTATGCTACCCCTTAACTCTGTGAAGAAAAAAAAAAAAGAATTTTCAACCCCTCAAAGTTATGCTCTTGCATGCTTGATGGTGTAGCTAAGTACAAGTAGCTACCCTTACACATTTCCAGTAAAAATGTAGATTCTGAGGAAATTAAGTTTTCCTCTCATGACCAGAGTATCAATATTGCAGATCTGAGCTATGATTTTCTGCCCCTTCACAAAATGAACTTTCTTTAACAACCTCAGAGAACTATTTTTGCATTACATGTTAGATGTTTCATTCCTTCTTCTTCAAAAAAGAAGTTCCTAAACTAAGTGCCTCTGTATGTGTCTGTACCTCAGCTTGATATTAAGAACATTTATACTTAAAACATTTCAGAAAATAGCACCTCCACTGAAGTATTAATAAAACTTTTTGACTCAACAGGGCACATCAGCATCTGCCACATTGGTGAATTAAAGAACATGATTACTTTTTCTTGATCTTCCAGGGAAAATATAATGTCTTCCTACCAGACCTTTGCTGTTGGTCTGTTTCCATTGTTGGGTGTAACACTAAGACTATTGTTAGTATACACCAAACACTCTTTAAAACAAGTATTATCTNTATTTCTTTCGAAAAACCATTAAACAAAACACACATATTAGCATGGCAAAATTTCATTAACATTTCACTATACATATCTACATAAAATATTTTTTATTTTCAGAAGTTTTGAAGAACCAATTGCTTTTGGAAATGTTATCAGGAGAAACAGACTTCCACACCCTCCAGAAGTCTGCCTAGGTAACATGGTGACTTGTGTTAGGACTTACTTATGCAGAAGTATGGGCTGGAATATTACACTCCAACATATTTAACAGGAAATTGTTTTAAAAACAAAACAAAACANCAACCCCTCAAAGTTATGCTCTTGCATGCTTGATGGTGTAGCTAAGTACAAGTAGCTACCCTTACACATTTCCAGTAAAAATGTAGATTCTGAGGAAATTAAGTTTTCCTCTCATGACCAGAGTATCAATATTGCAGATCTGAGCTATGATTTTCTGCCCCTTCACAAAATGAACTTTCTTTAACAACCTCAGAGAACTATTTTTGCATTACATGTTAGATGTTTCATTCCTTCTTCTTCAAAAAAGAAGTTCCTAAACTAAGTGCCTCTGTATGTGTCTGTACCTCAGCTTGATATTAAGAACATTTATACTTAAAACATTTCAGAAAATAGCACCTCCACTGAAGTATTAATAAAACTTTTTGACTCAACAGGGCACATCAGCATCTGCCACATTGGTGAATTAAAGAACATGATTACTTTTTCTTGATCTTCCAGGGAAAATATAATGTCTTCCTACCAGACCTTTGCTGTTGGTCTGTTTCCATTGTTGGGTGTAACACTAAGACTATTGTTAGTATACACCAAACACTCTTTAAAACAAGTATTATCTTCCATTTTATATCTGTAAAGTATAATCAAGCTCTGATCCTAACTAGGGCCTTAGTCACTGTTATCATCTTAGGTAAATAAATAATAATGTTATTACGATGATGGGGCAATAAATTATATGTATTCAAAATAGATGTCTGAGGCTTTGGAATGAGGGTGTTTCCTAACGGAGGGGAATTCTTGGCTGTCGGGCTATTTCCAGAGAGACTTCTGATGCATCACTGATTTGAAATATTTTTCACTGCTCAAGACTTTTTCTCTGGACTTTGGACATACTTGCATTTCAGATGGCAGATAAAAAGTTATGCTACAGATTTTTTTTGTTTTCAGAGTTTGTTTTGGTTTTGGGATTTTTTTGCTTGTTTGTTGTTTTNAACAAACAAAGAAAACCCAAAAGAAATCAAATCCAATTCTATATGTGTTTGTAAACTATGTGCTTTTCATGGAAACCACGGATATTTTGTCAAGAAAGAAAGGATACCTATTACTTTTTTCTGAAAATTGGAAATGATTCCATCCAAAATGACACAACAAAACAGTACTGATCCACAACTTGGCTGGAGTGGTAATTCAGAGTTCGTATGTTCTCATTTTTTGTTATATGCTGCACTCTTCTACTAGCTTGCATCCTTGTAGTGCATCATAAGCTATGACATTTGTGGTGCCCAGAGACCATTAGTGACCTGGTAAAAAGTATTGAGATACAGTCTGGCTAAAGGGGGAAGACAAGCAAAAGGCAGAGACACCCAGACTTGGAATCCTGTAAGAACTTCCTCTCTTCTCAGACTGTGGAATGGGAATAATATTAACCTGATACTAAAGCTCATTGAGGCTTTTCATTGCTGTCAGCTTTGTTCAGTGGAGTTGAAGCTGATGAATGTCATTGAGCAAATAAGAACCAGACTGCTAATAATTGTTGGTACATTATTACAGTGAGTGGCATACAAAGCCCGTGTAAATTCATATTCTATTCCTGCCTGTAGTTCCGACGTGCTCCAAGGCTTTGTCCTCCTCCCTTTGTTCTTCTGGTTGTACCATTGTCAGAGACATGCAGGGGAGTTTTGGAAAGCTCTGGAAGAATAGTTATTGCCATCATGAAGGTTGTAATGTATCCCATAGAGATCTTCTGTGTCGATGACAAAGCCAGATCTTGCCTTGTACATGATGCAGTGTGATTTATCACTGGGATTATATCACTGATTCTTCAAATGAATTTCTAGCTTTATATCTATATTCCAAGGTTTTTTCAAAGTTATTCTTGATATTTTAAGGTTATTTCAAGGTTATTTCAAATTTAAACTTGTCAGAGCAGAGAGATTCCCCCCCAGTCCCTTAGTTCAGGCAAGAAGTGTTGCAAATCTCTGAGTGGACTAAAAATGCTTCTTACTGTGATGGGAAACTACATCAAATATGTTTGGCAACGTATACTCTTTTCTCTATAAATTAGAGCTTACAGTATAAAATTTCAATATAAGATTTTTAATATTTTCTGTAAGGATGCCAGAAATAGTTTATGGCTCTAAAAAAAGCCCCCAATCTCTAGCTGGTGCCATATCGTCTGCATGACAAAAGCTGATCTTCTTCACCAGGAAGATGGTACAGCACAAGAACAGCTTATTCAGAGAGGCTGCAAAGTCTCCATCCCAGAAGAATTTCCAGAGTCAGCTAGACAAGGCTGGGGTGCCCAGAGCTAGCACTGGAGGTAGTCTTGTTTCCAGAGGTGGTTTGGACTCAAGACCTCCAGACCAACATCTCTATGGTTCTGTGAAATCCTTATATGAGAAAGGGCATTAACAGTCTCTGTTTTGGTGTCAGTGCTAGAGACTAAATGCACTCTTGAGGTTTAGGTACTGAGATTACTATATAATCTTTAAGTGACAGGTTAAATGGATTAACTTCTCCTTAAGCCTGTCTTGCGAAATAGTGACTGTCACAACTAACATAGCAGACCTATGTCAAAACTCCTATCAGTCACTGGAAAAGTTTCCCTGCTCCACTTCCCTAACACCCATTTTCTATAGCAGGCTTAAAATTGGCAACACAAACCTTGAAGTAAACTTTGTCAGGGAAATGTTCTCCTCGGAAGCTGCTGCAGTATCTCAGCTGAATAGCCCTAAATTTACTACTTTCCATGGCTTTCTATTGCTATAACTCTCTCCTTCTAAGTTAATCCTTCTCTTTGGTTTGCATTTGCAAGCCCTCATCTTTTCCCAGAGAGGGGCAAACCTGTCAGCATCATTCAGAAATTTTGCCTGATTTGCTACAACACTCTGAGACCCTGAGGCTGAAAACTGAGTGTACATCTCCATTTACAACACACAGAAGGAAAGGTATGGAGCTCTCGGCCTCGTCAACCCAGGCAAGGTGCTACAAGGTTCTTCTCCTTGACCATAGCAGATCTCACTGGACAAGATGAAGGGACTTCAAAGCAAGCATAAAACATCCCCATATAACAAGGAGGAGCATTTCATGAAGGAGACAACATGCAAGGAGAGCAAAAGAGAGGTAGCCTGAGATGTTTAAAATGTTTGGAAGAGGACTGATGCTTTTGTTTTCTCTGCATATAGCTTCTTGTGCATGACAGTCTGGATCTATGGCCAGACATCTAGATATCTTCATAAGACAAACAATAACAGATGTTATTTGATACTTCTGATAATGAAAGCAAATTTATTAACAAAACTAGTCTGATTCCTCCAGTTTGATTTTAAGACTGGGTAATTCCCTAATTACTTAACTTCTTTGAATCACTGGAAGGTAATTTAAATGCTTTGCATGATCTCACCTGCACTATAAACTAAAAATACCAAGTACCTAGCACTGAAGAGAAAATTTAACATCAACAGGAGTGTGATTTCTTAGGAGAATGAAACTATTCAAGGATTTCAACTCAGATTCAACAAAGGAAGCTGCCACAGCAATCAGTCAGAATCACTATAGAAAAAGAGCTATGTTTGACAGAAAGTTCCCCCTTTTTGGCAGAGGCTGTCCTCTGACGGATGTCAGTGCCTATCCTTAATCACAAAGTGCCAGTAGCATTTTCAGGGGAAGAAAATCCCTGAAGACCTCCTGTATATACAGACAAATAACACTAAAAATTACATTTAAATAGAGATTGCAGTCAAAACAATGAAAAGGCAAGAAAGTGTGAAGTGCTGGTCCAAGCTACAGAGATGAGATCAGAGACTAGATCTCCTGCCATGCAATACACAACATATTTTGCAAGTCCTATTAGCTTTTTTTCTGAATCTGTCCTCGTGCATGTGCATCTCAATTTCTGTTATCCTGTGTTCAAGGCATTCCTGGGAGCACCTTCAGGTGACCCAAGGGAAGAAACAGACGTTCTGAAAGAAAAAGTAAAGAAATTGTCTTGTAATGAAGTGAAATGATACACTCTCCAAAGAGCCGACTGTTTGGTTAAGAACTCAATAGAAAATGCACATAATTATTTACTTTGCTCTGCATTTCTTTTCAGATGGATACAAAGACAACAAGAATTGTCATAATCTGGTTCATAGTGAGTTCCAGCTAATACCAATCAGAGGAGTGCAGGGGATGCAGAGGGTAGCGTGTGTCTGCATAAGACAGTCCATTATTTGATGAAGCCAGAGTTTCATCTTCAGAAGTATTTTGTCTCCACCAGTCGCCAGAGGCACATGTTTAGGAAATCCATACAAGAAACAGAGTGAATATTTTGTAATTCTTGTCCCTATCCTCCATCATGGTCCATGGATTCTCTCTGCATACACAGCATCACATTAAATGCACATCAGTGCATCTGTCCTCCATGCATTTTTTTCTAATTCCCTTTTGAACTCATTTTTTATTACTGACTTTGCAGTGTCCTTTAGCAGGAGTTCCTGACCTTAACTGTGCATCATGGCAAAAAAGGTTAATTTTGTTCATCAGCCTTACTTTTGTGGTTACACTGCTTAATGAATATAAGAAAGTTTTGGCTTGCCAAGAAGGACAGACAAGTGGGTATACATATAGTGATTGTACCTGCTTGCTACAAGACAACACAGACACATTTACAAGAACATATGCTTGGAAGAGGGTTAAAAAGTTCATATAAACACAGGATTTACTGTTTACAAGAGCAGCTCTTGCAACAGGACAGAAATGGGGCAGAGTAACCCAGAATCTCACCCTCCGACTCAGCAGCTCACGTGGCTGTGGTGTGCTGCCCTGTTTGGTTTAACAGCACAGATGGTGACTGTCTTACACCACTTAGGGAGCAATCAAGAGCCTTCTCCTCCAGCCAGCGAAGTCAAGCTGTCCAGGAAAAGGCAGCCGGGGGCCGATCTGGCTTGATCTGGACACCACTGCACACATTGTGGTTGTGGGGAAGGGGAGGTAGAGGTGTTGGTTAACCTTTCTGTAATTGCTTTGTTTTGACACGCCTCTTCACTTCCTGGTTTGGAACAGGAATGGAAAGAAAGCGGTTGTTTTTTTTTTTAAATTGCTCTGAGGTGCCACTAACGAAAGGCCCATTCTGACATTACTTTAGGCTTGGATACCAAGGAGGGAATGCTGCAGATCTGTCTTCTACCTGGTCAGTTCAGATTTTCTACCTCAGGCAGCACAGATGGTCAGCAAGCCAAAATAATCCACCTGTGAATGCATCCGTGTCTACTGTATTTATCAGACTGGAAGAAGCAACTGATGATTATCACTACATTCACTGTTCTAGTGCTAAAGACTGACACCCATCAGCCCAGACATTCTACAGATGCAAACTAACAGAAATTATTCAATTCACACATTGGTCTATTAAAAGATGCCATCGTTCCCAACACAAACCAAGGGAGATTTGTGGGATGGAGCACAGTAATCCCAGAAGCCTTAGATCAAAATGGAAAGTATCAGTATTTGAAATGGAGACCAATTATATGAAGACAAGAAGATTAGAGAAGTCAGACTGAGTGGTGATGGCTGTGTCACAGGACCTGGCACCTGCAGTCCCCTGATCATTACACATGGCAGCATCATCAGCCATTTGACTAAAAAGCTTACTAACTACGTGACCTTGCCACCCTTGCAGAGTTAGACGACCACTGCTATGGCAATGTTACTGTCTAACTTTTTGTCTGTATTTGCACTCTGTGTATTTCCATCCTTTACCCTCTCTAAAGGCTATCATATTACAGCTGTCAGGAAATGGGTATATTGAAGGAATTTTCTCCTGTAATATTGATGTGCCAGTGCATGGATAACAAACCACCTTTGTTTTTTCTCCTGAAGAGAACTTGACTTTCTTCCTTTTACTAGTCTGTTACCAAAATAAAGGGTTATTTCTTTCACCATGGAGAAGTCTGCAAACTTTTATTATATCTTTCCTGTGCATATGTGGGTTCCAGATCCCCACAGTAAACCCTGAACCATCTCTTCTCCTCTCTCTATACTCAGAGCCTCGAGTCAAGGCTGAGGAAGCCGTGGTGTCCTGCATGGGACACCATAGACTGAAACGTACTTTGTACTTTCTTGACCTTTCTTCACCAAGAGGTTAGTCAGTCACTGGAACAAGCTCCCTGGGGAGCATCTCACAGGACCAGGCCTGTCAGAATTCAAGGAGCGTCTGGACAATACTCTTAGTCATATGGTTTAGTTATTAGATAGTTGTGCAAGGATCAAGGCTCCATGATCCTTATGGGTCCCTCCCAACTTGAGATATTCTATGATTCTGTGAGCTGGACACACAAACCCACTGTGTTGAATAGAGCACAGGCTGGTCAGGTAGTAGCATGGTGGGATTCGTGTAGCTATGTCAGCATGCCTATTTCTGAGCAAATTGCCCAAGTCTCTTCATGTAGACCACGGAAAGAAACATGCACCTGGATTACTATATGAGGCTGTAGAAAGTTATAAACAACAGCTAGGCTTATTTTTACCAACAAACCTTTAGTAAAGGCACAAGTGTGAAAGGAGAAGTAAGCAGGCAGTTCCTCAAGAACTCGTTTGTAGGGAGACCCAAGCCCCATGCTCCAGGCTGTCTCTCAGCGCCCTGCTCCGTATCTCCCTCTGTCTCTGCTCTGTCTCACACATGTTCCTGGCAGACTTCTAGCCACGGCTCGGGTGTCGGCAGCCCTAAAGTGAATTGCTTGTTATTCCCTGGAGACCAGAGCACCTCCAAAGTTGCTGTATCACCCTGAAATCAGTCTGCACAGCAAGCAAGATTTGGGTGAAAAGTAAAACGAGTTTTAGCCCGCTACAAGACAAAGTTAAGAAACTAATTACTAGATTTGGAAAATGGATACAAGGAGACAAAGCTGTAACACATCTTTTTATCTGCCTATGCCTGGACATATTCCCAGCCTCCTTTTCTATTTGCACAGGGAAGAGCTGACAAGACATATTTGCAGCTTCTCAGTGCTGGGGCCCAGTTCCTAAGATAAGGCTCATCCCTCCTGCAGTGTCTCCTTGTGCTGGAACCGTTCACTTGGGGCAAAACCTCTCTGTACTAATGTCTCTCTTTCAGGATCCCACTCGGTAAAAAGCAGCCCCACAGGAGTTTCCCATAACCCAGATCCTGTGTAATTAGTTCAGTTTGGTTAACAACTTGGTGAGGGGAGCACTGAAGGAAAGTCTCATGCTATATTTGCTCATGTAATCCAATTTCATGCTGGGTGGCCAAGACTATTACCACCTTGGCAGTCAATAGATCACGGTCACACACTGTAGGCTTGTTCCTGCTTGGCAGAGGAACTGCAGAACAGGAGCTGAAAAGCATCTGAGTTGGCATGTTGCATTTTCTACAGCCTGTGGCTCTTAAACCACATCAATGGTGACAGTGAGCTTATTATTTGTGTAAGGAGCTGTAACCTGCCTCTTGGTGCTTTTAGTTTCTGGCTCTCTGATCAGGTAAGAAAGAAGATTAATAATGTTAACACCACTTTGCAGATGGGAACAGTCAAATCTTACAAGGAAAAGACAAGTAGCTTGTCCTGGAGCAAGCAAGGGGATCCTGTCCTGTCTCCTGCCATCTCAGTACTGATTTGGAAGGTTTTACTGAACCTCTGCAGCTAATCTACATGCGGCCAAAGGTGTTTTAAATACACACTGCCTTCCTTTCAGTCTTCCATCCCAGTGTATGTATAAAGATGGAAGAGATGTATAAAGAAGGAAGAGGTGTTCCTGAATGAGATTTCTCACATCTTACCTAACTCCTCCCAAAATAAAATTTTTCCTGAAACCTTGCATGTCTGCCTTGTGTCTTTGTGAAGCAGGTTTTTGTTCAGAAAATATGAATGTGGTGCAGGTGTCCCATGCTCCTCCTGCCACCTGTGCTGTCCCTAGGAATGGCGTCCTGGCACTTCAAAAAGTGAAATAAATGATGGAGACATACCAGTTAAAAGAGTGCAAAATGCATCCTCTGGTTCCAATGCACTTCCCTGTGGTCAAGGTGAGCTTCCTGTAGGAAATGGCCTAGAAACATAAACCACCTCCCAACAATCTTCACTGATAGTGTTTAATGTACCTCTGCTTGTGACTAGGGAGAGGAAGGGACCAGGCAGTCACAGGGGAGGGCCACCCCTTGCTGCTGGGGAACTCCCTAGTAGAGCTTCTCAGGTCACAGGGTCCCCAAGAAATGTCTGGGTCCCACGTGAAGACTTATCATCAGCAAGACGTGTTAGCTGCGACCTAAGCAGTCATTTATAGCCTCCCAATACTCACAATGACCTGCATGGTACATTTCAGACAGCCTTTCCCTACCTACATGCTCTCACCTGTTCCTCTGTGATGCTGATTTGGTTTGACCAAAATATGCAAGATCACTTTCCTCATCACAGTGCTACCTCAGCCTGTGAATCACAAAGTCTTAAGTCAAACATTCTGTCTGCTAAGTGCACTGCCTACCTAGCAAAAATTGTGGGGAAAAGTTTGGAAGAAGAGAGTTGCTTCCAGTTGCCCCAGTAAACTTCCCTTCATCCCTCAGACATTGCAGTTTGTAGTCCTTTACCAAAAAAAAAAAAAAACAAACCCTGAACACTAGCTACCATGGGGAGAAAAGGACTTTTTATTATTTAGCATCAGTCTATGTTTGTAGAGGTAGTTTACAAGGTGTAAGAGTAATCTGAAGGCATGCTTCAACCGCAGAATGGTTTTTTTTAATCTGAGGAGCCTGAGTGGGAGTTTTTAGTTTGTTATCGTTACTTAGTGTAGAAGGTACACAATATTAGCTGTGACAGTTTTCACATGCAGAGCAACAACATTCAACTCTGCACCATGCTGATCAGCAAAAACAATAGAGAGGAAATTGTCAGAGCATGGCAGATGGAGAGTCTCTTCAAATCGGTTTGGATAACACGTCTTTCTTCCATTTTACTTTTGAGAGACACATAGCTATGATGTTTATCATGACAGCAATGGTGTTTATCTTACCAGGATTATGTTGAAACAAGTTTAATTGTATTAGCATAAAACATATCAGTGTTAGGAGTGACGCAATGTGTTTAGCATCAATATAAAGGTTGCTAAGTTTTATGTTTTCAGCTGGAATTAGAGCAGCAACAGGACACTGGAACATATGGAATGCATTTTAGGTTTTATGTTCGTGTCTCTCAAGGAGGATTAGTACATTTGCAAAGATTCTTTATGTGCTTTACCATGGGCAGTGATAGTTCGTGTGTAACAGCACCGCTGTTCCCTCCTCTGTCTTACCATTTAAACCTGAACTCAATTGTTTGGGAATTCTTTAGAGGCTTGACAGCTGGTCCTAGCTTGCAAACATTATTCCATATCTGCTGCTTGATGGGTTATAAAAGTAGTACACTGTATATAGCAGAGCCATCAGCATGACAGATCGGAAAAAAGATATTGCCAAGTTCTCCCTCATCTGTATCTATTGATGTGTATTAGATCTGCTAAGGTAAAAACTGAGGAAAGAATCTGGATTTTATATCTGCCTGGTAGGGATGCCTTGATTAGCTACAGCCTTCACTGACCACAAAAGAAGTTTTTCTCAGCTCTTCCATTTGACATGCTTAGAAAACCTCAAACCTTTATCAACAAGGAAGGCAGTCCCTCAGACACTAATCAATGAACCCTTTTTGTTGGGACCATCCTAAGATATGAGGTGTTCAATTCCTGGTGACTTGCACCAAGACACGAGACCTCCCTTCCTGTCCAGGTATTTTGAAATCCCCTGCATTCTTAATTGTCCGTGTTTTTTTCTTCCCTCAAGTCCAATCTTCATTATTTGACAGAATTGCTCTTATTTACAATTTAACAACATGCACACAAACCTGAAACAGTGTGTCTGAGTCACACCTGTGCAATGTGATATGTTGCCCCCCGGCAACAACACACGCACAGATTTGAAAAGATGGGTCCCACTACCATGGACCATACCTAAATTAAATGCCACCTGTCTTTGAACCTACATTTTCCCTACTAACAAGACAAAAATCAAAGCTTCAAACAGTCTGAGAAAAACATTGCACTATGGACTTACATACAAGCACCGGGATAAACACCCTTGATAGTGTCATCATGCCTACTTAGGGGAGCCTTGCCATCCTTTTGCATCAAGGATTTGATTCTGAACCATTGAACTATGCTTCCGTTTTCCCTTCTTGAATGCTTATTTCACTGGGAGAAGATGTGACCTTTGAATGAGAACACAAAGCACCAGGGTATGAGATCAGGGAAGAATGAAGGAACACCACTGCTGCAGTCCCGTCAGAGCAGCAACAGCTCAGTCATCTCCTGATCTCATCTCTACGTGCACATCAAGACTGAAATTTTTTCTGGTGTGTATGGCTTACTCTGATGCCAATAACTGCACTCAACTTCGGGGTAAGTTAATGAAACTGTATAGGACTAGAGGAAGTCAAATACATATGCTTTCCTCCTGTTTTTTATTTTGTGTTTAAACTCCAGAAATTTGTGAGCATCCAGTTATTCTTCCAGAGGTTGAACTGTCATCTAGTCAAATTATTGCAAAGACCTATCTGCAGGACCCAAAATTGGGCAACGTTGCATGTAGTATTTCTGAAGGGTGGTATAGAGATGATTTCATCAAGTAGTTCGAGATGTGGCAGAAGAGTGAATTTTAGCATTTCCTTCTGGCCTTTCCCTCCATGCAGGTAAAACTTCCATTCTCAGTGGTCTTTTTCTGAAAGCATATGGCTAAAATAGGGAAAGAGAGAAATTCAGAAGTTAAAGTTCACAAACTCTCCCTGCATCCCTTATAGAAGAGGTAGAAAATCAAGTACATTCTTTAGCACAAGAGCTGGTCAGAATATTTTCCCTTGCAGAAATATACAGCTTTGGAAGCTGAAGTTTTGGAACTGAAAACATCAGAAAGCGGGAATATTTCGTCAGAGAGATATTCCTCATAGGTTTTGCATTTATTTACCTCTGTCTCAAATAATACTCCATACTCTAGGCTGCGTGGTCAGAGTATATCATTATCAGGTTCTTATCTTTATTTTCAAAGCTGGTCCTTAAAAAATATCTTCAGTTCTCAAATAGGTTGCAAATTGCTGAGGAGTGGCAAGGGGAAGAGGACAAGCATTTGCCCTTTTCTTGAGTCTTTATTATTCTAGCTGTGAAATTCTCCTTTGTCTCACATCTCTCCTGTATTGGTCACATTCAACTCTATCTGGAGAAAGCCAATGAGAAAAAGAGTAAGCTGCAGACTTATCACCAAGTCTGAAAAGTGCTGCAAGTTCTTACTTCTGCTCTAATAAAAGAGACACATACCTCCTTCTCCTTAAAAATCTAGCTTAGAAGGACAGAAGATCAGGTACTGGTTTATCCTGCAGAGGAGCTTGCCCTTGAACCCCAAGTTCAGAGTCCTGTTCTTTCCCTCTCTTTTACAGCTCCCTTTCCACCACTGAATGGCAAGTTCTGTAAAAACCACAAAATTCCAAGCTATATGTAGCACAGAGCAGCTGTTTGTCCCAAAATCCCACTGAGCTGACTACAGCAACACACAAATTACAAGCTTTACCTAGCTGCAGATAACCTACCAAGTCATTTCTGGCTTTGAGGTATGACAGTCAGTGGGGTTCACTCTTGCAGCTGCCTGCACTTGATTCAGCTCTATTTTTGAGCTGTCTTTTGGGGCCTTTGCTTCAGAAGTGCCTGGGTTCAGAAGAGGCAAAGGGAAACAGGATACTGACTTGGCATTATTGTTATGATTTTATATTTACAAATAAACATCCAGCAACATCCTGCCCAATAGACATGTATTTATCTTGTTTGTCAATTCAAAATTATGCATAAAATTCCCTCCTGAATCCAGAGATGGAGTGAACAGGGAGTGTAAGCTACTATGTCATTGCATACCTTTTCTTTTTTTTTTTCCTTATTGCATATTAAATTGTATGGGACCCTAATTATCATTGAAAGAAGATGACAAAGGCTTCCATGTTTCTGACAATGGAAGCTGTCTAAGCAACACAGACCTCACAACACAAAGCGGAACAGACCCTAACCACAGTAAACAACTTGAGCTTCGGTTGTGGAGTCCCACCAACTTAATTAAAATTTTGACTTGCAAGCGGATGCGTTATTTTTGAAGGGCATTTCCACAGTCCTGTGGAAAATGTGCAGAGATCCTAATTTGTCTGAGGACCAGTCTAATTGAGCTGTAAAGACCACAGTGTACAATGCCATGCAGACTGAAAAGGCTGGGTACTGAAGCAGTAATGGCCAAATTTTTTGGTGTTCTTTATGAGCCCTTACACTCTGTGCCCTCATGGGCCTTGATGTTTCCAGATGTTAGATTAGGAAGTCCAGAATGGTCTAGATGGCCCTGTCCTCATGCGTACCACCCTTCAGACATCCATTCTGGTGATTTCATTGCTAAATTTGCTAAGAGAGACTGTTTAGCAAGACTAAGGCCCTTCCTGTAACTGTAACTCTTGAAAAGCTGCACGAAAGCTCAGAAAAACTCCAGGACTTCCATCACACCTGTTTCAGGATAGGCACAAAAGCCTTCCTGACAGACCTGAGGACCTGGAGGCATATTTAAGTCTTACATTGCACAGCCTCTGGTTCGTTTATGCACCCTGGGTTGCATAATGCTTAAAAAGCCAAATAGACAGCAATGGGAAAACATTTCTGTGGCTGAGCTGTGGCTTTTGCTCCAAAAATGCACTGAGCAACTCTATGCCACAGGCATGCAAATGAGCAAGGGCTCAGTTTGCATGTCACATCCAGAGATACACTTGATGCATTTTCCCCTGTCACACCCATCAAGACGCTACTCTCCCCAGCAGCAAAATCCAACAAGTCAATGATTTGCATATTAGGAGCAATAAGCCCTTCTTATTTGCCGTACTTAACAAGTGCCTCTTGCACTGGGGAAGGCCAAGGCAGGTGGTGGCATGGTGACTGATTTTTGGGAGCTAGCACTTCTACTCGTGCTTCTCAGTGTGCTGGAAGTATCAACTCAGGGCCTGTACTGCCCCAGTCAGTCACCAAGTGGTGTTAAGCTGCAGACCTGTGAGAGAAACACAAGTCACTTCTCTTCTTTGTGACTTGTTTTTAAGAAGAACAGAAAATTATTTCTTGTTCCTCAGTTTGTATGGATAGTGCCTTACTTTACCAGTGCTTTCTTTTCCACAGGAGGATGATTGCTTCTTGACAGAGCTGTGTGGTGACTACCTAACACTAAGAATTGCTACTGTTTTGATTTTTGATATGTATAATACTGCTTCTAATGAGACACACATACACTGCTTCCTCTGTAACTGCCCCGCGGCAGAGCTGAGAAGAACCATGCAGGCATCAGAACAAGTCCTGTATATCTGGCAGTAAGAACCTGCACCTGCTGCACATATATGTGAAGGGCTAAGAGACTAAGAGCCCAGGACTATTGAGCTTTCATTGTGTGAGCAGAGTGCAGAATTTGAACAAAAGAGGAAAATTAAATGATTTGTCGATGGTTATATAAAAAAGCTGCAGTAAAGCCAGAATACAGTTGTCCAAGTTAATACCCTGATAATTTTCCCACAGGACCATCTTTCTTTTCCCCAGCAAACAGCTTCCACAGAGCTCACACCACACACACAAGGATGTTTATAACCAGACAGGATAATAAAACACTCACAGGAAGGCTGAATTCCAGACTCAATTACAAGCAAAACCAACAGCTCTTAACAATGAATGCTGGATATCATGCATTGCATTATCACACTGCACACTGGATAGCTTTTCCCTAAAAGGAATGCTTGTGGTCACACTGGGATTTGAGATGGGAAATGGCAGAAACACTGGCTCATTATTTATTTTTTACTCTATGGCATTTCTGTGTAACCAAATGTTCGTAGCAGTTAAACATGGTGAGTCTGTCTAAATTCACTAGTCTGAACCTAAATGGACCACCTGCACTTAGCCTATTACCCCTCTTTGGGAAGCCTGCATTTAGTCAATTCTATAGATACAAGGGATACAGCAATGCCTCTAAATAAAAGAGTGGACAACTACCACAGGTGAAGTCACATCCACAAGTTTTAGGACCACCTCCCTCTACAGTAAACCTGGCTATACTCATACTACACAAGACCTGGTCTCCTCTGGCCTCCAACCACTTTTGCTGTTGCTTGACATAATTTGTACAATTTCTCTTCTGCCTGTTCAAACAGTTTGAAATAATGCAAGACAGGTTACAGCCCTCTGGGATGGTGTTTCTCTAGCAAAATATAAGGGTGTACATAACATGGGTTTTGATGTAAACGTATGCAGAGGTTCTTCGTGGAGTTATAAGACCTTCTGGAATGGTGTTATGAGACCCCACAAAGCAGAGGGATCCTAATCTCATGTCCACATCGGAGTCAGTTGGGGCATCCCAAAACAGAGCAAGGAAGTAGCAGTTGGGAACAGACCATCAGATCTCAAACTTTTGCCTAGACAGATTTGTATTATAAAGCCCACCTAATATTTCTATCAGTGCAGAGACAAAGGATCAGGTGAATGCAGAGGTGGATGTTCCTCAGAGATACAGCACATTACAGTGGACGTGGCAGTGCTGGCAGGACATTTGCTTCAAGGTATCAAGGAAGAAGGTCTCCGTTAAAAATTAGGTCTCATCAACCTGGAAACAAGGTCATAATTTTGAAGTATATTAGGCAAGGATGCTTTACTAGCACTGACATTCAAGGGAAAGTAACAGTTCAGGACAGGTATGAGGTCTCACCCTCACTCAAGTCAATTAATAAAGTCACTATAGTGCTAGGCCTGGTTTTGGCAGACAGAAATCCAGTTTCTGACTTTAAGGCAAATCTTTGCATTGGGAGAAGGTGGGGAAAGAGGAAACAGATCACAAACCAACATGATATAACATATTTCCTCTAAACACTTCAACATGGAAAGACTGGTAAAGTTTTCCATGAGGTATTAGTAAGTGTCTCAGTGAATAACCAAGGGAGCAGAAACAAAATTAAATCATGCCAGGGGCAACCAACAGGTTTTTAATTGTAGTTTGGGTTGTTGTTTTTTTTTTTTAATTCCACTTTCTCATTTCACTCTGTATTAGGTAATTCGTTATCTAATTTAAAGCAGGTATTACACGTTAGTCTCCACACTTTGCAGCTGGCATGTTTAGACCATGTCCTTCACGCAGTCTCTTAATTTGGCTGCCTGTGTTGTCTTGGCTGCTGGAGTAGAAATCCTTTGCTCCTGACTTTCAGAAAATCTGGATCTCTGTTTCCCCTTGAAGCCAGTTGGAGCAGCTAGTGCACTGCCAGCATGGGCAAGAGGACAGAAGCCCTCAGAATGACAGACACCTTTGGAAAAAACATCTGAAAAAGTTTTAGGTACAATTTTCAAAGTGTCAAAGAAAGTCTTTAAGTTTGCAAGTGACTTACCTTACAAATGACATGAAAAAATAGCTGTCCAGACTACACCATATCTTCCTCTTCTGCAAAACTGGAGATGTCTTCTCTTGTCTAAAAGAGCAGCTGTAAACAGAGAGTGAACTGGAAGGTCATGTAAATTAAACTCCCTTCACTTGCTCTCACTTTTAGAACTACCTCCACCTATGGCATGGAGCCGAAGTAGGTGTAACTCATGTGGGACCTGATCCAGTTCTCATGAAGTCAATGAGAGTCTTTCCACTGATTTTTATAGGCATTGGATCCAGTCCACAGTGAGGAGCTGGAAGGTGTAGGTTAAAATATCCCTCTCGTGTTTCCTTTTACATATACACGGTAATTCCCTTGCCTGTAGCTCGTTTCAGTAACACTTTGTGTTTTTTCATCCAGAATGTTTTGTATGCAGCTTCTATGGGGTTCTTACCCTGAAGCTAGAGAAGAGCTTTGAAACTCCGGACTTCCGAGGTTTAAGAAACGCTGTGAGGTACCGTTTGGCCGATTTTTATCTTGGATCTTTCATTCAATCTCATCCCATCCTGACAGAGTTATAAATCCTACTTATTTGGGGGAGGTAAGACCCTCTTGCCACAAGCCAAGCTGAAAACCATGGCTGCTACTCCCAGAAGATGTCTCTTAATCTATAGTAAAACCTAAGACTCTTGAGTCTTATCTTGCTCCCTGTTTCTGCTAAGCATTCTCTGCTGAGCACTAATGAAATCCTTCCTCGCACTTCCGCCTTGACAAAAATTGCCATGCTGTTTGGTTTATTTAGACATGTATTTATAGAGTGTGACAGAACTGAGATGATGATAATAATCAGGTTTGACACAGCATGAGCAGCAAATGTGCAGAAGAAAGGAGTGGCTTCATCTGAGTTTCATCCCAAATTTATCCAGAGACAGGGAAATTGTGGTATAAGGTTCTCTCTGCCTTATGACCATCAGGACCTGCAACAAGCTTGTAATAACTCCCCCCACAAAACAAGCTGACTGAGAACTTGTTTGTTTATGTATCTGTGGTTACAACTTAGAAATTAAGATGTAAACTGCAAAAATCAAGCATTTAAGGAGAGAGGGAAGAGCATGGGGATTTTTTCACCCATAAAACTGTTCCCATTGAGGTCAATGGGACTTACTGCTGAAAAACCTCGCAGGAGATACTCTGTCACCAAGGGAACAACACCCTTTTTAGTGACAGTCTGGGGAGCAGTCCTGATAGTAAGCAAAGATCTAGTCACAGAGGGCAGTGACCTTTCACAGATAGCACACCGAGATGTGCTTCCATCTCTCTAAAACTGGAGAGTGAACATGTGGGAGGAAAATACAACAGGAGTTGGGTGCTGCTGAGCAGCAGAGAGGTCAACTCTTACCTTCACATCAGAGGGCAGTTTCAGGCTCCTTCCCTTACACCATCTGCAAAAGCAGGCTTCTTCCAGATGAACGCAGCAATCATGAACTGAAAGAGAAATAAAGGCAATGAAATGTAGACTCCTCACTAGTTTTTAGGAGGTGGCCTGGTTTTCCAAAGGATGAGTCGTTGAGTAGCTTTATGGGAATACTGCTTTTGATTAAAAAACAAATCAGCTCTCTGATGCAATCTTTGCTCCTTTACAAAGTCCACATGCTCAAAAATAAAAAATCAGATTTAGGTCCCTCTTTTCATCCTGCCCCCAAAAAATCAGTTGATAGACTTAGAACTGAGGAACTCCCCTTTTTTTTTTTCTCTGTCAGAGAGGCTCTATAAACTGATAGAAGTAATGAAGACGTCTTTAGAAAGTCCTATAGCTGTGTGTTCTAGATCTGTCTGCTCTAGACAAGTATAGCAGAGCTGGGGACAGAGGCAAGTTGCGAATCAGGCAGATCGACATATTTCACAGTAAATCCTTGATGCAGCAAAGTTTCCAGGCAATATGATTTTGGTGACACTGAAACCATTTACAAATTCAGTTTGCACTTAATGAGTGCTTTCTTAGTCTGAAACATTTTCTCTTTGCTGAGATTAATTCCTCCCCTTCCCTCCAATCTCCAGGACTTTGCAGAATAAAATGTGTTATTCTGGGAAAAACAAACTGTGACACTTGAACTTTTTTATACAAAGTCTGGGAACTTTGATTTAAGCATTTTTGTTTCAACTTGGACCACTTTTAAATGAAAAATGCTGATTTGAAACAGTACTAAATAACCAAAACAAAACTGGTTTGTTCAGCTTCATGTAGTAATCAAATTAAGACAAATTNACTTTTTCTCTGGATCAGCTGGCACTTAATTTTCCCTTGATATCTTTGTTAAGTCATTAAACTGAAAAAAAGTCCCTGATCTGTTACCTTTTTGTAACAGATTGGCATGGAAGTCTGTCTCCTCCACCCTCCACCCCAACTCTCCCAGCCAAGCTGTTTCACCCCAGCAGCTTAGAGGGAAAGCAGATATCACAAAAGGAATAGAGAAAACATTCAAAAAGAGTGTGGTCAACACATAGCAGAATCATCAACCTCAACAAAGAATGTGCATGTTTGCATATGCATCTCCCTCTCTGTAATTTTTTTCTCTCTTATTATATGCTACTTCAATGTCAGCTTCCAGAGTAGCCACATACCTTATCGTGGTTCAGGCCCACAACCCTTGGGGGTGGAAGGAGGGAGTGCAGTGTGACAACAGAGAATTCAGACCGATGGAAGGCAAAGCACCAGCCTCAGGTAGAGGTCCAGCTCCATCCAAGGTGGGATAACTTAGAAAGACAAGCAGAAGAAGTTTTGGGAAACACAAGCAGAAAATAACGTGTGCTTCATGCAGAAAAAATGGGCTATGAAAAACACTCAAGGACAAAGCAAAACCCCCAAAGACCTGTTTGGAAAGGTCAGCCGAATTCAGAGCAAGTCAGGGCCAGAGCCTCATCAAGGAAGCGCAGCTGAGGTTTGCCAGGTTACACCCTCCAGAGTAAAAGGAGAAGAGTAGAGAGTGCCAGAGAGGCAGAGAGTGAGAGAGGAAAACCAGGAGCAGGACGCCAAGTGCTTTGCAAATCAGCAAGCCTCAGTGGAGTTACGTCAGTGGAGAGACTAGCCCAGCAGCTAACCAAAGGCACACGTCTCAGAATAGCAAGATTCAGCCTCTGCCTCAGACATCAAGCTGAGCAGACCTGTGGAAAAGGACAAATGTAAGCATTTAAATGGATGAAACCCCCCTGCAGATTTTCTCTGACTAATCAGGTTGCTCCAGACTTTTCATGCCTGGTTCCTGAACAATTTACTTTAAAAATTGTATATCCTTTCTCCTCTGCCCTAGCCCCATCTGTATTGAGGCATATCTGAACTACTATAACCTCCAGCTCCCCATGAATCTATAGGCTTCCAAGGCTTTGGGATGCCCAGAAAGCAAGATTTATGTGTTGGACCACCTGATTGGAACTGGGGCCCATCACATAGGGCAGCTCACGCTGGTGTCACAGCACAGGCTAAGTGTTTTCTGCTCACCTTAGGTCTCACCACGGGGAAGTTACATGTCCCCTGCAGTGCCACTGAGGAATCTGAGGCTGGACCCAGCCTGGTTCCCAGGGCTTCAGAGCTCAGCATGACACAGGGCTGAGCCTTTGTGGAACAGTACAGACATAACACATGCCAACACTACCTCTTCTCTGCTCCTGTAGGCTTCCTTCATGTGTGTGTACGTGCAAACCACTCAGGTGCACAGAGGTGCCATTTTCTAGCACAAAAGTGTGCCATGCCCCCTCCATTTTCAGTACTAAAGATGTCAAAGAAGTGGGAGGAAAGGGACATGAATTTTGAGGGAAAAAAAGATTTAAAAGCACATTTCAGCACCATCAGGGAAGTTTTTTGAGTGTTTGTTTGGGTTTTTTTTGTTTCAAAGCTACATTAGCTTTCTCCTTTCCAGCTTCAGTTTTAAAATCTGGGCTAGCAAGCACTTCCAAAACCCAACATCATCTCTAGGTGGACGAAAGAGATTGCAAATTACTTTCAACTCTACAGCTTCAAAAACACGCCATCACCCTCGGTGCAGTTCTGTTGACCTTATCCCTGGCCACCAATTATAAGTTTCAATTGATCAATAAACATTAGTCTTGGCTCCAGTTACTGGCAGGTGAACACTGAAGGGCGTGGGCAACAATGGAGCAATGACAAGGTCCCCTGTGTTGGGGCAAAAGTTCTGTGGTTCAGTAATTCAGATTGTTGCCTCCCATGATGAGAACATGGAACAAATTCAGGTGACCCCAGTTTGCTGGAAGGCATCATTCCAACATCCCTTTCAGGGTTTCCTCTCTGTCTCCCATAGGAGTCATGTTCTGTTGAGTAGAGAAATTACTTCTCAGCAAGCGAAGCATTTGATAAATCCTGTAATTATTAAAAGCAATCTTTTAATCCTAGGTATTCTCTTCCTATCTTCCATTTCACTCCTTTTCCCACATCCTCCACCAGCCTTTGGTTAAAAGCTCTGTCTCTTGAGGATACTGAAGGAAATGTAAGCCTATATTTTCCCGCCATCCTTCTTCCTCCAAATGCACCCAACTAGGCCCTCGTCCACACTTGCTTGACTTCAGTCTTTGAGAACATAAGTGCAGTGACTTACATACTTTGAAATCAGCATGTGTATAAGCCTTTGCTATCTCTAGGACCTCATGACACTAGCCTACAACCAAAATTGACAGTTGCAGGGACCAACTAATTCAGTTGTGCTGTACATTTCCTGGTGTTCTTAACTAGAAAAGGAAAATATATCCCATATTCCCTATAAAGCAAGCCTCAAAGATGGCATTTATAAGAATCACTTCTTTGCCAGATATTTTTTACAAAGGTTCGCTTTTTTCTGTGTCTGAAACAGGCGTATCTTACTCCACATTGATCACCTAATGATTTCAGTTGGTTTTGGAGTGGCTGTTGTAGAGCAAATGGCCATAGGGTAACCTAATGAGAAAGCTACATGGTATGAAATGGTAAATTCAGTTTCAACAATAATATGATTTGACTTTATAGTTGACAATATAGCTGCTAAAAGAGCATTCTGCTCCTCTTTTTCCACAAGCAATACTCTTAACAATTTCATTAACTCCAGTGCAAATGCAGAGGCTTTTGCCTTCAGATTATACTACTAATTTCAAATGCCATTTGGGGAGATATTTACAAAATACCAGTATTGCTTTGGTCTGAAGTTTCTTTTTTTCTAGACAGTTAAAATAGAGCTCTACAAAATCAGCAAAGGAGGGTAACTCACAATAAACTACTCACCATTTCACGTTAAAAAAGAAGAATGAATGAATGACTGCAATTATCAAGTAACTTGTTTCAAGCACTCCAGAAACATTGCTCCTCTCAAACTGCTGGACCCTGGCCAAAAATTTTAATGGATTCAAAAGGAAATATGCAAATTCCTGAGGAATAAGTTTCATCAGTGGTTATTAGCCCTGGCAAACTGGCAACAACATTGGGTTTTTATGTCTTGAGCCCAACAGAAAACAAGGCTAGTAGGAAAGAGGTGTCTTTATGTTGTTTTGTGGGATTTTCCATGAAGTTCCCGGTACTGATGGCTTATGGATACAAAGATCCAAGATGCAAAAACCTTTGGTCTGACTTACAATTGCACTCCTTACGTGAAAAAGTCATACTATCTGAAGTACATCATCAGGATAATAGCATATACCAGACCCTTTTACCCAGTGCATCACACCCAGCCATGTAGTATCTGAGGATATGCCAAAAATCAAGCAATTGCTCCCCATATAACCCTGTTAAGGCTGGAAGGTATTATTATCATGGGAACTGAGGCACAAAGACTGTCATTAATAGATTTGCCAGGGACCACAGTGCCTTGGAGACATGAAGATAGGACCTCTGCCTTCTCTCTATCCCAACAAGAACAGCTTTCTACTAGAGCCTACTGCTCTTCCATTTTGCGCAGTTCATACTAGGTAGTCGACCCACATCCCATTGCTAGGCCACCTGCTGTGTGTGTGTAGAAGTGAAACAACCCATTAATTAATCTGAGGTCATCCCCCAGGATCTGGCTTTCGTGGCATAAAACCCAGAAATTCCAAACCCGACCCTCATGGGATTTTTTAAGGTATTTGTAAATCAGAATTAGGTCACCTAGCAGCTTCTTTTTCTTGATAAGACATGGATTTGCTCTTGAAAACTTTCCAGATAGCCATCATATGTTAAATGAGTCTAATACTAGTTCTCTTATCCTTCTGGGACACTCAGCCTGTATTCCAAATACTCAGAGTGAAATTCAACCACAGGTTGCAATCTTTATCCTTTGCATGTATTAGAAAAATATCATGGGGCTTTTGTGTCAATGAACCTTTTAGCATTCTCCTAAGATGAAATATTTCAGTAGCATTTCAAGGACACTACTGCCTTCCTTTTTGTTTTGTTTTGCTTTTTGGAAACGAAGAAAAGTGTATTTCCTCCATGTCATCCTTCTTCCCCCTTCCTCCATGTTTTTCTTACATACAGTAATGATTCACAGCAGCAAAATGCTGTTTGGATGCAGCTAACCCCTCGTCACTGCTAACAATCTAATTCCAAGGTGTAGGATTCACACTGGCTCTGAACTTCAGGGTAAATTGTCCCACTGGTTTGAAGTGTGTCTGGTAGGTAGACATCGGGCAATTTAAGCTGTATTTGCACTCAGAACATTTTCACTTTGTCATTCAAGCAGCAATGCCTGAAGTGGAGATCAACTGTATCAATACATAGGTGCTTCATAAGAGTACACAGGAAGCTGTCCTTGTTGTAATGTGTCTTTATGATGGGGTTGTGTAAATGTCTCTTTGTTGGTAAAATGATCACACTTCTAGCTGTCATGGATCATGGTATGCAAAACTGTGCGTAAGCTACATAGTTATATATGTCTTCAGAAAACCCTGTCTGCTTATTCAAACACAGAGAGACATCCAGTCACCTTCTGCAAACATTTTCTCATGACAGAAGTAATTTTCAGTGATCATTGAAAGAAAGTTAAATAATCACTACATTCCATGAGTTCATAGTGTCTCAGAGTGTTCCTTTCATTTCTGCTGCTTATTATGCTTTCTGTAAGTTTCGCTTGCCTAAAAGAGAATGGAAATACATCAACTAAACCTGGGGTGACTTTCACACAATAGGCAGGTAAAAGAAATGGAAAAAACTTCTGACAAAGGAAATGTTTCTTTATGTGAACGAGCACATTCACAAATGTGCACACACTTGCACACACACTAGGACAAGCATGCTTAAGCCAACTGCAACAGGAGCATTTCTTCAGAAAGCATGCGAAGACTGCACATGAGGTAGACCAGTAATTGCACTGACAATTAAAGTATCTGTTGTTATTATGCACATCTACAGTTCTCCATTTGTTCAATAATACACTTAAACATATAAAACAATGTTTGTAACATTTGAATGTCATGGTCTACGTAGAGACAATAGAAAAAATAAGAAGGTAAATGAAGCACCTGGGTAGGGAACAAATCATGGTAGGGAACAACTTTCACTGTACAGATGTTTTATTCACTGAACATTAGCCTGCTGCCTAAGAAATGAGATCATTTCTCACTCCTCCTTTCTCTCCTTCAAAGCTCTGAAGAAACTTTGTGTAAATAGGAATTCTGAAATCTCAGGCTCTGCCAAATATTTATTTGCTGGTACTTGCCCTTGCAGATGGTTGTCCCATAACCTATATAAATGAGAAGCCTATTATAGAAAATGCAGCCAATAGCTACATTTCAGGTTCCTCCCGCCACAAAGCTCCCACAAAGGCTATATTAGGCCACCCACCCACCCTTAGAAGTGGTAAGTAATCTAGTTAAACAGAAGCACACAGTATTCAAGAATTTTCAGTCTTGGAAAAAAAGAAGCAGTTCAGTTAAGAAACTGTAGCTGCCCCCTCTTATTTTTATTTCAGAAACATTATTTTTTGATTGCGCGTTTCTGGAGTTTTTCATCTTCTTATTTGTTACCAATCTCATGTTTCATACTCAGCTGTACCAATGTATCACACCGAAAAAGTGAGTAACAGAGTAACAGACCCAGCAGAAGTAAAATGCTGGGGGGAGNAGGACTGTGCAACAAGACATAGACCTCGTCTCGTGGCTGTGAGCAGTGAGACACAGTGAATCTGGATTCAACTGCCAAGTCTGTCATAGTGTCTTTTAGTGACCTTGGAGGGCATTGTTAAAGCCTGGAATCAAGACCATAAATACAGCCCAATAAAGATCTTAATCTCATTGTGCCTCTAGTCCCGCTTGCCAAAGGTACTTTGACCCTGGCTAAAAAGAAATTTTCAGCAGAACACCTGTCAGTTAATGCTCTTTCAACACCAGTCAAGCAGGTCATTGATGCATGTCAATTTCTGTCAGAAAACTTTGAAATGATTCAAACAGCACAAGCATTTTTCTTCTTCAATCTTTGTCTTTCCACCTCTCATTCTCCTATGCTTTGACTACCCTGCTTTGTTTTGAAATGCTATAATATGAGGTAAAGCAACACTGTTTCAGTTTTGACAAAATGAGGTATCTTGATAATAAAAAACAAAGCACCATTAAATTTGAAAGTACTTGCTTTCATACAACAGCAAGAGGAAAAAAATCATATTAGAATTCCCCGTGTGATAGAAATTCTATTTCCTGTCATGCTGTCAGATATTACTTTTCCTGCCAACCTTTTCCATTCATTTTAGATGTATCCTGGGGCAGGAATTCCCTTCTACTCTCCACTTGCACATTCACTTTTTATCTTCTCCTGGTTGGAGGAAAAGGCCACAGTAAAACCAGGATTCAGATAACTATCTGGCCTGTAATGCCATTTGCATTTTTCAGGACATATTCTGGGTGTTCAGTGCTCACAGCAGTCAGTTCTTATGGCTTCAACTACCATGGTAATAGCTCAATCAGTGAGACTTTCTAAAACTTTCTAAATCTTTTCTTTATTGCTGTACAGTGGGATCACTGTCGTCATCTTCTTAACCCATTACTTACCTATTCCCATCAGTTTCTGCTTTCTTTGCAGAAAGGAGAGGAGCCAAGTCAAGAGCCATATGCAAAGACCCAAGAAAAGGGTACTTGAAGCTTGCTTCATTACTTAAGGCATGCCCATGGGTTTCCTAAGGGATCAGGCATGGAATATGCTGTTATTGTGAAGAGCTGTTCAGGAGCAGGGGTGTCATGCGGTTTTCAGAACACAAAACCTTGTGTGAGATCAGTGAAGAAAAGAGACAACGCAAGGAGGATAAGCCAGAACCCACCCCTTTTCTGGGGACTAGTTCTCCACTATCTTGCTGGTGACCCTAAATCCCTCCAGTATTTGCTCTTCAGACCCCCTCACATGAGACGTGCACACTAAAACTGGACTCAGGCTGATCAGGAGACTCCATTTTTTAACTCCACACAAGGAATTGTTCTGAGATCTGGAAATTCCAGTGACAGCAACGATACCAGGCAGAGCCCTAAAGCAAGTGCTGCTCCACTTGACTTTATGAATCCCTCCACTCTACCTCAGGCAACCACCAAGGACATCATGAAGAGCAGAAGCATGGGTTGCCAGCACCAGACACTCCCAATGAGTGCCCCCGAGGGCAGCGCAGGCTGCTTCTGAGATGGCATGCTACTGCAGTACTCTGCGCGGCTGAATGCGTTTTCTTGGGTACCTTTATGATGCTCTTCCATTGCACTGGGCAGGCTTTTATTAGGGAACGGGCAAAGTTTATGTCTCCTCTCTTCATACAGAGGACTGCAAACAGTAGAAAGCATAGATAACGCTAAGGAAAAGACCAGCTAAATAACAAATTCATTACTCTCATGACATTATTTGGAAATAAGCAGCTAAAAAGCGTGGAGTCCACAAGTATTTTGTTCCTTTTGCCCTACCTCCAAACAGCAATGTTTGTTCTGTTTGGAGTCCCAGGACAGGAAGACAAGCCGGCAGCCCCTCGTCCTGGCTGACACTCAAAAGCAATTACTCGCAACAAGTCGAATGAACAGGGGATAGGTTTCTTCTGTAACTCCTCCCTCTGCATCAACGCATGCATCACAGTGTTTATCCTGTGGGAATGACTCATATCAGGGATTTCCCGCTGGTGCAAATTTGTTCCTGGACACAGGTCTGAGCTAATGACTGTCAGCGCAGACAGCAAGTGAACGAGCATTGGTACCTTTCTTGTACTGGTTTCTGTGGCCTCATCAACATGCCACATGATGACAATCAGCTTTTTCACTAGCAGATCTGGGGTGAGCACAATTTGGAGGCCAGATTTTACCCACAAAGCAGAAGGGAGAGCTGGTGCATGCCCCTGCCTAGCAACATTACAGCCCACAGAGGAGAGATGACTTCCACCTTGTCACCACTTCACTGGGGTGACAGTTTAAGTCCTAAAAGTATGTCACATAGAGGCACAAACACACTCTGTCAACACACTGAGCTAGCCAGAAGCAAGCCAGAACCAGAAGCTGTATGACTGTGGTTAGTGTGATGCTGTGTCTGTGGCAATAAACACTCTGCAGGGGCAGGCTGGCTCATGTCCCTGTCCCAAGCACAAGCGGAGCAAAACGATCTGCTTGCAAAAGACCTTGTTGATATACCCTCAGGTAGCAAGGCTGAGACACCTTCAGAACTTTCTGGGTGTTGTAACTGGTGATGAACTTCTGTGTCACAGTGCCGAAACTCTCTGAGGGGCTGAGGAGGGGGGGAGCACAGTAAGAGCAGCTCCCCTGTGCTGCCTTATAACATATGCCTGCTTCCCACAAAATCTGAAGAAAGGCTTATGGATCATTAGCCACTCAGTCAGGCACCCACACTTTTTGCCCTAGGCATTTTGCTCCCAACCTAGCAGGACAAAAGATGGCATGCTCAAGACTGGTAGGCGACCCACTGACACAGTCTAGATTTTCTTTTCTGTGGAAGAAGATGCATGATGCACAACGAGTGGTCAGGGAGCCTATCCCTGCAAGAGCCTGGGTAGCATTTCCCACAGCAGCACTGGTATCTGGCATTGCCTTTAACCAAAAAAAAGAGCCTTGCCATTCACACTGAAGAGCATGCCCACAGGCAGCTCCATGGCCTGGGCTCACAGCAGCAGGATGTTTGCCATCAGGGTTTTTTTGAGCAGACTCCCCCACTGTCCCTTGAGCCAGGCAGCTAGTCAGTGTCTTACAAACATTGGCAGTGCCATGGTTGTCCCTAGTGGACTCAGCTCATGTTTGTCTGTGCCCTGAGCTGATGTTTTGCACTTTTTACTTCAGGATGCATTTCCTGAGCTGTATCTTGCCTGGTATCTCCACTCTTCCACGGCCACAAGCCCCACTGATGCTGCTCCACCACACCGGCTATTGCCCATTAGCACCGTCACCTGTATCAAGGCGGGCTGTGGGCCTAAACGCCAATGACTGCTTGATGGAATGTATTTGGGAATGGCGTTTGTAAAAGCTGCTGTATATCTCAGTGCACTGAGAGGGCCACCCCAGCTAAGTTGTGTCTAGCAGAGGTGGAGGCAAGGGCTCTCCTGAGCTTGTGGGATCTGTGGTTCAGAATCGTGTCCTTCCTGGAAGTGAAGAAGCTCGTCACAGTTTGGGACCAAGCTGACAGTCTATGCCCCAAAGCCTGCAGCTGAAGTAGAGCAGCCTCCCATGATGCTGAACTAAATGGACTTATTTTAGAATCCTCTCACTCCATTTCAGTCATATGACCACCTTCTTCCACTGAAGTGGGCAACTGTCCCCAGGGTCTGCTTCTGTGGTCCATGCAGCTGCCTAGCTTAGGAAACACTGTTTTCCTTGGTTCTCCCAGGTCTTTCTTGCACAACTTCCACCCCAGCTTTTGACTCTTCCAGCTTTCACAGGAAAGGTTTCTTACTTTTCCCTCATTATGATATTTCCTTCATAACACTGCCAAAAAACCTGTCTTATTGATGTAGTTTCTGAGGTCTGTGCTGCACCTCCCACCTTGACGGTTTAGGAAAAATGAGGTCGCACTGACATTTGATCTAAGATGACTGCTGTCTTTTCTCATGCCACGGAGTTTGGAGCAGTAGAGGTGCTGTGGGTATAGTGAAGGGGAGAATAGAGACAGAGAGATTACCTCTCAAAACGGTCAGGAAATACCTGCTAAGACTGCTATCTGGAGACACACTGAGCTGAAAAGTAATGCTACCTAAGTGTCCTTCTCCCAAAATGCCAACTGCTCAATCCCAGAGGATAGCGACACTCACAACAAGAGCTTGCCAAAAAACTTGACTTCCAGCAACTACAAGGAACAGACAGTGAATTAAGACATCAGGCAGCAGTGACAGAGATGAAACCTCAAGTAACTCTACTGAAATGAGAAGAAATGGGATACCGGGAGGTGGCAGTGGAAATGTTAGATCCACTTTTTTGCATTTTTCAAACAGAGGATGAGATTTGAGCTCCAGCCCTGCTTCTCAGACAGCATGGACGCAGATGGCTCTACTCATAAAATAAATAGGATTTAATGTACCCTCCAGCTCAGATAACATACATTTTGTGGAGGTGATACTGCACAATTTGGCCACAGCCAGATGGGACAGCCAGAGATGGTACCCAGATTGCCTCGTGCAGTGCTTTAACCACAACACATCCTTCCTTTCTGATTTAAACCACTTTCTTCTTCTTTTCTGCGCCCTGACAAAGCTGGAAATCTGTAGTGCTGCACACATTGCACAGTGATTTTAATAACAGAACGGATACACGGATATGAATAACTGGGATGGTTCCAACCAATAATAAGTAAAAACAAAAGCAGAAAGCAAAGAAAATGCAATTTGAAGCTGCATATTTGAATTCAACTATTTGGGCAGTCCTAGCCTGACTTGGAGGCAGCAGGACAAAGCCCTGCCTGCCACTTATCTGGAGAGCTATTCTTGGCTACTCCTACTTGGATTTCAATTTAAATATCTGCAGTTATTTACCTACACCATGTACTTTTTTTTTTCTCTTCTTGAACAATGACTAATTGCCTCATATGAAGGTAAATATTTGAATATGTGCACAAGAAAGCTTTTCCCTCCCAGACAGATAGCAAGTAGCACCATAAAAGGCTTGGTGTTCATACATGGGGTTTCACGTGCTTTACTTACCAGAGTTTACTATTTCTAAGCTCTGTGAGGTACCAAACCTCGACAAACTTGGACTTCAAAAGCAATGCTTGCATGAAGAAACTGGATCTATTATCATATAGCTCATGTCTGAAAAATTCAGGCTGATAATCTCACAAGGTCTGACATGCTGGTTGCATGACCTCTGACCTTTGGAGAGTATTGCTTGCGTGCAGATATTAGCAGGCTGTGGTGGATGGAGGCTGCTTCCACTGATTACATGAGCTTTTTGATAGCTGGCGCTCACTGGGCCGAATTTCCCTCCTAAGGTCACTTATACGCTCTCAGATAGCCATCTTGGAGGACAAGTCTGCCATTGAGAGGGCTCCACAGTCTTACCTTTAGACAGCAGAAGTGATGTCCAGGACAGACCGTGGGTTGAACGCCCTACATCCAAGTTTTAAAAGTATCAGAGCTTTCTTGTCAAGGTTTTTAAATACAGACTGACAACTTGAGGCAGCTATTTCAATATGAACAGCACGCAAATGTGTGTGTGTGTACATACAATTCATACAAAGCCTTGAAGGAGAAATTGAAATAATAATAGATTTATAGAAAATGAAAACAGGAACTGACTAATCAAATTTCACAATTTTCTTCAGTACAAAGAAAACATAAGACATTTGCAATGCTTGCTGTTTTAATGAGCTGCTCAGAATTACCATATAAGAATTATTTTATGAAAATAATTATTTTTTTAAAAAAAGGTAAAGCTTTCCAAGTAACCTTGCCCTCCACAGTAGTCTTTTGATGAACTAGTCACAGTACTTTTTTGCAGCAATATTGTCCAGAGGGTGGAGAAGAAAGCCTAGGAAGGAAACTCAGGTTGAAAAGATCATTTGTTTGTACTTAGTACTGCAAAAATTTAGGCATATACTTAAATTCAAATGGGTGAATAATCTATCCAATACTTGCTAGCAATTCACTAACATGCAGTTTACATCTCACTGATTTTCTGCATCATAGGTAACAGGATAAGCTTTGTCTGTGATCAAGTCTTTTATTGGTGCATTACAGATGCAGACAGAAAATCTGTGTGTGCTAAATATCAGCAATGAAAATACTATATTTAAATAATAAAAATAAAATTATAAGGAAAAAAATTATGATTTCACATTCAAATTGCCATGTGCAAAACCACATGGTAATGCTGACAATTAAATGTTCAGATAGCAGTTTATTCATATAATTTCTGAGTATAAGTCTGGTCATCTGACTTCCAGAGAACCAAGGCTTGTACAATACACTGAAGTCAATACCATAATTTTATTTTTCCCCTAAAGAGGATACCAAAGATTTTCTAAACTGATCAGCTTGGAATTGCCTATTTTACTACAGAAAAATTCATATTGGTCAACCAGGCACTGTCCCGCCCCTTCCAGATGTAGTTTTTCATTTTCATTTTGTGTTGCACTGTCTAGGATAAGTCACATTAGAATGGTAATATGAGCCTGCAGAACAGCATGTACTGCTGTTAACTGTAAGTGATGCTGAACAACAACTTAAAAAGTCCCTAGTTTCAGCTGCACATTCAATAGCTATCAACACACAGACCTTGTATTTGAACATGGCAATAAACTTTTTTCATGTAAATTAGAGCATCTGGGCCTGCAGGAAAATAAAGAAATATATCTATGTTCTCCCTTTCATATGTAGCACAGGACTTGGTTTGTCCAGGATGTACAAGAGCTTTTAACAGTCAGGACCTTGATCATATGGTTGAATATTTGGACCAAAGGTTTATGTCCTTTCCTTACACACTTTCTAATACTATTCCTACAAAGAGCTGAATCTAAGAGGTAGCAGTACAAAGAGTTAAATGCTTGCTATCTTAGAAAGCTTTCTCTCCACCCACCTTCATGCTTACAGGGAATCTGAACAATACACATGTACAACATGACTTGTACTTATCAGCCACACTGAAAATTTAAACAAAATTCTCTCACTGATGGTCAAAATTAATGGCATAAACATACACATCTGAAATTATTTTTGCAAATATGGGATTATAAACATAACTTGGTCTGCCTATATTGACTCAGCACTGCTGTCATCCTGCAAAGACTGAGGATCCCACCATGATAAACCATATCCATTGAAACAGGGCACAAAACATGGTGGTCTGCAAAGCATCCAGTGCTTAGGGGAGTAACTCATTCATAGCTGTCTGCTCCCAAAGTGGAGTCATATAGGCCTTAACAACGCACTCTCAGGTCAGGGTCCTTCATATAGCTTTGGCTGAAATACCAGGCAAGGCATATCTGAGATAGATAACACATTCCCAAAACAAACCCAAACAAATTATACCATCCTAAATAAAGGGTACCATTTAATATGAAAAATCACTGTCTGTCTGCTTCTAATGGCAGGTGTTTGCAGCCCTGTCCCTGCTCCCCTGGCGTTCCCAACAACAGATATCTAGGCTTATCCCTCAGGGAAACCTCCAAATGCTTTGCCCAGATACATACCTTGTTAAGTCTTCATGGGGCACCATGATGATATTCATTCTTTCAATGTGAACTCACCTTAACACTATTTGTGCCTGTAACAGAAAGTATCTCCCAGCACAGCTTAGTCTTCTTGTAAATCCAGGTGTAAAATTATTCTTGCAGGCAGTTGTGGTCTTGGACAGACTTCACTCTCCTTGAAGTCAATAACAATTTTGTTGCTTACTTCAGTAAATACATGGCCAGAATATTTAAAGTCCAAGGATTCTGGAGACGAAAACGACTCAAACAAATCCCCAACAGTTCAAGCCTATCCAATCTGAGTATTTTTTTTTTTTTTTATCATATCCACCACCATAACATGAGCACACACTCCAATAATGTGTTATCCTGTATCACCAGCTTTGTCACACCGGGTGTACTCTTGGTGTCTGTGTATGACAAAAATAGCACTTGCATGGAAGAATAAAACAAAGCACCGCTTTCTGTGAAACCCAGGGGATGTAACTGAAGCCACATGCAGAAGTGCACACATTCCCTATTGTGTAGTGGGCTCTGAGCTTGGTGAGGGGGCTTAAAGAGAAAAGATATAACCTCTGGCAGCCTAGCAGGCAGAGCTTCTCCCCCAGTGATCCCCACTGAGTTCATCCCAGCCCTCAAGAGAACTGCCCCACAACACTGGCCTACAGGCCTCCCTTAAAACTCTGTGGCAGCCAAGAATAGATACTCCACTGACACACATGGCACAAACCTTTTCAGGAAGATAGGACCACTATAGGAGTCTAGAGAAAGGTCTTCATCACTCATCCTGTGCTGACCCTTCATTTTGCAAATGACAGGTCAAACCTGATGAGGTCCAGGACACCGGCTGTACTTGACAGTGATCTAGTCATGACTGGATCTCAGCTGACACCCAAGTCCACATTTTCTTTGAATGCTGCCTTATTTCTTCCACACTGTAGAAAACCTAGCCCAAAAAGTCCAGAGAATTGTTGAGGTGGAAAACTGCTTCCCTGGAACATTCAAGACACAAAGAATTCACCTGCAAATAAACTACAGCAGCAGCTGAAGCCCTTTCCAAATACTAATGCACCATGTTTGCCCCCTCCAGCTTTGTCTAGGTTTGATTGCCCTGATGGTCCATTCTCCATTCATGCTTGGCTCTGAAGATTGTCTTTACACTTGAAAGCCTTAATGATCTTTTCTCATGTTCGTGGCAGACAGCATGAGCATAATGAGAGTCTTCCCTTTCCCCAGCCTCTCTCAGGAAGCTTGTGGAACACATATCGTCTGCCAAGTCCCTTGTTGGAAAACTTCAACCAAATATAGAAAGTCTGGACAAGAACTGGACATTTTTTTCCCTTCTTCTGCTGTCTGGTTTTACATTCGTCTGCAGCTGCTGGAGTTACACAGAGCATTGAAAGAGTGTCCACTTTTATTTTTTTACTAGATTGCAAGCCAGCCTTACCACAAAGCCATTTTTTATGGTTTTACAAAGAGCATGTGGCAAACCTTTGAAAAGCTTCTTAGTCATCCTGTTAGTGACCACTGTCTTCTGGAGTTTTTCCCTCTTCTCTTTTCCCTGTTCCTCATAGAGATTTTCTTATGCCACCTCCCAGAGCAGAGGCACATTCTCATCAATTACGCAGCATGTTTAATAAATGTATCTCTGCTGTTTCTAAAGTATTTATTTTCAGAGAGTGATGTCTCCCAGAGGTGAGATTTAAAGAATACTTCAGAGGAAAAATACAGATTAAACACAAAAGGAACTGAGAGCTGATAAAGCTTTTCCTAGGAACAATTACTTTTATAGATGTATGGCTTCAAAATTTCTGCTGTAGAACTAGGCAATTAATTAGGAAAAAAAGAAGTAGATTTCATGGATAATTAAAAACAACGAAAAAAACCCAACCTTGGTTGTGGCATTGTATGTAGGAAGTGAGGGAGACCCATGCTACTGGCCAGCTTCAGCTCTTGCCTGTGGCAGAATTTCTATGCTAAGGTGTAGACTTCATTGAACAGCACACTCAGCTTTTGGCTTAACTCAGACCACTTGTCCATTTCCTACTGCTAACCCTTGCTAATCCCCACCTTTCCAACTGCAAGCTGAGGAAAATCCTATTTTTAGACCCTCACTGCCTGTCTCATTGTGTCTTATTTTTGTCTTGGCATGGTGGAGTTAGGTCACTTTCTATCTTCCAGTCAGTTTCCCGTCCCTTGGAAACAACCCACTCCATGTTAGGACAAGCCTAAGACCCTTCAAACATTTCCATGAGGCATCAGGTGACAAAAATGCCCACCAGGCATCCCCACTCAGGGGATACACATGCACCCAGGCAGGGACTGCTGGGGGACAACATCTTTTGCAGGACAGCAGCCTGCTCCTGAAGCACCTTAGCTCTCTTCACTGAATATTAGGGGTGTGGAGCTTATTTAGCTCAAAAGCAGATTTCTACCCTAGCAATGCACAGCACAAGGCAAGGTGAAGTGCCATGAATGGTTTGCAAGAGTAGGGGAGGCTGTTCTGATAAGGAATTCCACTCTAGATGTAAGAATAATCTTGTCAACGCCAGTCCACCCACACAAAGATTTGTTTTCAAAGGCAGACATTGGTTAAGCAAGCATTCCTTAGTGCCACTTCATCTTCAGCCCAAAAGGAGGAAGGTCTGTGTGATGGAGCTGTTCCTCAGCAGGTTGAATGCATTTCCCTCACTATCTCATGCAAAGGTGTCTTTATAGAACACCAAAGTCAAACGTAGCAAAGTTCAGTAAGGCTGCGATCATGGCATCTGTGAGTGTGCCACACCTACCTCAGTCAGTCCCCACAGCAGAGCCTGAGGTGGAAAGGCAGTATAAACAGTGCATTCAGAAAGGCCTGAGGTCACATTAGCCACCTTTTAAATTATTTCTTTCATCAGTGTTTTCACTAAGCAAATTAAGAGGAGGAAGTCCTCCAAATGCTCGAGGAAACAGGAAAATTTGTTAAAACAAAACAAAAGCAGGTATTCAATTTGTTTCCCTTCCCTCATCTTTCCCAACTCTTTACCCCTTGCATTTCCTTTTGGGTGGAAGAAAGATCAAAAAAGAGGAAACTCTGAAGGTAGCAGTGGTAGAAACAATAAGGGGCAGAAACAACCAAGCAAGTACTAACCAAAATAAAGAATGGGGGATGGGGAGAGAGTCAATAAAAACTTTCTTTGTATTGTTCATGAAGAACATATTTTCCAAAGCTGCACAAGAAATGCTGGAAGCTTTTAATTCTTGATCAGTCTGTGCTAAAAACAACAACCTGTGCCTAAGACACAGTGCTTAGGCCACTGAAAAGAATCTGCTAAAAATACAGAAAAAGGAAATAAGATCTGCGTATGTGAATGTAGCTTCCAAGTGGCAGAGTCTTCCAGCCATGCTCCAGGAACCGTGCCTGCCTGGCTGGGACAGAAGCAGGCGATTACACCTGCTGAATGAGCCGACACTGCCCTGGAGATTTGTAAACCACAAGTGAAAATGCAAGGAGGAGCGTGTTTCTGCTGAAGGCATGTCAGCTTGGGGTAACCTCGCTTGTTTGGGAATTCTCTTTGGCTCCTCTGGGAAACATTCCCAGCTCACTCCACCCAGATTATATCATATAATTTCTATCACTCCTAAAAAGAGCAGGAGTGAAACAAGCTGCAATATTAAACTTGAAGTGGTAAGCAAAGCAGCCTACATAGGAGCACGTTTCTTCATTCTGAAGGAGTAAAAGCAAAAGAGAAGAACATCTTTTTCTAGCAGAGGGCTGTGAAGTGGGAATCTGTTGTCCCAGGAAGCATACAACTTGTGCAACTCCAGGCCCTTTGCTTGTGTCTGATATTAAGATTACACAACTGTAAACATATCCGATGTCTACATGTATGCACATTCACAAGTTCACCTATAAATCAAGTAGACTCTTGAGCAGAGTCAGTAACCAGCTAAAAGCTCTTGATGAGGCCAAGGTAGGTCTTCTGATAGCCACAGATCTTTTACTTGCTTTTAACACATTATGAAGCCCACAGAAAAGCAGAGTAAGTTGTATTCGAGCTCACATCCATGATTCCAGTTCTCAGGAAGTCCATTTTTTTGCTGGCATTTACCTTAAGAACACTCAAATGTCCTCCATAAATTAGCTAACTTGTGTTTATGAAGCATATTTTAGCATAACATATTTTGGTATTATCTTTTTTTGGTATTATCTTTCACTAGAGTATTGGGATAAATAAAGGGTTGCAAATTGCATATATTTTGAAATGTAGTCTTCCACAAAGTGTACACAACCAGAAAGAAACATGGTTCGATTTACTACTGGTATTACGCTCGTCCTGGAGAGATGAGATTCAGATTAAAGCCCTACTGTGTGTGGCTGTCTGCATTCACAGACTAAGGGGTGAACCTTTTACTGGAGACTTTACAGCAGGCACTTTATGCTGACAGCCCAGTGAGTGTTTGCAGAAGGAAAAGACTGCATACAGAGATTAAGCACCATCCCAAGGTCATACAGTGACTCAAGGGCAGGAGCTGGAAATAGACTGTTCTCCACAAAATAAAACCTACTGCAGTATCTTGAATGCTTGACAGAAAGTGGCTTTGCTGGGAAGTCAAGGCTGAGAAAAGAGTCTATACAAAAAGATAAAACCTTCTTTGGATAAAGCAAATAAAGCAGGAATTAATATTGGGAAGGAAGTTACTACTTTCAACCATCATAAACTATATTACAGGCTTCTTTTTAATAAAGAAAAATAGAAAAATATTTTTATTGCATTTATCTAAATAGTAGTTTTCCATGGCAAAGCAAAAAAGGAAAGATTTGTTTGTTTGGGAATTTTTGTTTTTAAGAGGCTCAAAAGAGTTAGTGAAACACAAAACTACACTGGATTCCTCCTTCTCTAATTACTCACAAAAAACTTATTTGTACTGAGCATAAAGGTCTAAAACTTTCCCTAGAGAACCTACAAACATTGGAGTTGATTTTAGCTTTAGATATACACAATCTCAAGAGTATATACTTATGAGTAACATTTTGGTCATTTTGGTCAGCCTGCTCCAAAACCCATCAAAGGCAGCAGAGACCACTGCTTTCAGAGAGTTCAGATTAGAAATGACCAATACCCACTCTAGCAGCAAAAGGGTACTAAAAAATGTTGAGATTAGCTATGTGACAATGGAACCATCCATCAGAAAAGGAGCCAAAACCAGAGCTAAATGTTAAAAAAAAAGCGAAAAGCATAATTTTTGTCCTGCTTACAAAGACTTGGCATCAACCAGAGTATGCGATGTTATGCTTTATTGGACACTGAGACTCTCATTCTAAACATACTGTCAATATCTCTCTTCTTTAATCTCAGCAAACTGATGGGTGGTAGCAATTATACAGGATGATTTATTTAAAGTGCTGTAATAGGCTACTACTCTGCCTTGCAGGCTAATCCATGAACTTTTTTCCCTTGCCCTAGCCATGTGGAAATCATCCTTGATTTCCAGAGCCATATATTACAAGAACACAACTCATTTATCTTTCATTTTTCAAGGAAATCTGGCCCTGAGGGAAACAAGCATTTTTGCTGCAGAAGCAGCTAGTTCAGATCCACAGCCAGGTGGAAAGACTGTGGAAGACAACAGAGCACCTCCTATTATTGATCCTCTTAATTTCAGGATAGGAGGTGGGGTTATTTGGATTTTCCTCTAACTAAAAGCTCAGTCCCGTCCTTCCTCATGCCCAGTTTAGGACTAGTGAAAGCAGAGCAGGTATCACACATCACATATAAGGGACATTTGGCCCCATGCGACAAATATCCATAAGCCCCTGAGATGTCTCTAAACGGGAGGTTCTTTACAGAGAGGGCACAGGGTGAATTTAGTGAGACCAAGTTTCAGAAGCATCTGGTATATATTGGGGGTGGGCAGGTGACAAAATCACTGCATCTGTGGGCTTTTACTTTGCAAATGCTGCTGCACGAGTCTCAGAGGCAGGAATCCAGGCTCACGTACTCCTCCCTCCAGACGCTTGGAGCAGCTCCGCTACAGCACAGCTCGCAGGAACCTGGCTTGAGTGCTGCGGAGGGACGGATGCTTCCATCGTGGGTGGGGACCTTGGTTACAAGCCATCTCCACAGCATCTTCCCCTCCTGCCCTCACACCACCTGTCTGAGCAGAGCAGAGGTGCCAAGCTCACAGCCGTGCTCACTGTGCTTCCTCTCTGGCAATAACCTGGCAATGGAAATAGGTTTCTGCAGGACAAATGTCCTGCGATAAACCAGCTTGAGCCAGTGGGGAGAAGAGAGAGTGTCTTGCAGGATCTGTTTCACCCTTTCCCCAACGTTCTTCTGTGCACAAAGCAAGCTGTGATGACTGGCAACGAAGACCCTTACTCATGTCTCCACTCATTCCCCCATTCCCTTCACCTGTCTGCAGGTAAAGGTGATGAAAGGAACCAAGGGCATAAGTTTGCGCTTCTTAGATATATTGCGATAAAGGGCTTTGGCAATTTAGTTTATGGGGAAAGCAGGGTTTTGAGGGGAGGAGGGATGCTAAATAGGGAAAGACGTTCTGGAGGAATTAGTCCCCTTCAGCCCAAATATAATCATCATTTCTGCTCCATTTACAAAGCCCCAGACTAATTCACAAAAGCAGATTGAGGAATTCATGAACCCTTGGCAGTTCTCTGATAGAAGGCCCACAGAAGTGCAGAGTATTCTTATTATTGGAAAAAGCAATCCATGGAAATATCCCTGCCTGATCCAGAGACAGGGAGGGGCACTGTCACTCATCCAGCTCCTTGTTGATAGCTCTTCCGTCTGCTCCACTATTATCGTTACTCTGCCGAACTGCCCAAAGCTTGGAGCTTTCCCAAAGAACTGAGTAACCAGAATGGAAAGGAAAAAAAGGAAGGAAGGGAAACAAAAAATATCTTGTTACTGGAAACTCTGTCTTTAATATCCCTTTTTTTTCAAGCAACTTTCTTTGATTTCACCTGTTTTCAGATGTCTTTTTTAATTTGCATCTTGATTGGGTGAAGTATTGTCTCCTATTCATGTTAATTTGTGGGGGTTTGCCTTTTAAATGTATTTTGGTGTTTTACACATGCATTTTATACTGAGAATGTTCTTTGTCTTTGCATTTCTTTGTTAGCACAAAATCCTTTACAACTCTGCTAAGCAGCAGAACTGAGAGCAGCACAGGTGTGCTGGTATTCAAAAGATCTGCTCTTATCACCTATGATAGATGCACCAGATGTCCTGCCAAGAAATCTTTCCTGCAAACAAGGTAGCATTGACTTAGAATTCAATTGAATTTCAGAGTGAAGAGATTGGTCTTTGCTCCAAATACATCAAGTACCAGTTATATCTATTTGACATCTCTATATTTTTTTAAAGCTTTTTTTTTTATGTGACATTAGAGAAAGGTATCACCATCAAAATCCTCTTCACAAAATACAGTTTCACTTTAGGGAAAAAAGCATTCCTAAACAAGGCAACACTTGAGAAGTGTATGAAGTTAAGCAGAAGCCACAGAAATTAAGCACATGTCTCTAAGACCAGAGCTTTTCTTCCGGAAATTTTTGGATGCATGTGTGAAAAAGAGTCTAAAGGAGAACAGGCATGCTGAAAGACATACAGCTTTTCTGATTTACACCCGCTCAGGAGCTGACACCCTGCTAAAAATTTCCCTGTTTTCAAACCTTTACTTTCAAGATGCCTCTAGAGCTTCAATCTTTTTGGTAAGAATATTGAAAGAGAATGTAGTATCTTTTATCAATTTCCTTTAAAAAGATTAATTGCACATTGCATCTGAGGACTAGCTTTATGGACGCTGTTTTGTATTAAAGGGAAAAAGCTGTTACTCTTATTTTGTTGGCTATTTCCTTACTTCGACTGCATAATGACTACAGCCACTGCTCCACAGGGCAAAACCCAATAATCTGGATGGATATATCTAGGCCTGTCTGTAAATACTCAACGCAGTACTCAAACACAATAGCACTACATCTTAGCATCTTAACAGAAGCACTTGAAGATCATTTAACCCAACAACTAATAAAGACAGTGGCAGAATGCCTAAACTTCAATCACGCTTAATGTTTCCAGCTAGTTGGAGGTCAGGTCAGAAAGCTAGGTGAGAGGAAACTGTGATAGGTACATATATAGTTAGTGAGACATCCCATCTCCAGCTCCCGTGGACTCTGCGCACAAACCACAAAAAATAACTGGTATAATACTCCCTATCTGAAGTGACGCTAATTGTGTTTTCAACAGCGGATTAATTGCTGCAAAATACTGAGGTGTCTAGTTAAAAACTTGCTCTGTGAATGAGAATTCTTTCCCAGAAAGAAATTAGGCTATCTGTTTCTATATTAAAATCTCCTATTTCCCTGTGTATAATAATAATTAAACCATGTCTCTAAAAGAAGTGAGAATCATTAATTCAGGCCTAGAAACTTAATTTTTTAGCAGTTTTTTCACCTCATGTTCCCCTTTCACTTCCTAAAAGTATTCAGACTGCTTAATGATGCACAGATATTTTAGCTCTGTTACCTTGTTTGAATGTACTTCTATCTGTCCATTCTGGATAATTGTTCAGGTGTTATGAAAATTCTTTGCATTTTCTTTCTTTCTTTCTTTTTTTATTTTTTGCCTTCTTGCATTTAACTATTACAGGATGACAAAAGCTGAAGGACTTTAAAAAGTCTGATGTCAACCTGAAAGTCTCTCAGCCTCAGCTGGGTGGAACATGACCCTTCTGACTCATTGAAGAAACATTCACAACAGAGTGAAGGCCTGTGAAATGCCAAAAGAGTCGCTCTGACGATAACAGCAGGAGGCAATTTCCAAGGGAAGGACCAAGTCTTTTGAGCCAACATGCAAACAAATCTGGCTCAGAAGCTTTTTAATTTCTATTTCATTTTTTTGAAGCTCAAACCAGTTTGGAGAGACTTCCCCCTCTATTCACGTTCAATTTAATATGCCTCTGCCCTTCTTTTTTTTCAGCTGGGGCTGCATGTGGATTATTTTGGCCCATGCTCCAGCTCCATGGCTTGCTAGGGTCTATGGAAGTCACAGCCGCTTCTCCAAACAGATCCCTCTGTAGCATACTCATCATTACTCTGTTTTCCAGTATAGCACTTTCAGTACAGTTGCATTTGTGTCACTTTGGAGCCATGCAACAAAATCTCTATTGATGGCAGGGATAACACACCTGTCACAGCTGAGACAGATGGATGCCAGAGGCTGAACACTGTATAGCCATTCACACTTGGAGGAGGAGCAGCACAGCATCCATTTGAGGTTATGGATCGATCACCCAAATCACATCCATTCTGATCAAGGGAAACCAGCATGCAGGGCCATGAGGTTGCTTAAAATGTGTGTGATTAGAATTCAAGGGACCTCTTAACCAGGCGTGTAAGTGTCTTGGCCCTGAAGCTTGCTGCTTAGGAGCACAACCAAGATCACCCCATCTGCGCACTTCTTTGCCAGCAAACCCCATAGTGAATACTCAGATATACTAACAGACTAAAAGGCTTTGCTTTTGTTGCCAAAAGTTCTTGTAAGGTTTTGCTGTCATTACTTAATTCCCAAATAAAAAAAAATCAGAAGCAAACAATATACGTGGAAGACGCTATTTATTTAGTGTGAAAGGAATGACTGTTTGCTGAGAGTCCTACCCCTCTGCTGCTACCAGGAAGCTCTTCTGAGGGCAAAACTCCACTTACATTACAAAATATAAGTGTGCATTACAAATCCATTTCTGCCTTATAATCAAAGAACTTTCTTGATTCAGCCTAGAGGAATAAAAAAGGCCTTGTATGGGCATAAATTACCTTTTCTCCCAATGTGAAGTCCCTTTACAACTCCAGAGTGGAATAAAAATGCCTGCAGGTTATGTACGAACAATTCTCTCCCCCTTCTGTAATAACTTCAGCTTCACAGTGTGTGTGTAGGAGCAGGTGGGTGTCTTATTTCTCTATTGGAGTAGAGGAATACTGATGAAACTCTAAGCACGGACAGTATTTTAGTGTTTTATAGTGTTCATACCAATTTTACAACATTTTCCCCTCCTTATGTTGCATTGTTCCAGTTCACCTGGGTTGGTTCTCAGTGTGAAACCAGCTCACTATGCACATACCTCAGATCTCTTCCTTTCAGACTCCATCCAGACCCCTCACCAGGCTAGGGGCGTGCAGCTGCACCTGCCTCCATTGCCTGCTTCACAGTCAGCTCATGGCTAAGGCGTGCTTCTCTTCTGTCACATCTGCTTGGTTTATTTTGGATTGTTGTGCGGAAGCGCTGTTTAATCAATGCGAGCAGCTGATCGGTTCTGGTTATTTAGAGGCCTGAGGAGGCCGTGGCAGCATGTGTTGGTTCAGGAAGATTGAGTTAAGAAACTATCCTTAAGGATGGCTTCAACAAGAATGCTGAAACAGAAAGCACCAGATTTTAAATTTGTTTTTTTCATTTCCCCTCAAAATAAACCTCTCACACTATATGTTATCTCAGGATTACAGAAGCTGGTGCCTTTATAAATTTAACATCCTTTTACCAATAGTACCAGAAGAAATTATCATATTGCTTTGCCAAGTATACCTACAGCATGACCCCACAGGTGTGAGGAACAATGAAAACATGCCACTTCAACCTAAGAGCAATATTTAAAAATTAAACTCAATTCTGAAGAAAAGCAAAAGTTATGAGTATAACCATACGGATTATCCAAGAAATATGTTCAAGTTGTTTACAGTGGGTTCCATAGTTCCCACATACCACCTCCCTGTCTTCCTGCTGCACTAACACAATTAATACCCTGTTAAATGCAGCAACTGATTTATGCTCAGAGGCTTACTGTAATTTTTTGCTGTAAACTGGCAGAAAAAAAAGCCATTCCATCAAGCTCCTGAGATGCTGTCCTCAGGTCACCCCAGCCTGTTCCTCCAACCTATAGTTAGTAGCAGCATAATGAGCTCCCATGCAAGAGGATATTAAGCATGTAAAGGCTTGTCTTGACTGCTAGAAAAGCTGTTTTATAAAAAAAGAGAAATGAAGAATACAAAATCTGGCTAAAAACTGACCTTGGGGAACATACTCCATGGGTCAGCTAGACATTTGGCGTGTTTTCTCTCCAAGAAGCACACATATGCTATATATTTTACAATAGTGAGGATAAGCTTAAAGTTAGAAACTTGATCCCAAAGTGGCAGATTGCCACCACTCCAGGTTCCCAGGCTATTTGTGCCACGTGTGAAATCCCTAGGGACTGTGGAAGCACCCACTGGTTATGATTTGTTGAGGGTCCTTATGATGAAATTTCATTGTGGATGTAAAACTTTGGAGAGAATTGAAAGTAACAGGACTACTATCAGACCCAACTAATGGCTCTGGATTTACATAATGCAGTAAGGAAAAGACAGGCCCAAAAGCCTGAACAGTATTCATAAATCTCTCAGCATGTCCCAAACAAGTCTCTGGGTATTTTCATTCGGGTTACTCACACTAGTGATCGTGAAAATCAAGTGTCTGCAAGTCAAATCATGTATTGTATCAAGCAGAGTGGACATTTGGGGCTTTTACTTGTCTTCTGGGCACCTGCAGTGTGTCAGATAGAAGTCAGGCCTCTCAGTCCTCTTGCAAGAGGAGGTCACCATGCTTTACCTGAGTATCAAGTCATAAGTATTCTTTTTCTTCTAAGTAGGTAAAAACAAGTTTTATTAATAGTATTTACATGAGAAGAGTTAGGTAGATTTTCAATACCTCTTAAGAGGAGTTTGTGCAAAAATCTTCTGGGCTCAGTGACATTTGAGGAAAGTTATGAAAGCTATTCAGAGACAATATGGACCTGTCCTTATCACAGCATAGCATTAGAGTCACAATCAAGCAAGGATGAGATTACATCTTAGAAATCCTCATGTTTTGCTTTGGTGAAGCAGATTTACCAAAATAAATACTAAGAGTATAGTTGCTGTGCTGGCAAATGTCACTACCTGGTTTAAATTACTAGTAGTAATCCAACCATTATTACCATGTCTGCCGGATGCCTCTAATCCACTCACTTTAGCAGCCTTGAAATGTCATTGTTGATTTCTCAGTAATTTTGTTCCACCCTGAACCTGGGCAGGCAGACAAAAGAGTTAGTCCTGAGCCAAGGACAAGATGAGATGAAAAACATGGTCAAATAATTTCATCTTAATGGCATTTAGAGTACTGTCTGTTGCATAAATGTTTATAAGGAAAGAGATACCTAGAAGACCTTAAATCTTAAAGCCCTTAAATCTGAAAAAATAAGATTGGAAACAGAGTACAGAATTATTATTCTTCAGCAAGGACTCCTGACACACTGCAAACAGATGAATTCCTGCATAAAGAGCACACAGCCTAAACCACACTAGTATTATTTCAATTGTGCATGGTGTTAAGCAGCTCAAAGCCACAGGACAGACCTCCCAGAGCTTCTGTTATCACAAACATCATCAGGCCATGTTTCATGACTCATCAGTAAATCCCTACTGTGAAGCATGGCGTTTCAGTTCTTAGTGTACAAAGTCAATCACAGCTTCTATTCTCCTTAAGAGTATGGGCAGGTCATCACATTTTTTCTTACAGTGTCCCATATGAGGATGGCATACAGCAGACTTCATTTGCCACCCTGCAATTTCTTGGACCCAAGGGCTGTAGACTAGCATTTGGTTCCTTTTGGTGACGGGAGTGATGGTGCTGAAGAACTCCATATGGAAGACTGCGTGAAGTTTGCCCTTTCCTATTCCAGAACACTATACCTTAATTTGTAGATTATTGAGGGCCTGGAAGGGGCAAATCCTTTCAGTGTAGTTAAATTTGTGTCCCAGTAATACAGAGGAGAGTAAACGCCAAGGGGAACTTTTACTCTGGCACATCTCTCCTGCAGCCCTGTCCTGCTTTGTTTTTCCTCCTTTGCAAAGCATCACCTGAGGACAGGAACAATACTTTTAAGGATGTGCGAACTACAGTGAGGAAAATGCTGTATTGCGTTTGAAATCAGGGTACCATGTTGATCTGATAAGGTGAAATGTCCTCTGGAACATTTTGAACCTGAGCTTTCTCTCATGTGTTTTGCTGGCAAATCAGGAATAAAACTACTTGTCTAGAGTTACAGCAGTGTAAAAATTAAATGAAAGATAATGCAATTAAAATTACAGTCATTTATTTCCTAGTAGGAAATCAATAGCTAGTCCATTTCTGAATCTGTCTTAATCATGAAGTAAAACCAATGGGATTTAATGCTAGGGTGCCTTCTCACATTGTAGAAAGTCTAAGCAAAAAGGTGTCTATTGCATCTCAGTCTATTGCATTTACAAATGCTGGGAATTACAAAAAACTGTGTTCAAACAAAAAAAAACACACTAAAATAAACACACTTATGATGTGTTTCAGCCAATATTTACCACTTGGGCAGATCATCAAACTATGATATTAATTCTGGCATTTACCACACAGTCAGAATTTTGCCAATATACCAAAAAAGGCAAAAAAGCGCTTAAGAAGAAAGAAAGAACAAAGGAAAATGAAAGAAAGTTACTGAAAGCTGGCAACCTCAAGATCTGCTCTGTAAAGCATAGTTCAGATCCTTGTGTTTTGACCAACAGTAAGGTTTGCTCTCTGTAGACAAGAAAGCACCTTCATCAGGTAGCAGTTTCAAGAGTGATATTAACTGCTCTATGACAGATCCCAAACACGGAAATAAAAATGCCTTTAGCTTCCCAGCTCTCTTGCCAGTGTCAGTACCTGATGGGATCCCTGGCCTGGGATGCCTACGTATCACTGTGTGCTTGGAAAATGATCTGAACCACAAAACATTTATACTTGACAGCACGGGCAGTAGGTAGCAGCAAAAAATGTCATTCTTTGTAGAGAGCTGAAGTTCCAAGAAATTAGACAATTTAAGGCCACACAGAAAACCTGTGGATGTACGAGAAATCAAAGCCAGATCTCCAGAGTTCAGCCCCTCCTTTGCTTTAACTGCCAGAATATTCTTTGTTCTCCACAACCGACTTTCACTTTAGCTGGAAACAGAAGGACCTCCAGTAGAATCCTAAGGCAGGCTGCTAATTAGCATCCAGCACAACAGCAATGCTTAATTCCCATGCAACTCACCTCCACTTCATACTTCCCTTAATAGTCCTGGGAATTATTTTTACACTTGCACACACATTATCCAAACATATAAAGTCACAACTGACTTCAGCCTCCCTCTGTTGTATTTTCACTACCTGGATTCAGACACTACCTCTTACAGATTAAGATAAGCTTTCTGTCACGCATATCCTGGTTTTGCATTGTTTTTAACGGGGAGGGACAAGAAACATTAGAGAAAGACAGATACTGGAACACCATAGCCCACATGAGATCCTGGTAGAGGCACAGATTTAGTCCACTTTTCCCTTCCACTCTGACTTTCTTCTAAAAAGCCCTTAATAAAACTAGAAAAGTTGGACAACATTCCTGCGTCTGTTCAGGACGCCCGGAGAACCACCACCAGGTACCAATGGCATCAATGGCCAAGGAGAAAGACAATCTTCTACCTGCTCAGTAAGCCTCAGCACATTTCAAGCTACACAAAAATGATAGCAAACGCAGTTTCAGCTGGCTAGAAAACCACTACGTTACTCCATTTCTGCAATGAGCTGCCCCTGCTGTCCCTGGAAGCACATTGTGATCTCATCTAGAAAAGGCAATACCGAGCTGCAGAGCAGGATGAGCCCTGTCCATATGCCTTGGGCACACCATGGCAGCAAACAGCATCTTACCAACCATTTACATCAGCTGGATTTAGTGTCTGGACAGTACTTTCTGAGAGCAAATTTGAGGGAAACAAGACAGGAAAGATGGGTGTGAAGGCCATTAAATAAGCAAATTCTATAAATAAAAAGCAGAAGCTTAGAGGCTGGAAGGAATTGGATAGGGTGATCAGTTTGGGGCACTGGGGGGCCTTGAAACTCTCTAGCATGCTAATTTTTATTTTAAAAGAGGAAATGGTATGGAAACTCAGAGCTCCCTTTATTGAAGCTCAATTATGGGCCAAGAGCAAGGAGGTGGCAGTACTTGGTATTTAGTTTGAGGTGATTTGTCCTGCCAGTCCTCTTTCGAAAGGGCTAGCTGGGATTCATAGTTCTTCGGTGTGGAAGAATGAGAGAAGGGAAAGGCCAGTCTTTGCAAATATTTTTATTACTTTTTCCTTTCACCACTAAGTCTTCCACAACTTGAATTAATTCAATTTTTTTGGCATCCTGGTCAAAACCACTGTATTTCAAGGAAATTCATATCAAAACTCATGCCAAAATTATACATTTCAGTGTTTTTGGTACAAATTGGACTAGACCGAATTGGCCCAACAGATTAACCAATAAAAAGAAACTTAAAACATTAAGCACTTATGAATTTGAAGTCCGCAGGGAATTAAAACCAGATGATTTTCATGTGTGTTTTCTGATTTATTTCAGTAGAAATGGCTTAAAGAAGAATTTAATTTACCTTATGAATTAAAAGCACAAGTTCAAATACACAATAGCGTGGTAGTATATAGAAATTCTCTTAATTCATACTTCCTTTGTGAGGATGTTCAGAAGTTCCCCCTAAAGAAAACCACTGATGTGAGGAAATTGTTTTCTTAATACAGCTTTGCATAAAGTTCAAGCAACACCTTCTATTTATTCCTCATAAATACGTCTCATAAATACTTTTACATAAATGTAAAAGGGCTCACCTGCATCCATAGCATATTTTCACTCTCAGTTCAAAATGCAACACTTCCTTAACTCTAATGGTGACAGTGTAACTGGCCAGATTCTTGCCTGAGGAGCCAGCCCACCTCCACAGGTGACAAACTAACCTCTGCATTCACAGCACAAGTGATCAGACATACTGAAGAAGACCAGAGGGACCTTTCCCTCAGCTGAAAGAGAACAGCAACTTCAAGTGTCTCAAGACAGACTTACAAGCTTTGTCCAGTAACGCAAAGTGACAAAACAAGTGGCCACATGTCCCAGGAAATGAACTGAAAGGACAGGCCTTTCCCACCCAGCCAACCCCTCCTTGCACACCTTGCAGGTATAGAACATATTTGACTCCTCTCTGCTCCCTCATTCTTTTATTTGTTCTGCAAATTTCTCTCTCAGACCTATAAATACTCTTAAAATCACTCCTGTCTTGTTGTGCAGTATGGACTGGAAAGGTCCTCATTTTCTCACAGATTAAACATGAAGACTGAGAACCAGGGCATATAGTCAATCATTGAATCAAGCGGCTAGTTATCGGATAATAAGGGGATGAGGTTGTTGATGCTGCTTATTCCCCATTCCTTTACCCCTCTTGGTTTTGCTGGTATATAAGTTGTCTCTCTCTACAGTCACACATTGATTTTTTGTACCTCAGCTACTCTGTGAAACCTCCTTTATGTTGAATCTGTCCTTTGATTCTTCTGCTAAAATCTAATTATCATTCTCTAGGCTTTTCATATCTTCATCTCATGCAACAGAAGACCTGCAAAGCCTTCAAGACAGAACTTCTGACTCAGAAGCAAATCCTTGTTTACTTCCCCATAGAAAATTACGATATTTCTCTGTAGACTTCCACTCCGCAGAAACAGAGCAACACCACAGAGCTGGTTCATAACTTCAGCAGTTACGCTGCTCCTCCTGCCTTGACTTCTCATTGTCTTCTCATTGTCAAACATCCCAGAAGAGTGAATCAAAGCTCTGTACAGGTGTACACAGTAGAAGTCATCCACTTTGGATGAGTAAGAATTGTGCATTTCCCAAAGCCACAGGTAGGATCCTTTGCTACATTGAGGTGAGAAGTAGCTATGGTGATTTTAGACATTACTTCTCTTTACTGTTGTCCACCCCAGTGTCCTGACCAAGTGACACATTTTGTCAGAGAGGAAGCAACGTGTGACTCTGCCTACCACCTTTCCATTGTAAGCAATGATCCCACAGATGGTTTTACCACCTTTGCCGATTGTGGCCTTATTCAGCAGCAGGCACAAGAGCACCACATTTTAGATGGATAAGCTCAGTACATAAGATAGAGGTCTTGCTGTCCTCAAGATGGCTGTGAAAGGAGACGTAGTAAGTGATTAGGCATAAAGCTTGCAGAAAACAGATGATATTTCATCTGGCTTAAAGCTTGCAAGTACAAAGTCAGCCTGTCAAACCAGATTGTTCCACCTCAATCCAGAAGAGTGAGTTCATACAAAAGAACAAGTGACTGTGTCTCTTTGTGATCACTATATTTCTAACAATGGTCTCGGAGCCTTAAAGCCAAGTTCAGGGTACAGCTATACCATAGCCATACTGCAAACAAACCTTTCTCATACAGGGGTTCAGTCCCAGACAGAATTTGTGTCTCTATCCATCAAATACATGATACATTAACAAATGCAAAGAGACCCACAGAACCAGCCATCCAGAGCCCTAACCAGCCATATGGGCATTTGCAAATGCCATCAGCCATTTCCCAGGCATACGCTAACCTATGAAACTCTTGGTGTAAACGATACCAGAAACACACCCCCCCCCAGAAAAAAAAAAAAAAAAGTCTGTAAAGCAGGGTACTATGGTTGGGAAAGTCATTATCCTCAGCCTGTAATCTTGCAAATAATTCTCCAGCCACCAGTGCCTTCAAAGCAGAATGGGCTGTCTGTCAAAAAGACATGCACACTTCAGTTCGCTTAGCCTTGTTTAATTACAAATTACAGAGCTGAACTGGAGGAAGTTTTACAGCTTGTACTTACGCAGTTATAAAGGCCCCTCCTGGTGAACATTTGCTCCATGAATGCTTGAAACATTCAGAAAAGTAATGAAGTCAAAAAAAGGATTTTGCATACCCCTCTGCTGAAGGAAATCTAAATCATTAGAAATGTATCAGTGCACTGGGAGATTCCAAGTTTTAAAGAATTCAGGCTCAACAGGCCACATAAGTGAAAGGAATTAAGCATGTAAGGAAAATGAGATGTAAAAGAAATTGCTGTAATTGCTGAAAATACATTTTTGGACTAGTCAGTTCCACATACGTAAAACATGTTGCTCCTAGTAACAGAAAAGCAAACATCCTCCAGAGATTGCAACTGCAATTTGGGTGGGATTTTTAAAAGCACTTAAGGTACTCTGAAACCCCATTTCCACTGACTTCCAGGTGTGTTTGAAATTCTCCACACTTGTGTCCCACCCTTCCTTCCCAGACTGCCATAAAAAGAACAAATCTGGTAGATTACAGCAGTTCCGTCTTCAGCCAGTATTGTTTCACACAAAATATTGGCTTATTTGCCAATAAAGTGATTTCCAACCTATCTTGTAGCCTGTCAGTGCCAGGGTGTCACAGAGGGGTAAACTTCAGTTCTTGGCACTTACAAGAAATATCAAATAGTAAGATAAAACTGTAGTAAATAAAGTTTTGTGCGTAGATTGCATAAATGGCATTTCAGGAATGCTTACAAAACCATTACTTCTGAAATTTTGTGTCATGGATATTACATTTTCTGTATATGTGGCAGAAAAGTTGCTCAACAAAAAAAAATTCACGGCAAACTTCAATGGGCAAACAGACAAAGGAAGCAAGGAAGGTAGATATGCTTTGAGAAGCAACTTCACAGTGCAATGTTGGAAAGCCAGAGGAGCAGATAAACCAATGTGCAAGCTAACGAAATATCTAGCAGGAGTTCTGGAAGTGAAATGCCTCTGAAAAAAACTAGACAACATTTTTTAAATTGAACATGAGTTGCAGATAAATGTGTCAACCTTATTTCCTTACCTTATCTAGGAAAAAGTCCACAAAATCAATAACCAGAGTCTGTAGCTGCATTGAAAAGATTACAGGTTGTGGCATCCTTCACATGAGGGGATGTTCCCTGATACTGTTTAATATTAAAGCTAAGAATCAGTAAGTAGAGAATTATTTTAACTTTATACCATTTGAGAGTGAAATCATTTTGTATCTTAGAGCTTTCCTGTATACAAAATATCTCTAACAATTGCTTTCCAGCCAGCAGGTTTTCTACTTTCTAATTAATAGTGATCTCACATACACTTTTCGAGGAAAAAACTGCTTTCCAAATAGAGGATATACATACATTCTTCATATTTCAGCATGTACATCAGAAAGCCTGTGTCTTCAGCTCCCTGTCATTCACCTCAGACAGAAGAGGCTAAGATTCCAAAACTCAGAATTATTTTGGTTTTGGTCAGGAGGAACATTCATTTCTGTATCTGCTTCAGCTACCAAGATCTGATGGGAACTGTAGTTGGTGCATATTAGGTTCCTACTCTTCTCTGTGTGCTAGCCCCCTGCCAGACCCCTCTTCCCATCTCTCAGGACCTCACAATGTCCCAGGCAGCTAAGCTGAGCAGACACAGCCTGGCTGAGGGCCTGGAACTATATGGAAGGGCAGAACACAAAGTAACTGATGCACTAACAAGGCTTCAGTGGTCTCATATCACACCATCCCTGTGCAAAAAGCTGGGATTTCATTTCCCTGGCTACTGACGAAAGGGGGAAAATACCACAATTTTTATATTGCAAAGTAAGACTTCTTTAAAAAAGGTCACTTTGGCAAGAATGCAGCTTTACGTGTACCTTATTGTACACATACCTGCTGAAAACTCAAAGGTCCTGTCTTACCATATCTGACACTGCACCTGCCCACTGACCTCTACTCCAGTCTTCAGAGGGGGACTGCCTAGCACTTTTCAGTAGAAAATAATTCTCAAGAAAGGGTTAAAGAAACCTTTGTGGTCATTTATATCAACTACTAATCTAGCTGTGTGATCACCTTGCCAAAATGAGAAAATATTTAACACAAGCAAGAACAGTATAACCAAACATCAGGCAATTTCACGAATCAAATTTCACCTGTCACGTTTTCCTCCTTTGAATAAGAAAAGGAGTATTAAATTAGCAACAACCAGTCTTTACTATAATGCTTTTTGAACATGTTAGAATGATGAAACTATCATTCCTCAGCTTTGAGACAACATATTTTATATTTTTTTGCATACTTTAAATATTTTTTCCAACTCAATGTTTTTCAATGGGTTTAAAGCATTTTCCATTTCCCTGTGGTTCTACTTAAGAAGACAGAAAGATTAGAGAAGGATAGGGATAATTAAAAGTTACCCTTCTCTTTTTTTGCTGCCTTCTCTTTAAATAAAAAACACTCCCATTCCTGGTGTTAAATGGAAACCGAGACTTTGTGTCAATTTATTCATTTCCCCAATCCATATTTCATTCCAGCACTACAGCTACAAAAAAGTTCACTGAAGTGATTTCCTAATACAAATCTCATCATATGCCACTTTAAAAAAAAAAAGTATGTGTTCACTGTGTGATGTGCCTATTTCAGTCTTCCTCCTGCTTGCCATTTAAAGATTGTAAACTACTGTCTTCCTCATCCCCAGAAATTGTTGTTACATGCCACAGGAGTGCGAGGTACAGATCAAAGAGTAGCTTTGCTAGAATTTGGTCAAGCAAGTGCAAGGACGCTAGCACGGAATTATCCCAAAGCAGAATTATGTTGCTTAGACTAGGCAAGGATTTCAGACAGCAAATGAATGGCTGCTAATAGAAAATTGTTATTTAACATCAATTGTTGCTATCAAAACAACAAAAGAAACAGGTTTCTCTCTTTCGGTGGCATCACTTTTGGTAGCCTGCAAAGACTTGCTGAAAAGCTCTCATAGCTTCCCTGAGGTACAGTTTTTGCTATATTTACGGATGACTACTCAGATGAACAAGCTGAAGCACAGACAGTAGAAGGATCACACTTTTTCCAAACCTCCTGAAGCCAGGATAAGGAAAGGGTTCATGCTGTCATTCATCCAGAGATCTCAAGTCAAGTTCAGTCTGGACAATCAGCTTCAAAACAGGAAAGGCAGGATGAAGCTGCTCCTGTTAGTCTTTGCTGTAAGGCATTCGCTGTTCAAAGTTGCTGTTTTGGCAAATGAAGGCAACTATGTCTCAAGAATAAATTATATTTAAAAGATATTTTTCAAAAATTTTAAAAAAGAATTAGCAAGCTCACTATAGCCATTTATTTATTGTCTTGAGCCACGATCATTTCTCAGCTTTACTATGATCAAGGAAATGGCTAACATTTAAAAATGCCAGCTCTGAAGGGAAGACCTGGATCTCTCCTGGATTTCTCTTCATGCTTTGTGTGTGCTGGGACTTGGTTCTTCATGAACTGCTCTGAGAACAGGGAATAAACTGTTTTGATCTTTGAATGGACATAAAAATAAGAAGTGACTTCTAGATGACACAAGGCAACTTGGACTAAGGGGCCACATATGTCAGCCCTTCACAAAATCTCCTCCCCAGAGAGATATGTCAACACTTTATGAACATGGGATGAACTGCAGTAGGAGAAATTACACATGTGCCTCTGAAACACCTTCATGTCTCTCACTGTAGACCAGGATTTATCCCTTGCTCCAGTTCATTTCTGCATCTAACTCTGTAAATCCATGTAGACTAGAATTCTATGAGACAGGTAATGCTATCAATGGAAAGACAGGTCGAATAGGGAGGCCTTTGGAGTGCAAGGCTGCAATCTCACAGCTGGAAAGCTGCTGGCTGTGCAGGCCCTGAGTGATGCTGGAGTTTGCCGCAACATGCACAGTGCAGGGGCACCCAGAGGAAACTACTTGATAATTTGATGTTTCAACTATTGTCACACACCTTCCTAGTCTTTTACTCCAGTTCTGCTAAACTGCTGTGTTTATGTAACGTGTTAAAGGATACTAACACTTTTTAAGCCAATATTATTCATTACTGTGTACAACAGTAATGCATCATTATTCTTTGACATGGCCTTCAAGTGTGTTAATATTGTGAGGAACAACAAGAAAATTATTTCTGTCTCCTGTAATTTCTTATCATACGATGTCCAGACCGGAAGACTACAAGACAGTATTTATTCACAGCACAGGAGACTGTGGCCCAGAGGTGACAAGAAATTTTGGGGTAATGGAGATTGAAGTTGTTTCCCTTTTAGACCACAGGAATATGAGGCAGTGTGCTTTATGACTAAAATGTCAAAAATAATGGTCCTTCCACAGCAGAGCCCAGTACCTATTGCACTGAAATTGTACTAAAATTGATGGATACTTCCATTAACATCCATAGCTCAGGTATGAGTAAAGTCAGATTTTTCACTGAACAAGAAAAAAATGTGTGGTGCAACCCTGGTAGCTTCCTGGCTCACTGAGCTGTGATGTGCTCAAGGTGAAATAATTTCACCTCAAGGTGAAATTAATGGGGAAGGGGAAAATGAAGAGGTCTTTGCCTTTGCACAGACACAACACCCTGCTGCCACAGTTCATTCCTCCATGAAGGTCAGATCTGCCCAACACAAACTGAGAAAGCAAAAACTGGAGAGAACTTGACCTCTTAGTCTTCCTATATTTTTTTAAATGCTCCACTTTCAGTCTAAGTTGTGCCAATGGCAAGCTGAAGTGTTATCAGCCCAGGCTGGTACTGTTCTCAGCCTGACCAGCCATGAATGTCTGACTATTTGTTCCTTACTGATATCCTATTATATTAGTATAATACAGGCCAACTTTTCTAATATTTACCTTGTTATCTCCTATGTACATCTCTTGACTTCTTTGTTTGCCTTCCTCCCGGTAAATTTGTACAGCGCTCCCATGGCACTTAGCCCTTCCCCTGTGAAAGCACACTGTGCTCCAGGAACAAGTGGGCAGAGTGCACCAGGACCTCGACCTGTCCCAGAGGAGCTCAACAAATTTCATCATGGACCCCTCATCCTCCACCCGCAGCCCTAAGATAATATTTTCCTCATGATTTTTAAGTCTCAGACATGTTTAACCACAGAGATCTTGCTCCACCATGATACTTCTTTTAATAGCATACCACAGGCACACATGTTAGATGGCACAAAGCCCTCTGAGCTAACAGTGGAGTACCATGGGAATGGAGAGAGATAAACCTGCTGTGTCTCAACTGTAGTATCTACAAGGAATGCTCCCTATCATGCACTGCTCCACACCCAGCTTTCCTGTCAAAAGGAACTAGTTCATTTGTTGAAAAAAAAGAGCCCAAGATTATGTTTACATTTATACTAGTTACCAAGGGACTGGGACCCAGTAAAGTAATGGATAACCAGGTTATCTGATGGAGAGTTGTTAAACAAAATATATGGCTATAAAGAGAACATAACTGGTTCCTGATTCATCATTGCATTTTTTTTCAAGTCTTTTGGGCTTCTGGTCTTCATCTCAGGAATCACAAAATTTCCCTGTCAGCTTCAGCAAGTCAGCACTGTGATTCTGACATATTTTGGAGTAAACTGCAGAAGCATGTATGGTGGAGGTGAAGGGGAAGAAGTATGGAGTTGTAATAGCTGCAGACAAAAACCAAAGCAACTAATTCTCAGCCATATACCATTTAGAACATTGTGTAAAATTAAAGAATGCAAATTACTGCTAGTTCTGTACATTCATGTGGTAAAATGAGTCTGGATTAGCTGCATTCATTCAATATACTGAATCATCTAATCACAAGTTGAGAGAGGAAGTATTAAAAAAAAAAGCCCTAAATTCAGACAGTCCTTGAGATCATTGGAATACGTATTAGAGACAGATGATCCGATTCAGGGAAACTTTAAAAAAAATATTTTCAGTTTGAAGATTAGCTGATGATCTGAAAAACTTTATTAAGACTCTAAAACATACTGCAAATTAGCATTTAATTTCAGCAGGGGGGGTGTGCTATGCATTGTTGGAATGTGGCCACTTACAGGCAGGGGGACTGGAAAAAGAAAACTAACTCTTGTGACACATCCAGTTTTGCTGCCTCAGGGAAATCAAAAAACACAGCTGATCGCCTGATTTTTGCTGCTGGTTAGAAATGACTTGTCGCATGCTTGGTGTTCACCGATTGCTAACAGAGCTCCAGATACTTCCAGGAGAAAATATTTGCTTTATAGAAAGAAGAATGAATGTTTATGTCAACTATTATTTTCTTCTTTGATGGTCTGATCCTACAGCTCCGACTGAGGAGGCAGCTTGCTTTGGTGAAGCGCAATCTGGGCCAATCTCCATGTGTTATTGGTCATAAGCATGTACGTAAGTGCTTCCTTCAAAGCCTCCAGGAACAAGGGAGCAGTGAGGTGTGGAACATTTCTGCAAACCCAACTGGCTGGGCATGGGCTCAGCAAGGTCATAAACCATGTATTCAGCTCCAAGATGGTTCATCACTTGAATCCTATTCATTGAAAGGCTTAAGATGTTAGAAAAATTGTGGACTTGATTATATGTTAATAGTCAGGAATATAACTAAGTGGCTTGCTGAATCGTAGACATAATCAGGTATCAAAATAGTCCATGGTCAATCCTGGGAGGGTAAAGCATTACTGCCATTTTGCTTTTTTCTGCCTGGTCCAGAAACACCACAAACATGACCTGCAGTCAGGTCACTCAGAGTTACTTCAACTGAGTATTTTGACTCCAAATTAAGACACATCCACACAATTAACGAGTCATGTCTTCAGGAGACTTGGCCCTGTCCTATGCATTCCCATGGGAAATGTTCACAGCTGCCTCTGTCTCATTCTGCCACAGCAATTTTACTCCTATCTTTTTTAAATTCAGCACTGCAAGCACAGACACAGCACAGAGCAGGTCCCTCTGCACAGAGGCAAAGGCAATAATTGGTGAAACACAGCCAGGCAACAGAGTAGCTATTCTGCTTCACCTCCTCTGTGTAACACAGGTTTGTGGGAGCCAGGTGCTCCCAAAAAAAGCCCTGGTCTTACTTTTGCCTCTCTGTTTATAAGGAGAGACACCACACCTTGAAAACAAGAAAGACTCATTTGCAACTGAAAAAAAATTTCATATTCCCAGTTAACTTTATTGTGAGACAAATGTTTAGACACATGGGCATCTGTGAATTTGCAGATGGACTCAATATATATGGTGAATAAGAGTCTTGAAATGTCCGCTGGTTATGGATTCTTCAAGCCTTTTTTTCTACATATTTTTATTAGTATTGTCCCAGCTCCCTTCATGTCTGCTAGAAACTTTCAGATTTGGTGTTGCTGATGGTTTCTCTGATGCTCTGTCAAATTTCCATGCAAATAAATCTCATTTTGCTGGTGTCTGTAAAGTTATGCTTCAGACCAGCGATCTTGCAGAGCTCTGTCTTCAATAAAAAGGGGTAGAAGTGGAACTACTAATTTAGTTTCTTTAAAAGGCATGTATTTTCATGCACATTAAATCCATCTGTTTCTGAAATGTATGCCTTTCTTCAGTGTGTAATTTGATAAAACCCAAAAGAAAGCCTTGGAGCTCCAAACTTGAAGCAGAAATGGAGAGAAAGTGAACAAGACTAGGAGCGTAACATGGCTGGGAACTTTATAAAAGAAAAAAAAGGCCACTATATTTTTAGAATACAAAAAATATTAAGAAACCACACAGAGGATCTGACACAAACTCCCCATGCATTTTTAAACTTCTAGGAAAAAAAAGAAATTAATCTCACAGGTCTGTAGTCTGTACACTGCTGCTGCAATCCGAAGGAAGCATGCGTACGCATTAATGACATTAATGAAAACCTTTACTCAAAGGCTTAGGTCCTCTCTTTTAAGTATGATATGTGTCTGGGCTATGCTAATGCTACTTGTAACATTTTCAAATTTGTCTTTACTTCAGGGAGTTTTTATTTCAACACACATCAAAAACACGATGTCTGTTTCATTAAGTTAGAAAAACTTTTGGATCTTAAAGGCAGCATTACGCAAGCAGGGGCGTCATCAGTGTGACTACACTTAGCTCTCTACATCACTTCCATTCTTTAGAATGATCTGCCTTTTAACAAGTCTGTGTAAAATATTCTGTGTGTCAGGATCCTAATTAATTTGGGCAGGTTTTTTTGAAAGCTTCAAACATCCCTACCCCAAAACTTTTCCACAGAGCACTGAAATCATTAACCATGACCACAATGTGACTAGGCAGGATTGTGTTAAAGCCTGACTGTTGCTATAAATTATTCCACAGATGCAAACTGGAACCCAAAATTGTGATATCTAATTAAAATATAGCAGACTAAACTCCACTCTAAGGATTGATCTGACTTCACAGACATTTCTTTTGCTGTTTTCAGCAGAAAATGGAAGATCCGTACACAGAATAGAAAATATTCAAAGTGCACCAAGCAGGAGCCTGTAATCGACAATTTATATTACTTGGAAGATGTGCTGTGGTTTCATAATTTTTCTATGTATGGGGCCACAATTAGGGCTAAATATAAAAGCTACAACATGATTTTTATAGCACACTTTTTCTTCATAGATGAGAAAAAATAACTGCCTTTACGTGTAAATGCCTCACATGCATACGAAAACAATTCCAAGGATGCCCTTAAATTTCCTTCAAGTGGATTGTTCACTCGTGCAAAAATATGTGCTGGGAACTAAGATGAATCTAAGCATCTGGGCACTGGGATATATATGGTAGGACCACAGAGTGTTTTCTTTGCTTGTGCTGCTTGATGCTCATCTGTTTTTCTTACTTGCCCTTTCCTGAAGGAATGCGTCTTCTTGCTCTAGCGATCCTTTGAAAGCTTCTGCATCCTTCCCAGTAGCACCAAATCATAGAATAGCTTGGGTTGGAAGGGACCTTTAAACACCATCTAGTCCAAACCCCCTGCAATGCGCAGAGATATCTTCAAATAGATTAGGTTGCCCAGCACCCTGTTCAACCTGACCTTGAACATTTCCAGGGATGGGGCATTAACTGCCTCTCTGGGAAACATGTGCCAGTGTTTCACCACCCTCAGTGTAAGAAGTTCTCCTTTATATCTTGTCTGAATCTACCCTCTTTTAGTTTAAAAAAATTACCCCTTGTCCTATTGCAACAGGCCCTGCTAAAATGTCTGTCCCCATCTTTC
>VXBO01007133.1:112326-166248 GCA_013400135.1 Rhinoptilus africanus
AACCATTTATCCTTTTACTTTCATTCAGAGCAGAAAAAACGGCTTGACAAGTATTCTGTTTGATTCAGACTTCAATCAAAGTTGTCTCTAGTTTTTAAAAAATGTAAATATAGGGAGATTTTGGCTTGCACTTCATATTTTTTCCTAACTTTAAAAGAATAAGCTTTTTTCCAAGTGCACAAAATAATCCAAACCTCATGACACCTTTTTTCTCTTTGCCAGAAATGTAAACCACTCCAGCCCCTTCAAGGAGAAAATAAAAAAAATAAAGAAAATTAAAAAAAAAAANAGAGAAGGATGTTGTGGGGGACTGTGTCAAAGGCCTTACAGAAGGCCTTACAGATGACATCTGTGCTCTTCCTTTGTTCACTGATGTAGTCACTCCATCACAGAAGGCCACTAGGCTGGTGGGGCAAGACTTGCACTTAATGAAACGATGCGTACTGTCTCGAATCATCTCCCTGTCCTCCACATGCCTTAGCATAGCCTCCAGGAGGATCTATTCCATTATCTTCACAGGCACAGAAGGAAAGGTATCCCTCAGAAGGGATCCTCCCATTCCCACGTTGGCATATGAACTCCTGAGATGACTTTTGCTGACATTTGACTGCTCACAGGTCAGGTACATTAGCAGGAAAAACTTTGTGTAGCGAAACAAATTAAAAGACAGTTGATGTAATTGGATCTTGAACAGAGTGGCATTGATTTGCTCTGACATGAAACCCTCCTAACACCACTCTGATCATAGAGGAAGATTAAAAAAGGGAATTATTACATGTGTCCCACAGGAAGGATCTAGATTAAAAGTTATACCACCATAACTTCATCGGTGGGGCTGGGAAAATAGGAAGGGACTTTTTGCTTAAACAGTCATGTCAGAAAAAAATCCTTGGAGAGATGACAATAAAAGTGTGTCCTTTACAGATAAAGAAGTATTTTGCTTCCTAAATTAGGATTAACTATACCAAGATGTGGGGGTTTTACCCCAGCATTGTTTCATCCACAATTAAAGGGAGGTGGCAGCTTTAACAATATCAGCAATCTTGGATAAGGGCAAGTCCTTGCTGTAAATAAGATTCAAGTCTTTTGGGTGATGTTACTTACAGATGTTGTTTGTAGGGAGAGCAGAGCCTGTTTATAGCTCAATGAAAAATACCTCACTCTCTAGGCTCTCAGAAAATTTGATCTGGTCTTTTAAATGTAAAGGGTAGCATTCCTGTGGGTGTTCACCTTTAGTCACTTTAACACATTTCACACACAATTTGCAATGCAATCTGACCCTTGTTGAAGCCTGGTGATGTGGATGGAGCAAGGGACTCCCCACAACACCTTCATTGTTTCCACAACAACAGACTGGGTACCACAAACAGACAGGTCTGCAAAGTAACAAGTTTTGCTTTTCCAAGCAAGGCCTGCAAATGCAGCAAGAAAGCTCACAGCTGTTCCTAGCAAAGGCAGCACTAGAGATAAATCACCTGGTTTATAATTCTTTTAATACCTACTGGGTGGCTACAAAAGAAAGATTCCATTTTACATTGCATGTTTCCACTTCAGTTGGAATTTGTTTTTAACCGACCACTCCTTGATTCCATCAGATCGGTCTCTGGAATAAAAGTGGAAGAGATTATTAAAAACTATTTTTCTCATGAAAACATGTCAATTTCTCCTCATTTTGCTGTTCAATCTCAGAAGAAAGGATGCGATGGATTTGCTCCAATTCTTGGATGTCAGAACCAAGGGAAAAAACTAATACTGAATGATGATGTCACAGCTCTCCCCTTCCCCTTCCCACCCTCCTTTCCCCCTTCCCCCAACCCCTTCCCTCTTCCTCCCCTTTCTCCACCTAGCAGAGATTGCCATTTCTGACAAGNAATTTCTGATTTCTGATCATCCAGGGTTGCCGCTTTTAAATTTTCCCATCATGATCTTTTTCTCTGTACACCCAAATTGGTTGCAAAGTTTTTCCATACCACTTTCATGATGTGAAAGCACACGGATGCGTTTTCTTAGAACTGCCTGCAAATCTGATTGCCAGGAAGTTACAACTCGAATGCTCCCTCTACACATATAAAATCTCTTTGGCAAACACATCTTACAAGGATAGGCAGATTCGAACATGGAACAGACATTGCTAATAGTAGGGATGATTCCCAGGGAAAAGTTTCTTTCCACAATGCCAAAAGCATCCGCTATGAGCAAGTAGGATCACAGATCCCGCTTGCAAAAAATGGGACATGTGGGGAACCTCAACAGAAGAGAACAATCTTTACATCATAGAAAATATCACCCCTGGGGTTGAAATATGGGTATGAGAACCCTTTTCAAGTGAAGGATTTACAGCCCCATATTTATGAGAAAGTGTTACATTGCTTTGAAAGCATTCTGTTTTAAAATAACAACTAGGACGAATTCACGTTCAGCAGTATTATTTACTCTTCCAACGCTGTAGCAATAAAATCTCATGAACGTGCCATTTCATATAACTTTCTCACTACTCACTTCCTCAGGAGCATCCAGGCACGTCCATGTTCACGCACTCGCACAGATCCCACCTGCCAGCCTCTCTGGAATTCATTTTCTCTCTACGTGGATCCTTGCAGAGGGAACTGTAGCATCTCCAAGGTAGGGACCATTTTTTAATCTACATTTCTAGAGGCCCTAATGTAATACAAATTTTCATTGTCAGCGAACATTGTGATTACATAGTGAAAAATGTCCAAGACTTTGATCATAAAGAAAAGCCAACTTCCTTGAAAACTAAATGGTAGCATGAAGAAAATGCTAAAGGTTAAGGAAGCTGGATAGGTGCAGGTGTTGAAACATGGTCTTCTTCCCATCGTGAGAAGTGCCCAACGTCCATCAAGTGTGGATAAAAATAATTGTTCCAAAGATAATCCATTGTTATTAGAACTAAAGACTATGCTTATACTGGCTTTACAGGAATGCTGGGAGGATAACAACACTGAAAATCACACAGTGTTAGACATCACAATGAAGAGGGCCTTGGAGACGTGTCAGAAAGACAGAGGGGTGTTCAGAATGCTGTACATCATGCATGAAATCAGAGGAGGAGTAGACTGCCACAATGAATCAGAGAGGCTCCCCCTCCTCCCAAGGCCGCACGCTGCCGACCTGAACTGGAGAAGCTGGAAACGAAAACCAAATGCTCTCCCAGAAGGAGAAGAACCACAGAGTCATTTCTCTGAGCACAGCTTGGCTCTCAGCACTTGCTGCCCTGCGTAGGTTTTGGCAGGCACTGGGGCAAAAGGAGAGAAAAATCAGAAACAAAACCCCCTTGGAATTGGTGAAACAATTAATCACAAAACACTTTCTCTGTTTCTGTGGTGCCGTGTGTTCTCCCACCACCACGCCTTCCCCCTTGTAAAATAATTTAATTAAGAGATGACAGGGGCTTCAGACACAGCCAAGTCAAGCAAAGATGATACAGGCTCTGATTTAAACCTTGAATAGTTTACAGGAAACATAAAAAAAAAATAAAGAAGAGGGAAAAAAAATAGAAGTAGTCAATTTGGTGTAACAGCAGCAGCAGACCTGCCAAAAGCTGTGCCCTGTACCATCATAGTAAATTTAAGGAACTGTCCCATCTCCTTCCCCTCTCACCATACATAGCAATTTCAGATCCTAACAACACCTTGAAATAAGGTCTCCACCATCAATGACAGGCAAAGACAACCTTCCTTTTGTGAGAACATGAGTGGCAGGTCCCCAAGAGTAACCTCTAAGTTATGCATATACAAAAGCAGCTGCAGTCCCGGCTTCCCTGTGGCACCTAGGGACCCCAGATACGTGACAGTGAATAACCAGGCTGAAGCAGAACAGAGACAAGAAGTCTTCATTTGACAATTACTGTGTCCAGGACATATAACTGGAAACTAGCCTGCCTCCAGAAACCTACCAGAAACTAGCTTGCCTCCAGAAACCTGAGAGCAAAACACTGACTGCTGCTGACTTCCTTAATTTCTCTCACTTCTCCTTGTCTCCTTTTGCTTTCTAGTCTTTCCTATCTCATCTATTCAGAAAGCTCTACACAGAAAGGATTGTCCTGTGTCTTTACAATTCTGCATGACATGGCTGGACTTCTGGTTTGGGCTTCTTTTAGTTTAATGAGGAAAAAAGTTACATCAGTAGTAGAATCAAAGTAGATCTTAGGGGACCTGAGGCACTCTCATTCATCCTTAAGTACTCCTTTTTATTTAAGGAATCTACAAAATAAATTCGATTTATTCTATGAATAGCTCTCCAAACTAAAAACCTGACAGTCTTGATTATTACTATTTTATATTATTTTTAATGCTTTGAAGGCACAGTTTCTTTTCCATATGGACAGTTGTACAGAAAATGCAACAAACTAAAAACTACACTCAGTGCAGAACAAGACAACAGGATCTGAGACGCACCCATGTTGCGGCTAGAGCAAGGCTACGCTGCTCTCCTTGTGAGCACTGTTCTGAGCCAGCTGCAAACAATGGAAGTACGATTCTCCATGGATTTCACAGCACACATTTCTTGTAAAAGCAGGGCTCTGGGACTTGATCATTTGTTTCAGATTTATCAGAGGGCAGCATGACACTTCTATTCCCTCTGAAACGCCTACCTGCAATTAACTGCTGATTTACAACCTCACTCAAGACCTCATTACTTCCTGCTCTTGCATATAGATTTTCCCCCTACTATCACCTTTCAGCAAAACCTTCTACAATTTCTGTTGTTACGTTTCATTTTGCTCATGTTGTACAACAATGTACCTACCAAGAGTCTAAGTGGTTTGGACTTCGGCTTTTCATAATGAAAGGAGAAAATAAGAAAAAGGCTGCATTTCCTTTTAAAGCCTTAAACAACAGGGGAGAGAGGTGGAGAGAGAGTTACTTCATAAAAGAAAATACCATTACTGAAACCTCTTATTTCTTGATGCAGAAGCTGGGTCCTACAAATAGGTCCTCCCACAAAATATTGGCAAAATAAGAAAAAACCCTCTGAAAATTTCATGTTCTTTATCCAGCACAAAGACACAAACTGAATAACACATTGGCTGGATGCTCCAAATGGCCGGAAAACACAAGGCAGACACCATCCTGACTCTTCATACCACAGCTGCACCTGACAGTCCGAATAGACATACAGGCCCCTGAGGCAGATTGTGTGAAAGTGGTGCAAAACTTTCCAAATAGCTTGTTGACTGAGAAACAATTGGAGGAACGACGGATTCGTGCAAGACTTCGAAAGACAGTACAGACCCATGGAACCAGCACACACAACCACATAAGCAAGAGGGGCCGTTCTTGCAGTGCTGTAGAAAGCACACCCACACCAGTTAAAGACAATGAGACAACAATTCATTCCTGGATCCATGTTTTGTAGCCAACAAAGAGCTCCACAGCTGACCTGACCACAAGACATGACAGGAGATGTCAGGAGTCTTGCTCAATCAGAGAGTCTCTATTTTGCATAAGCACATAGGAAAGGCACCGTTATGGGTGGTTTTGCATGTGCAAAGTCAAGCCAGGCAGGAATGTGAGAGTGATTCAATCTACATTGTCGTGGTCTGGGCAGGAGGCCAGTTCTTCCCTCTCTGTATTGCACTTCATGAAGACAGGTCCAGCCCACTATATTTTTGAACAGCAATGCCAAGGTGAAGCTGATGGCACATGCCAGAGCTTGTCTCTGTCACTGCCAAGCTCTGCTCTGGCCACAGCAGAAGACTCTCAGCCTTTTGGGACCTGAGGTCCATCTGACAGGAGTGGGCCTCATACCTGGTGCCACATCTGGGTACTTTATGCCCAGGGTGAGCTGACTCATCCATTAGGGTAAATCCTCAGAAAAGATGTTTAATTCAGTGACCACAGGGTGGTTTCGGTCAGCACACTGGACAGCACAAGGCTCCTCCTAGAGCCCACCAGCTCCATGGCTCTCCACACAGACCCTTGCATGCCTTTCATAGTTCTCCCTCATGGCCTGCCATCACTCAGACACCACCACCATCTCTCCAAGGTGAGCAGTCAGTCCTGGAGCACTGAACATCTTCACTTGCCAGCTGCATGGATGCCAGTCTCCTGGTGCAAAAGTGCCATGCTGCTCCAAGCACCTGAACTCTCATCTGGGTGTGACAGAGGTCCTCATCCTGCACCACTACATAGTGGAGCTTGAGGCACTTTGCCCCCTTTCTGATGAATCATAAAATCATAGAATCATTCAGGCTGGAAAAAACCCTTCGGATCATCAAGTCCAACCATAAACCCCACTCTACAAAGTTCTACCCCACACCATATCACCCATCACCACATCTAAATGACTCTTAAACACATTTAGGAATGGTGACTCCACTACCTCCCTGGGCAGCCTATTCCAGTGTCTGACCACTCTTTCTGTGAAGAATTTTTTTCTAATGTCCAGTCTAAACCTACCCTGTTGCATCTTGAAGCCATTCTCTTTTGTCCTATTGCTAATTACCTGTGAGAAGAGACCATCACCCACCTCTCTACAGTGTCCTTTCAAGTAGTTGTAGAGAGTGGTGAGGTCTCATCTCAGCCTCCTCTTTCTCAAACTAAACAGTCCCAGCTCCTTTAATTGCTCTTCATAAGATTTATTCTCCAAGCCCTTCACCAGTTTCATTGCCCTCATCTGCATTCACTCCAGCACCTCCTGATTCCCCTTCCTGATTCTCTCCTTTCAGATGATGACTGAACTCCTACAAGGTACCTCCACTGCCTTCACTATGGGGAAATGGCCACAGGTAGCACGGGGATTTTAGTATCACCATCAAGATGTGCCACCTATGATGAGTACATCTTTAAAGAACAGGTAGGTCTTCACTCTTCCATGAGTATCCTCAATCAAGTAACTGCCCTCTGGACAGGTTTCACTGGATTCAGCCATTTCTGAGGAAGGACTCACAGAAACAACAGGCACAGAAAAAGTGACAGCAGCTCATGTGGAAGTTGGTTTCTTGCTAGAACAACAGGCAGATACTTCAACATAAATAAATCTGAAATGAAGAGATTAAACAAGACCCATCTCATGCAAAGCTAGGTGTATTTTCATTTGCATTCATCCTGGGGAGCAAAGAGTCAGCATGAACGTTTGTTTAAAGTACTGATCAAGAATCAAGAAGTATTTCACTACAGATTCCACAAATAGTCACAAAATGAGAACTTTAGGAATTTAGTGGCCTTCCCTTCACAGTTCCAGGAAGAAAACTTAATTTGGTATTTCTCTGTAACTTGCTTTCCTGTCCTGGTTATAACTGGAAAATGAAGAAAAATTGTGCAAAAAAAAATTGAATTAAAGGGTCAGAGGAAAGAAATAATGACATTTTAGGTTTTACCCAAACTAGCTTCTCTACATCAAAACTTTTGTTTTAAATATTTGGAGGAGAGAAGGGATATAAAACCCGTACTCTATAAAAAGAAGAAAAGTGAGAAAAATATTTTTGCTGATTACTTTTTTCTGAGGAAAACTGCTTTGGGATAGCATTTACATTTTTATTAGATCTTTTTTATGTATCCATTAAAAAAAGAAATCAGTGGTTTCAATGACAATGTGTAAGTGAAGGAAATCTGGAGTTTATTATCACAGTGAAGACAGATAAAGTTAGAGTATTTATGTTAGGTTAAGTATATGAAGAAATTAGGTGCCAAATATTCTTTGACCACTAGCATTTTAACTCTAAGATCCTTTGGAAAAATAGGCAAGCTGAAATACTCCCGGACACTCATTCAGAGGTGCATCTGCCGACATGCTCTCTTTTTTATGGTTAGTTTTGCAAATCCACCAATTTGCATTTTCTCAAAAATTGTTATATGTGTTCCAGGATTTAAAAAAAATCATGTAAGAGGAAAACATATATAAAATAGGAGCAGACTGAGGAATAGCCCTGGGATCCCAGAGCATCTTGGAGGAGAGCTGAAAAAGTTAAAGAAGGAGCAAAAGTTGATTAGAACTATACTAAAGACTAACTGGCTAGCTGGAGACATACTTCTTTTAGCAGTAAGCTCACAAAAACACAACAAAACTTGAGTTAAAAGCAGACAACTGGAAATGTTCAAACAGAAATGCTTATGTACCTCTCTGACCAGCCCCATTTCCATTATAAGCCCATCTCCAAAATCAATTACATTGTTCAGGTCATTCTTTGATTTAGAGGATTTCTTTTTAATGGAGAACAGGACTTCTGGCAAAGGACGCAGACCTGAGGGTGAGGAGGAGGGAGGAATAAACAAATCTCTACACCTGTTACAGTAGCAGCCACAGCTTAAGCAGACACAGGCAATATAACTAGAAACCGTAATGGCTCTGCAGTCATGTGTAAGGACCATCAGTGACACACAGCAGCAGCAGCCAGGCAGGACATCCAGCTTCCACCCTACGGTGTGTTAAACTATGGGAAAAGAGTGGGGAAATGGAAGAAAAGGCAAGCACTGAATCAGAGTAATGAAACAGACGAGATTCATAAAACATAGAAGAACTCAAGGGAAGGTCTCCAGTGCTGTCATATCAGTATCACTTTCCTGAGACTGGCCTTTTCTCCTTAGCTCAGACCTGTTTGCTGAAGTACAGAATGCATCTGGTTGAAATAAGGACACCATATTTGTAAATTACTTTATCTGGAAAAAAAGAGCATTTTTTTTCATCTGTTTTTTTATTGGAGGCGAGGGGGAAGCAAAGGGAAAGCAGAACAAAAGATAAGCAGGCATTTATGTTTTGCTCTTAAGCCCCCTCTTATTTCATTGTGCTTGTTCCAGTCCCTTTCAGCATGGCTGTCACATTTGTCAGTTCATTCAGTTGCATCTAAATTCTTCTGAAAGAGTAAGGACAGTAAGGAAGCCAATGTGGTTGAATAGAAAAGTTAAGAATTCAAAATCAGAAGTTGTTTCCAAGCAAAGCATGTAAAGGGGACACTAACTGTGGTGCTAAATGCATAAATGCAGGCGAAAAGGGGGAGAAACCAGCAAAAGGACGCAAGCTACTTATTAAATCCTCTTTTTCCATCAAGAGGAGCAAAAAGCTCAGCAGAGTCAGTAAGCCCACCTGACAGCCAGGGCGTGGGAGAGTGTTGCAGGGAGGCTAAATGAATACTGCGCACCAGCATGAACAGCAGAAAAACTGGGGTGATGCCCACAGGAGAACTCTTTCCTTTGGGGAAAAAGGAAAGAGTGAAAGGGGCAACTCACCAGAGCATCTCTCCAAGAGTGAAGTTGTTGTGGAAGAAATCATAGGTTGACAAAATGAACAGTAGTGAGTCAACAGAGCAGAGGGTATTCACCAAGAAATTCAAAGGATGGAATAGCTGAACTATTAACAGTGTATGTAACATCTCACTTCAAACACCTTTGGTACAGGAGGACTGAAAGTTGTCTTTTTTTTTTTAACTTTTTTCCCAAGATTGCAGGAAACTACAGGCCTGTTGGTCTAACAATACCAAAAAGCAGAAATTGCAATGAAGTGCAGAGCCAGAGGGCACTTGGTTAAAAAAAATCTGATTGAGAATTGTTAGCATGGCTTCTGTAAAGAGCAGTGCCTTCTTACAAGCCTCTTAAAGGTCTTTGAAGGGATGAACAAACATTTGCATAAGGGCCTTTACATGATATAATCTACTTGGATTTCTTGCAGCTTTTGACAAATCCTTCACCTGAGGCTTCTAAGGACGCTTAGCAGCCATGACACAACAGGGATAGTCTTGACATGTATAAGTAGTTCATAAAAAGGAAACAGAAGATCTGGGGTAATGGTCAATTCCTACAAAGGAAGAAGGTCACCCACTGACAGCTGTGCTCTGTGACCCATGCTTTTCCACACGTCCATAAGTGAGCTGGAAAACAGGAGGTAAGCAAGAAGGTAAAGTTTTCTTGGCAGTACAAAGCTTCTCGAGGCATTAAGAAAAAATGGTGAAGAAACAGTGAGGCCTGGGTGCGATGATAGGTAGTTTCATGAAAATGTCAGCTCAGCACTTGGCATCAGCCAAAAAAAAAGCAAACCAAATGTTAAGAACTGCTAGGAAAGAAATGCAGAGCAAAACATATGATATTGCTATGCTGCTGTCTAAACCTGTGGTTTGCCTGTACCTTAATACAGTGTACATTTTGTACTTGTGTTTAAACTTTTTTGGCTGGGTAACTGCAGCACTACCCTATACCCAACACCCAGGCCGGCTGGAAATGTGAGTCTACAAGAAATTTTCCATTAAAAAGGTAATGAATTAACAATTATGGCTTCCTAGTGCTATATGCAGGACATCTAGAACCAGAAATATTTCAATACCTTTTGTTGATTCTGTCCAAATGTCCAAAGATTTTAAGTTTTCAGAAACTTAAGAAAACAACTATAACCTTTTTATCTTTTGTTTGTTATCAAATGGAAAATTGGGAGAGAGGAAATGAAAATAAGAACAATCTTAAGACAGCTTAAAAAGTTTTCAATATTTTTATCCAATGGAAAGAAATCTTTTGTCATCTAGTTCTTTCTCAAGATCACCAGCCCTGTGCATTCTGAGCATAACTGCAAAACACATATAATGTAGAATTAAGGTTTTGGAGAGAAGCTGGAAAAGTACAGTCAGAAACAATGCCAAGCAAAGCAAACCACATTTGCTATCAGCTTTCAGATATGCATTCCCAATCATAATCTTCAGATATGACTGCGATGTAATCCATACATCTTCAAAGCAACCGAGAAAAGCATCCTGATGACATATTAGTCTGTGGAATATCTTCAAAGGTGAGATAGTGTGGATTTCACTGCTTTCACTGCATTTAAAAATGGATTGTGGAAACACTGGAGAACATAAGAGTGGTCCATTGTTGTGTGACCTTGTGCAAGTGATCTTAGGAACATAAAGATTTGTGAGCTGGCAGCCCCATTTGATAACATTTTATAGCAAAAAATATCAGTGGTCAAGCTTCTGTCTTGTTTTCTAGCTACTAGAGGAAACCTACAAGATAATATAAAAAATATAGCATAGCCACTACTGGCTAAAACCTGAAATTATTCTTTAATTTATCAAATTACATACCATTACAAAGATTGACAAGAAAGCAGTAAATTAACTTTTTAATAGGATTTCACATGTGCAAAAAGCTGTATGCTCCAATGGAGAGTCTAATCTGCTTTAAATTCTGTACCCACCTCCTCAGAAGGTGTAATCCCATATGGTTGTCAAAGACCACGTAGGACCTTGTGCCACAAAGATTTGGGATGTTTGACTCAATTTAGTCAACCAGATAGAGAACTCATACTGCTACTCATGAAAAAAAAAATTGTTAGGTCACTATTTTTTATGGTTCCAACATTCTGGATGTGGAAAAGTAAGACACCATTTCAAGAGGTATTGAGATATGTAATTACCATTTTTTGGTCTGTGGTTAGAAAAACTACGCAGGGTCACTAGCACAGCAGCCTGTTATGGTGGCACATAGTAAAGGAACTGAATCATCAAAAGGCCCTTTTACAAGACCTTTATGAAACTTCCTTTCTGGGAAGGATGCAGCAGCATCTCTGCTCAGTAAAATTTCTTGCTGAAGAACTTCATTTAGGATTGGGCACACTTTATTTCCTCCTGAGTATCTCAGAGGGATTATTAATTTTCCCTCACTTTTTCCTCTAAGAGACTCACAAGCTTTTTTAGTCCTGTGTTTGACTTTAATCCTTCTTCTACTGATGTCTTTCTACATCCCCTGGTCTGCCTGTTCCATCCTGCTTAAATAAATCCTAGTCAGCCACAACACACCCAAAAGCAACAGGAACATTTTTTTCTCTCTCTAAGTCCTTGCCCTTTTTATAGCCAAGGTCATCAAAAGCTGTGGTTCTGTGGTTAGTTTCACTTACTCTCTCTTTCCTTCTCAGTCATAACAAAAACCTAATTCAAAATCAGTTTATCTGGCTTTCAGGTTTATTTATAGCCTTGTGCTTTAATCCAATTCAAACCCATTCCCAGGTGGACAAAGCACAGGTTTTCTTGGTGTCTCCTCCCATATTGCCTTTAAAGGGATCCTTTAAATCTTTAACGGATCTCCTGGATTTCTCACTTTCACAACCTCAGCTGACAAAGCTTCTTGCCTCTTATGTTTCTCTCTGCCTTTGCATCCAAGGAATTTTGCTATCAGTGTCTTGAAGAAATAATTTCATGTCATTTCATTATATGAAAACATAGTATCCAGGATAATCCTGTCATGATGAGGTTGCTGTTGCTTTTACCTGCTTTACAAGCACAAAGCAGGCTTCACTCCAGTAAAACAAGAGAGTAAATAGGGCCTGATACTGCCCCATATCCAAAACCAAGCATACCAATTTTTCAGCAACTCAGCCTTGTGCTGAATTTCCAGAGGTTAAAGACTATAAGCTCAAATTCAGTCCTTGCTTTTCTCCGTACAGCACTGATAGGCTGTCCTAACATTTCTTCTGTTCCTTCACAGCCTGTGCAGAACAAGTTTCTTTTAAAAAAAAATTTTAAAAATCTTTGTAAGGGATGTGGGTTTTTTCACCCACCCCCAGCCTTTCTCCAAAACTGAAGTGACTAAAGCAATAGGCATCTTGGGGATATCAGCCACTCTCCTTCGGACACGTGAGACCGCTGGAAACTCTGTGTCAGTCACTGCATCCCAAAGCAGATGCTATGACAAGTCATTCATAAATGCCAGCATTCTTATCCCTATTTTAGGTTTTTTTTTTTCCCTTTTCTCTTTTTTTTTCCCAAGCCACTCACCAGCAGGGCTCTTCCTCACCCTCCCTCCAGCCGACTGCAGCAAGCTCCAGAGATTCCCTGGCTGCCTTTCCCTCTCCCGCTGGCACTGGGCACGGGGAGCTGCTCCAGCAGCCGAACGAGCCCCCGTGGTGCTGACAAGAGGGGAGGAGAGAAACAGCCCAGCTAGCGAGGGAAATCCCCCCTCGCCACCCACCCTGGCCAGCTTCAGCTGGCCTCACTTCTGAATGCTCCTCCAACCCCCTGGCTCCATCCTCAGCTGCACCCACCTTTTGAAGGATGACTCAAATTGTGACTGAACACAATTTACGTAGATAGCCAGAGGGAGGGCTCCTGAGAGGCACCACTTGGGTGCCTACCTACTACCAGAACTGCCCACTTGTCTCCCATGTATCTTGGAGTAACGGGTAGTCCTGTGGACCCACTGGGGCTGACCTGAGCAGGATGAAACACCCTGTGGCTTCTCTTCTGGCACCAGTCTCGCCTCACTGGAACAGCAGACCCACATCCACACCTTTCCCTCAGCATCCATTGAACACAAATGTGTTTTTCTTGCATTCATATCAAATGTGGAACTGCTTGAAGAAATTTAAAACACACAAAAGCTCATACTTTTCACCTGTTTTCCAAAAAATAGGGTCACTTTTGTCTGACAAAGTAACCCAAGTCTGGGTTTTCTTCAGTACTTCAGTTTTAGTGCAAAGAGTGGGCATAAAAAGCAGCCTCACTTGAAAACAAGCACTCCCACTACACAGGCCCTCTAAAGCCAGAGAAGGCAGATTACAACACCAGTCATCTCCTTTGATGGGAGCAGGAAATATGGATTGTCTGAAGAAGGGCTAGACACTGGAGCCAGAGAAGCAACATCAGGGAGCAATTTCCACCTGGGCCAGGTCCTGTGAGGCCCAGAAGCTTTGTGGGTGAGACAAGACATGGTCTTCTGCCTCCCCTGTGCCCAAAGCATCATGCTGAGCCTCCTCTGGAAAGGACGGAGGTGTCACCCATGCAAGCAGCCCTGGCAGAGACAGCCTGCCTATTGATGGGGGGGGGCTACCATGGCTGACAGAGCGATGCTGGGGCATTTCTGTTTACAAGCCTGGGACAGGGCAATGTCACCACACTTTGCTGGAGAAGGAGGAGAGTGCTAAAAAGGAGACACAGATTCTCACCAGGAGGTTATTGTGGGAGCTGGTTTCTGACTGAAAGGAAAGGCTGTGGCTTCTTGAAATGGGAAGAAAAAGCTGATCCACAGTATGACAAGCAGTTGTTAACAAGAAGGATCAACAGCTCCGGTGTCCGTGGAATGAACTGAGTGAAGCAGCTCATAGAGAAAACACATGCTTTGAAATCACTCCTGACAAGGACAACTTATCTAGAGTATCAAAAATTTATCCTTGCATACCAGGATGTGCCCTGAGAATTTCATCTGAAGTAAACAGCAGATAAGAAATTAAACCTGCTTCTCCAAAGCCCTTGCTATGCAGATCTTTCTCTTTTCTCTATGTTTCTTAGGTGCTCTCTAAATTCACTTCAAAATCTACATTGCCCTGGGACTTGAGAGGGTGCCTGATCTAATGACAGGAAGAGAGGTAAAAGCTCTGACCCTTCTGCTGCTTCTATTCGGAGATACTGCTGGTGCTTCATGAGGCAACAAATTTTTCTGTGATGCTAAACCAGATGGAGGCAAGCCTCTTTTTTTGGAGAGGAGATTAAAACAACATTTCTATTTCTTGTTACTGCTGTAGTAGTGGTCCATTATCAAGCCTTCCCTCAAGATACCATTGGGTATGAGATAGTCCCTTGTTTGGTTTCTAAGCCAGTGCCTTAATGTCTACGGCAGTCTGGAAGCAGCACAAATAATCCCAGCCTGGCTTGGAAGGAAGAGAAAACTTGCATGCAACACTGAATGAACGTCCCAGAGAAGCAGTGACCAATGATTCACTTTGAGTAATGCTGACTCACTTCAAGGTACTTTCCATGTACACACGCATATGCTGAGAGAGTGAGCGAAAATAAGTGCCTGATCTCAAGAAAGTTCAAACTAAATATTGTTATAACCTTTTACTTTACCCAAAGAGAAAAATCAGGCTCCTTTTTATGGAGAGAGACTGTTTGGCAGAGCAGCTGAAACCAGTTGTTTTTGTTTTCACAGGAGTTTCAAATCCAGAGATAACTGTTAAGGACGAGTTTTTAGGGCGTGTGGGGCAGGCCACAAAAGTGCAAGTGCTTAAAGCCTGGAGTATGTAAACAAAGGCTTGTAAATGCTCTGGGGTCTCAGCATCTACAGCTGTCTTGGGGAATGGGGCAAAGCTGAGCCCAATGGCAATGACTGGCAGTAGCATTTGCAAATCTTTGTCATTCTGAGTAAAGCAGATGCATCTTGCTTGTGAGCCAGGAGCCCCCAGACCAGTTCTCCTCTCCCTGTCCTATAGAAATACATCTCTGGTGAAATCTTCCCCATCCATGAGGTGCAATTGTCCTCTACAATTGTCCAGGCACACACTGCTGTTTGGGTATGCACCTCATGGTTACAACAGCAACACACTTTCGTGCTGCACAAAGTCCTACCATCCCAAGACACACACAGAAACACCTTCTGGGACTGAGACATATCTTTGGCCCGAGACATATCTTTGGCCCACTCACTAGGCTTGTGGCATCTCCATGCTGCTCCTGAACAGTTCTGAACAGTTGCTCTCTATGCTATCACTGCCAAAGCCAGCAGGAAGCCGTATGCTGTTCCCTTTAGCTCCCTGGCAGGATCACAGTGCACAGAGACTGAGTGCCACTGCTTTGTGGAATATCTTCACAGATGCTTTCATGGGTTTAGGGTGGGGTAGGGGTTAGTGAGGTAGTGTTGCCTCTCTTTCCTGTGTTTCCTTAATCCCAAATTAATTCCCTGTGAATTAAAAGCCTAAGAAAGCAGCAGCATTGTCTTGGAGCTCCCTAATGTGGGAGTTGAGCTGTGCTAAGTAGCTCTCAGGAAGTCGCTCGGAGGCTGAGGGGAAGGGGCAGGGCTTATGGCCAAGAAGATACCACGGCATCAGGCAAAAGCCGTGAAGCTAAGCATCCCTTGCAGGGCTGATTTAGAAAGCATATCTTCACACAGTGGTACCATTGCCCCTGCAGTGCCTTTCACTGTCCCCTCCCAACCTACACATGCAATGGATAGAGCTGGTCAGAAATCACATGCCAGCCCGTGCACCCGCAGGGAAGTAGAGTAAGTCCCAGCAGCCCTTAATTACCCTCACCGAATGTTGGCCAAGAGGCTGCCATCGTGCCTGGAGCTGAGCGCAGGTACTGCCTGCCAAGGGGAAGGACACGGAACACCTGCTTCAACACAGGAGCCAACAGGCTCTTCATTAATTAAATCAGATAGAAATAAATAATGACGGTGATAATAAGAAAGAAAAAGTGAGTCCAGATTATTAATATCAAAACAGATCCAAACTGCTGATACAAAAAACCTTTCCACTGAAAACTGCCCCCTCTCCCCTCCCTTTCCCTGATTTTGTTTTGAAACTTCTCACTGCCACATGTTATTAAACGGAAAGCTTTCCACCTCTAGCTCCTCAATGTATCTAAAATGTGATTTTTTTTTTTCCCCTTTCTAAGCAAGAGTCAGTGCCAGCACTCCTGCGTTGCACAAGGGAGACCGAGGCACAGGAATTACAGAGGGTGGAGTGATGGAGCTGTGGCAGCTTGGAAGCCATGCTGCCCTCACCTTTTTCACCACAGAGTGGCACGGGCTGGCTGTCATCACCTCAGGGATTTCAGGCTCTCCACATAGCAATGGGATCATCCCAGCGTGAGGCATACAATAGTCATGTTGACGTGCAGCAAAGTCTCCAGACCAGGCTGGATCACCCAGGCCTTTGTTTGCCCACTCTCAGGCAAGCTGTCCCCAGCACTGCAAAGACGTCTGCCCAAACCTGTGCTCACCAGGCTGTTGCAGTTACAGAAATAAAAGGTTTTAATGACCAAAGATGCCTGTTTATCAGTAGGGCTGGGGGATTTGTGCTTATGGGCAGCAGAGGTGAGAACCCACTTTGTGGAGCCAGAGGCAGAGAGGGGGAGGTTCCCCACTGGTTTCTCTGAGGCTACAGTGTCCGGCAGCCATCCTGCTTCCCAGCCCAGATCTCTACTTGCCAAAATGGAACCTCTCTAACTCACCAGCAGCCAGCAACACCAACTAGGCATACTTGGGCCAGTGATGTCTCCCCACACCACTGCACTGACTGTCCTCCCGGCCGCAGCCCAGAGGGAGACGGCGGGAGTCTGGGCTGGCCAGGGCTGTCTCCAGTGCTGGTGCTGGCTGAGCTGGGTATTTCTCATCCTGAGCAGGAGCAGCAGACTTGACACTCCAGCGAGGAATCTACCACATGGCAAGGATTTTGTCAGGGATTTCGCAGAGGCCCTGTTTGGAGAGAACATGCTGTGCCTGACCTCCCTGCAGTTCATTTGGCTCACAAGACACCTTCTTGTGCTGGATTGTGCTTCTCCTCCCCTTCCCTCCATGCCTCTGGCCTTTTCTGTGAAGAGAAACAGCAATTCAACCAATCGCCCTCCTGAGAAGAGATGGCATTGCAGAAGAGGAGAGGGTGAAGGGGAAGGTGCTCACTCTCACCTCTGACAGTGCAGTGGGACCGCGCAGCTCTGCACACCCAGCATCCCTGTAGGATGGTGTTCTGCAATGTGCTGTTCCAGTGCCGGAGCCAACTGCAGCTACAGAGAAACGAAAACTCATATATGCATAGTCTTTGCAGGCGCCATCAACGGTATGAGGCAAAACAGCTTTGAAAACACTTACTCATGTTCCAGCCACTCCCAATACTGGAAACATCATCAATGATAAATCATATCATTCAATTAACCTTGATTTTTTTTTCTTCAGTGTAAAGCTAGCCAAAAATGTATCATATTACAAATGCCTATGTATTTTTTCCATCTATTTGTTCTTCCCTTTTTTTTTTCCTTAGGTATTTTGCCCACTTATTTTAAAGACTTGAGGAAGAGCTTCTCAGGGAATTCAGCATCAAAAGCTGCAACAAAGACAGCTTGTCCTGGGGCAGAGAGCTACAGCAATATAATGTCTTGTCAATACCTGCATTACTCAGAATTTAAGTTTCCAGTTGTCTTCATTTTGAGTGACTGCTTCTCATACCACTCAGTATCAGCAGAGGGGTAAGAAAGGCAAGTTCTTATTTAAATATTGAGCTGAGAAGTGAAAGATGTACAGTTTAATGCACAGCCTTCTCTCCCATGAGACTCTGCAGTAATACTGACCATCTCATTTAGACTCAGAAATCACTTGGACACCAAGCTGCATTTCTGTAACTGGAAATATGGTGTGATTTTCAAATTATGTGTGTATGCGTAGAGGCAGAAGACTACAAACTAGAAATAGCAAGGTACTTTTCAGCACAGTGGGACTTTCCTGGTTTTGAAAAAATCTTTAAAACTATCCCTCTGGTTTTAGATGCTTAGTACTTCATATGTGTCACATACCCAACTGACTCCCTAATCCTCCTCCATATGGGTTGTTTAGGAAATTCTTTCAAATTTGTCTCTCTAGTCTAAATTTACAAAGACATTTAAACTTCAACACTAATATTGAATAGGTTTTTAAACACCTTTGAATATCTATTTACCAGTGTCCCGCAGATACAACAGGCTTTAAAATGGCCCCATAGCTTCTCTAGATGCTTACTTTATAAATAATACACTCTAGTCTTGATTGATACCCTCACACAGATAATGATAGATTATCCGTCTCTTTTGTGAAGTCAGTGTCTTTCATGGTGACACTCAAGGCTCAGCGTGTTTTTGTCCATGCAGTCACACCTGTTTATCCCAAAAGCCCAAGGAGAGGTTCAGTGATGTAGAGCATCTCCCAGAGGAGAAAGGGGAAGAAGGAAGGGAGCAAAACACCTGACACCTAAACCAAGGTACTGCTGACTCCCTGTTCTTTCGTTGCACCTCCAGATAATGAGGGTCCATAAGAGAATGCACCTTTACCCTTTTAATTGTGTCCCTCACTTTTCCAGTGTCCTCTAGGACTGCATGAGTGGTAATAACTTGCTTGTTTGGGGCGGTTTTATGAATCAGCCCGCATTTACTGGATGAAACCTGACATTTCACTAAGTATGTCTAGGAATGCCCCCATCTTATTATGTTGCAGCTTGGACTTTGCTAAAGAGCAAACATTCAAAATGCCCTGCATTACATACATGGGGGCAGCTCTTGTCAATTAGAATCAGTAGGGTGGCAAAGGGAAAACAAGGAGGGAATCCTTTGAGACACTAACAGTGTGCATCAGGGAAAGGATCTCTCAAGTTTCATTTGAGTAGGTCTTATTGCAATTAGGAATCACTGACCAGGGAGGCAGGGATATGGCCAGGTTTGATTTGCCACCTATTAGTAGCAGCTCTGACAGTGACCACTGGGGTCTTGCAAGGGGTCATCAGGAAGAGACCAATCTGATTCCACAGCTGTGTCTCACACAGCATCCCTTCTGTTGAAAATGTCTGATTACTTGCCAGCACCCACAGGTCACTCAAAGAACATCTGAGCCCTTCCTCACCTGCTGTTTCCAGCAACACTCTATGCATGCTTTTCTAGCATGCAATAGCTGCCCCTGAGTGTCCAGGAAGTGGGAAAAGATCACCATTTAGATCTTTATTTCTTGTTCAGACTTACAAGATATTTTGGATAGGGAGCATAGGGAAATATGGACGAAGCTGTGAGTAGCGCCATTTGCTTTTACAGTCACTGAAATGAGCAAAATTAAGCTTGCAATAAGGATAGCCTTCTTACTATTCACATCAGAAATGCCTTCATTTTTTTTTTTCTGCAGGAAAATGCCACCTTTTCAATGGAACAGTTTAACACTAACAAGAGAGAATCCACCTTTTCCATCACACTGAGATTTTAAGAACTTTCACTAGACCAATCCATGAAACTGGTGTGACTGGACTTTCCCCTCAGCTTCCACACAAGCTATTTGTAGAACTGATTTCAGTAACAAAGGAATTTCTGTAGAAACGTGGCTGCTTGCACATGCTCTAGAAAAACAAAGAGTAACTGCTTTTTCATCAGATTGTTGGCTGCAAAGACTCCAGCCTGTTCAAATGCAAAGTTTGTGTCTTAAATTTGGGTACCAGCTGCTGACTGTCTAATCAAACCCCCGAGGTTCTGCTGGCTATTGCAACAGCTGATGAATGGGCCCCCCAGCCTCAAAGAACCTTTGTCAGCCTATGAGTGGTGGCCATCCTGATCATCTTGAGCTATATCATGAAATCTTCATATGATGAAGAGCTTCATATGATGAAAAGCATATGCCCCATACCTCAGAAAGCCAAGGGGCCAGAAGTGAGCTGGGGCTTCTCAGGGGAATGAGGGAGAAGGGCTGGGCTTGTTGGACAGGCACTTGTGTCCCAGGGTGACTCAGCAGTGCCAATTTCTTCTGCCCCTGCTGACTCAGTTCCCTTCAGAGCTTACAATCCAGACCACCAAGGAGCCCTCACATCAGCTGTGGTCACCTGAAATAACTCCAGCCTGAGGGCCTTATCCAAACTGCAGCCCTCACAGGATGATTTCTGCCACAGCACTGCTGCAGCCCTACAGTCCCTGCTGGTTTCCAGCACATTCACAGAGAACAACTGTCATTTGAGCATCCTTTCCTGCAGGGCCCATATTCAGCTGTGACTGGCCTCCTTTGGAAATGACTGAATAAGACCTTTTGGTCAAATGCTAGACTCGGATAAGTTTCCATGACTTCAAGTTTCAGACAACTTTCCACAACTTCAGAGACAGCTGTGTCACTATAACGGACATAATTTGGATCTAAGCTTTCTAAGCCCCCTACAAAGCCAATATTTGAAGTAAAAAGTAGGCTTGAAAGCAAGGAAAGTGATTTCACTAGTTGATGAATGAGTTGCTCAACCCTTCATCTGTCAAAGGGAAAGCACTGAACTCAAAAGAACAGTCCAGCTCTATTCCACAGATGAATCTCTACTGATGTATAGAAGACACAAAAAGTAGTCCTAACCCATGGTCCTCTGTGCTGAAGTATCTTCCCCCATCCCAAAATCCCCTAACGCTTATGCTAAACTATGCGACTGTGATGTGTGAGTTGCCCAAGGCTAGAACTTGCCCAATGTCATCGAGCAGCTCATTAGCATGATCTACACAGCTCTTCTGCAGAACTGAAATGTTGTCTCATTGCCTAGGGACAGCTGAGAAAAGTGTCAGATAACATTCCAGAGCAAAGACTCCTAGAGGAGTTTCAGAACAATGCCATGGCAAAGCTCTCTCATTAATGCCTTCAGTAGCCTAACTTCAGCTCCTACAGTCATTGCTTAAGAAACGTGGCAGAGACCTAATAAACCCCTTCATCCATTAGGGAGCCCAGGACCAGCAAGTAATTCCTATGCGTCCCCTGTGGAAGTCAGCATTTTATTATTGGGATTTTGCTTTGTCCTTTCTTTTTCACCTCTAATGCTTACCACTCCAGAGTGTTTGTTGCTGACTTTTCAAAGCAGGAGGCATTTGACTTGACTCTGAGAACAGCAGGTGTATTGGCTTTATGAGCTTTTCCACCTTGGTTTCTCCTCCTGTACTGTTGAGGTAGGGGAGTAACAGAGCAGCTTGGTAGGAGTCTGGCAGCCAGCCAAGGTTAACCCACCAGACCATGGCTGGTAATGCCCATGCTGGCAAAAGTTCTTCCTCCATAATGACGTACCTGGAGGCACATGTCCGGTAGGCAAGAGACCTGGTCCTGACACAGCTGTGAAGAAAATGGAGGGGACAGAGGTGGAGTGGAGGTATTTATAGTTTTGCTTGTGTTTTTACCTAGGTTTTTGTTCCTGTAGAAAAATGAGATTATTAATTCTGGATTGTTCCTTTTTTTTTTTTTTTTTCTGCTTACCCCTGTTTCATACACTGGTAATGTTTTCTTCTGTAGAAGAATACTGTAGAAGTATTTTTATTCTGATTGACTGCACTAATATTCAAAGAAAATTATTATTTGATGAAAGATAAATGTCAGCTTCTTAAGTGCTTCAGTGATAAGCGTGCAGTTTTTCTTTTTCTCCTTTGACACTGGCAAAATAGGAAAAGCCAATGCAGATTTGACATTTTTTCCAAAAGAGGTACTGACTTCTGGTTTTGTTAAGAAGGCTCAGATCTAATCATTCATCTTTTCTTTAAAGAAAGAGTTATGAATTGCACATCAACCATGAGCTACACATGTGCTGTAGTAAGTACAAATATATTATCCAGATTTTGAATATGAAATTACTATTTATGTCATCCAATTCATTCTTGCAGAATTGCCTAGGCACTTGACTAAGCACTTGCATATAAAAAAGTGTATTTTTGCTTAAGCAATTGAGAACTTATATTTAAAAAGTACAACAGCCCTCCAAATGAATGTTAGCTACATGTCCTAAGATCTAGAATTATTATTGTTCAGATTGTAGAAACCAAATGCTGTACTCCCTGTTTAAACAAAACTTCTGGAGTTTGAGTACTGAATGTGTCTCAGCCAATTTTTTTCTTCAAGTCAGTAAGACACATTATTTATTTCAAGGCAGGGCTGTGCCTACACAGAGGTTACATATGGTTGTAAAGCAAAATTTCTGTTTCCCTAGATTTCCAGTGATTTTTCCAAAATCTTTTCCCAAATTAGGACATCAACATCTCTCTCAGTCATAGTTTTTGAAAAATGCAATTTTAGAGATGTTCAGTTAATCTTTAGCGGTTCTAGCCCTTTCAAACAGAAACTTCTGATCAGATTTTAAAGAAGATGGCACATTCCTGCAAGGCACTGACTTTAGTTAATCAGAGTCTTCCTACAGAGTATCATGTAAGAAAATGTTTTTGTCTCACAACATTAGCAGGGCTCAGTGGTGCTCCTTCTCCCTGCTGAGGGATGAAAATGCCTTTCCCTCATGGTTGGTGCGTCACATTTAATAAACCCTTTAACATTATCCAATAATAATAATAATTTTTAAAATCTAAGCATTTGCATGAAGTTGAGCACCAGAGTACAAACTCTCTACCCTGCTTATAAAAGACCGTGGAACTCTCTACCCTGCTTATAAAAGACCGTGGAAGGTTCCTGGATATATTTTATTTCCATTGGCACAGACATCAATTTGGCTAAGAGGTTGCCTGCTTAACATGGGTGTATAGTAGCTTTGCGGCAGGAGATCGAGGTGAGGCGGCCAAAGAGCACAGGTACAGCTGGCTGTGCCTCTATATGCTGACAAAACTGGGGCCACGGAGATTGCCGGAGCAGCAGCGCCTACCATCCCTAAGCTTCAAGGGAAGATCTAAACTGCGATCAAGCCTGTTGTCAATCCCTCCAAAGGCAGATATGTTGCAACTGGCGGGAGGAGGAGATGGCGAAGAACTTGGCAAGACTTCAGCCTGCTATTAGTCCTGTTAAGGACAAAGAGTTTCCACAGCCTAGTGGTTTTCTCAAGTGTCAGACTAAGGTTTCTTATTAAAAAGCCATCTCCTGACCTAAGTGTCTTTCTTGGGAGTGCAGGTTCAACAGTTAGATCCAGCCTGAACTGACAGCTTCATGCTATCCCAACTTGATGACTTCCATCTGAAGGTTTGATTCTACAGTTTTGAAGGTCTCTTTAATTAGACAATATTCATTTCATTAACTCTGCTTTCAGAATATAAGAGCTTAACAGCAGGGACTGATTATTCTTTTCAGTGCAATGTAGATTTTTTTTTTTTATGATGCAGTTGGGAAATACTTTTGGGAAACACTTGTTCAAAACAAAACAAGACACAAAAAAAGGATTTTTCTAAGCCAAGAAATAATACTCCTAAAGAAATATTTTGGCTCGAAAAGGTTGTGCTGGGGTGGTACTAATGATGTACCTTTGTCGCTGCTCTAAATTCAGGGTGATGAGAAGGGCAGCAAACCGGAATCATCATGCACCACGGGTGATTCAAACACGCGCACAACACAGGGCTATCTGCACACACCCTCACTTGTTCTCCCCATCTGTGCTTCCCTTCTCCATCAGCCAGATCCCAAGCCCCTTCAAAACTGATGGCAGACTTTCCGTTGGCAAACACAGGCTGTGGGCTGCATCCTGCAGGCTTGCAGTGTATGTCCGTTCAACACATTGAACTGAAAAAAGGCAGAGAAGGGAGGGTGTAGACTGCAAATCTGCCAGACCTGTGTTGCTAACTTGAGAGGGGCTTTTTTTTAAAAAAAAATAAAAAAAAAAAATTGCCAAGATCTGACAGAGGAAGGGCTGTAATGTGTGAGAATTTGGTTAAAAGGGATATTAAATTTTATCACAGCAAGACAGCACAATTAATGTGAAATCGTCTGAGAGGGAAGCGGGATATTAAACTCCAATTTGATCATTAACCCTTAGGACAGCAATATAAGTGATATTAGCAGACCAAATTTTGGCTCCAGTGTCTAAGGTACCTAAGGCTTTCCAATAAATCTCTTCACTGAGGCATGCTGAAAGTAAAACACCTTTTTCTGAAGGGCCTACTTATGAGAAGCTCTGGGAGAGAAGGTGACACTTCAAAGACACCAAATAAATGGATGTTAAGTGTTCAAAAACATTGCATCCCCCGACCCTGACAGAGTTCTTGCTCCTGAGCCTTTGCAGATCCCAGGGCCAAGTTGGTTCCCGTGTTTGGTGAAAGCCTGCAAGACTGCTGGTAGGAAGGCATCACCTTGGCACCACCAGGCTCAGGGGTGACTTTGGGGTGAGCTCTGGAGAGCTGCAGGAAAGCAGGAGCAGGGTGGGAAGAATAGCGTGGGTTTTCCTGTGGTATGGAGCTATCATCCCCCACCCTGCCCTCTATGCATTTGCCAACTCTTTCTGGTGTTGAGCCAGAAAGGAGAGCCCTTCAGCTGTGGGAATGCAAAGGGAAGGAAGCAGACCGAGCACAGCAGGGATGGTCTCAGCCACCGGCAGCTGGACTGCAAGACAGGGGAGACCAATGGGAGCCCCTCAGGCACCCCAGATTTTATGTTGCTTGCTCCAGTTGTAAAGCATGGTTCATCAGGCCCCGGCCAGGAGAGGAAGGGCAGGTCTGAAATTCACCATTCATAGGACCTGGATCAGAGCTTACATCAATAATCAGCACATGAAGTTCTAATTTCACAGTCCCTCTGTCTTGTGGGGAGGGATTCTCACTCAGGGCTTTACAGAGCTTAGTCCTGTTGTTTTAAAGGCAGCCTCCATCAGATTTCAGCTCTACGGCCACAGACACACATGGACCCAAACATGTTGCTGGTGGAACAAGGTCTATGCTTTGGTCTTGGACACAGGAAAAGAGAACTTGCTACAACCAAACAGCAGCCTGCAGCTGTATGGATGTAGACCCTCACTGTATGCAAGCACAACCCACAGGTCCCCCTGCCCACCTCTAAGTATGAGACGCATTTTGCAGATGTCTTGATTTTGGCTCCTTCTTTGAGTAGGTTTCAGTCAGCATGAGCTATGGCTGTGTAACCTGGCCCAAAGGCAAAAACTATCCAGGAGATTTTAATTTTTGAATCTTATTCTTTGAGGTCTTCTGTTTTTCAGTGTGAGTGTTTCATTATGTTATATAGTGCCTTGGCTCTGGGGGAGCTGTATGAATAAAAACACTTATATTTTTTTATTATGGGTTCTGCTTTCCAGCAATGCTTCAATTGATGAAGGTTTTCTCTGATAATATGGATGCCTGACAGTACTGTGATAGCCAGGACCAAGAAGAGAATGGGACTGCAGTACACTACAAAGTGAAAACCCAGCAGCTTTTGCCATTGGATTTTCTGGAGCCAAGATTTTGTCCTATAAATCTCAGGAGTGCCTCCAACTGTAAGAGCAGCAGCACACAGCAAGAAGGCTGAGACAGTCTGTCAGGTGCAGTAAACCTGGACGAAATGTGAATGTTGCAATGAATGAGCTGTCAAACAGCATGCACAGCTCCGTGTCCTTACTTGGAGAGTGTGGAGAGAAAAAATCAGGTTGAATTAACAGGATGCCATGGCTCCATGAAGGAGCTGGTTGTAGAGCCCTCTGCTACTGACTGCCTGCATGAAGGTGCACAGCTCCTGATGCTTCTTCATTCACAGTCTTTACCTTGTCCCTCACATTAGATGTCCAAATGAAGGCTCCACAGTACTATGTGTTTTGACTGCATGCTGTGCTATCAAATGCTTAGGATGATGAAAAAAAAAAAGTCCCGCCTTTCTCACACTGGGCAGCTAAAGCTCGGGTGTGTTTTTTGTCTGGTGTCTTTGCTTGCAGGGGGCACAGACCTGATGTGACATCCTCAGATGCTGTCTTTGGGTGCTATAAATACAACATGAGGGGTGTTTCTTCTCCATAAAGAGTAGAAAACTGGATAATTTCTCATTAAATGAGCACAGATGGTCCCATGTACAAAATCAGCTAAGATTCCCACAGAAGATGGAGTACAAACTTGTAAGTAAAACTGTGATGTAATGAACATATGATGTTGAGTTAAGGTAGGCTGAAACTACAGACAGGAGCTCATCAGCCAGTTAGTACCAGACCTTTTTGCTACCCTTTCCACCAGGGCGAAGGGAGTGGGATTAGGCACGGCCACCTAACTGAACTTTTACTGGAGCAGCTGGTACTCATGAAATGATGTGTGTGACTGCTGAGGGTTTCTAACCCAGCTGCAGGAAGTCAAGCAATAAACAACCTGTCACAGAGCACCAGGAGGCAAAAATAACCCACCGCTACCTGCCCAGGAGCTGTGAGCCAAACCTGGGAGCCTCAAGGCTGAGTGTCCTGTGCTGCTGCTGGGTTGCTTCCTATCCTCAGCTTCTCTGGCTTCCCTTTTGAAGGAATGGACTTTTCTCCATATGTGCATGCACAGAGGTGGTGGTTACAGGGAGATAACAGATGCCTTCAATCCCATGAGGGAGGCGCTGGGTGATTTCCACCCACATTCAAGGGTGGGAGAGAGGGCAGCATGGTCAAGGAGGCCAAGCTTCATCAACATCATGCTGGTTCATTTCCCTGGCCCATATCAACAAGTGTATTCCAAGAAAGGTCTTCTATGTAGTGGGGAGGGAGGATTTGTCATCCCATGGGGATTAAGCCTGAGCATTTGCTCTTTATCTCAACCTTGAAGGTGCCGAGCTTCAGGGCACCTCAGAGGATCTCAACAGCCCTTCTCGTTGAAAGGTAAAGCCCTGCAGTGTGATGTTTTCCTCTCCTCAAATCTTTCCCTCTACTGAGACTGTGGTCAAGGTTTGGATTGAGAGTGCTTCTCCTTTTGTGATCGGTTCTCATTATGTGGCCTCCAGTGCTCTTTTATGATGTTCTCCTCTATTCTTCTCTGCACTTTGAAGTGCTCTTGCATGAAACAGCATGACATAAAATAAAATGACACTCGATATTAACACAAATGATACATTTGGTTTCAATTATCTCCCCTCTCTCCAGTTGTGTGAGGAGTGAGAAATCACTCATAAACACAGGCAGCGTTTTAAGAAATTGCAGACTTTACAGAGCAAGAGAAGGGAATAAAAACAGGCCCTGAGATACTGAGCTTTTCACAGCATGCAAAATGATAAGAGAGAAAAGGAGCCTTGCCTGGTGTGCTTCCAACATGCGTGGACAGAGGTGCATGGGCTGAAAATAAGAACAAAATTAAACACCGAAGCAGAACTGTCAGTTAAATCCTAAACTGAGAATTGGCTCTGCCATTGACCTGAGAGTGACCTTTGGAAAGTCACTTTGCCTCTTTGCATTTCTGGTTTCCCACGGGCTGTGTTTTTGTCCATTTGGCCTGGCAACAGAAGAACTGAAGGAGGAAAAGGTCTCTTTGGTCAAGGTTTTTTTCCTGACATATCTCTATACTGCTTCCAGCTTCAGGAGGATAATTCTAGGCAGAATTTCTCTAACTTTTCTCTGCAACAGGGATGAAAGGCCCATTAAAAATAAAAAATCTTCATGTCTCTCCAAATTCTGCTAGTTTTACTATCATTTTGTCCCCTCTTCCATTCCACCAGATAATGTTTAACCTTTAGAAATAGCGTGTATGGCCTCTTGAACTGAGAGCAATAAAAAGGCTTAACAGTATGCAAAACAGAAATCTATCCAACCTCAGGGTAGCACAAGCCTATTATCCCAGCCTGTTCCATAAAACAGCTGACTTGACAGCCCATGTCAGTATGGAATGTAGTTAGCTCTGGGTTTTTTCATCTCTGCTTAAGAATGATCCCACTGAACCTATGCTATGACGCACTGCAATTGGCATTCCTAGGGCTTGCACACATCTTGAAAGGAGGACTACTCTCCCCAGGGACTACAGCACCAGCCATTAGACTCAGCAGAAAGGTGCCTTTCTTGTCCTTCATTTGAAATGATCTCAATGGACACCAAAACTCTCGCCGAGAAACTGTAGGATCAGGGTTAGATGTAGCTGGGCTGAGCAGTCTGCTATACACAGGCTGCACCAGTGAGAAAAGAGTTGGCTAATCATGTGCTTTTTGATCCTTAAGAGATCCCTTGTCTCTCCTGAGGTACAGCACAGCTGCTGTTTAGTAGTGTATAGCACCACAACACATGGATGTAAGGAAGGGAGGGAAGCAAAATAGCATGTGCGGTAGAGGAAACTTTAACTAAGCTAAAGACTATTACTCATATGAGAGCCAGAACCTCCACCCAAGCTCTCCTAGTTTTCTCCAGCAGTGCAAAATGGACCAAAAAAAAAAAAAAAAAGTGCTTTTCCCTGAAAAAGTCCTCAAGGGAATTTCCCTGTGGAAGAGAGGTGGTATAGGCACTTGTGGGACAGCTGTTTCTTTTTTGCTATAAGAGGCGTTTATTATAAGAAAATCAAGAAACTTTATGTAAAGCAGGTAATTCTATGGGAAAAGAAAACATGTTTCTTTTCAGCATTTTCAGATTTCTGGCCCTCATTTTGTATGTGATCGTCAGAGGGCCTCTTTCTTCTGCAACGTGATTGCAGCAACCATCCCATGAAGCAGTGAAGAGCTGAGCTGGATACTTTGAAGGGGAAGTGCATTTGTTGTTCTTACCTTTGATGTCAGCTTACAGTGTTGAAAAGCAGATGAAGTCTGGGGCAGAGGGGACACATTTGTTTTACCTTGTTCATCTCTCCAGCAGAAGATACTGTGACACTCTCACTATCAGTTTCCTAGAAGTGATATAATGCAGGAGCAGTGGGACCAGTCTTTGGATAAAATCCCTGGAAGGAGGTATCTCTGCCCTCACGCTTCAGAAATTTGGAGCTTTGCTTCAGATGTATCTTAAGTGCCCTTGGGAGCTGGGGGCTAGGAATATGAACATCTTTATAGGAGTGGAGTAGCTATTAAATGATACGCACGGAAGAGAGGTTTGTGTGTGTTCATCCATCTTGTGGACAACATGGTCTTACGCCAAGGTTGGGTGATAAGTAAAACTAGGCACAGCACATACTGCTAACTGGGGTGACAGAGGTTTTTAGGCATCTTATCTCTTCCTTCCCACCTTGCTGATAGTACCTGGGCATTAACTGTGAGTGTATCTGTGACAGCTGATGCTTGCTGCCTCCCATTTGAGTCCTTCACCAGAAGCATGTTGGATGCTACTTTCTCATCTCTGGTGGGAATGCAGGTCCCTGTTCACAAGCCACTGTAGATTGGCAAAGACCAAGAGCCAAAAGTTCTGACCCCCTGAAGTGCCTGTGTCTTCTGAAACTCTCATTGCTGGCTACTATGGGACATGGTGGGCTCCCAGAACACTGGTCTGGGACTGCAAGAAACCCCTTCTCCTTCTACCCAGGACATCCTGGGTCACTCCCTCCCACTCTCCTCTCACCTTATCTCCATAAGTCTCTAAGGACATGTCCCTGTCAGACTATAGCACCCATGGGAATCACTCAAAGAAAGTTTAGCGCCCAAATCCTCAAGGCTCCACACAGGCCTCACTCAATTTCAAAATACAATACAATCCTGTAAATGTATCCTTTTCCAGTTAAAAAAAAAAAAAAAACAACAACCAAACAAACAACAATTATGAGGCAGATAGGAACAAGGCATGCATTTTTAGGGAGAACGCATTTTGTCTTGGTTTCTACTTGTAGGGTTTTCTGTTTTGTTGTGTAGGGTAAGACAATATGCCCTGTAAAATGGGGAGAGCTGATCTTTTACAAACATAAAGCCAAAAAACTCCACAGAATAGACAAAGAACAAAAAGCTTTCAAAGTGTATTTCACCTAGGTTTTCACAGAGATTATTAATACAAGTATACCACATGATATTAAATGCAGTTGACCTTTCTTTTTCACTTGTTTGTTGTAATAAATCTCCAAAGACAGGCTTTTGAATATGTTATACTTCTGGACTTGGTTTCTTAAACAAGTTGAATAACCTATGTTCTTCATTAGAGACCCATAGCCTTGCCTGCCTCCCACTACATAAGGAGCAGAATTGGAGCTGTGCCCTCAATGCACCGTCTCCTTTCTCCCAGAAAACTACCTTCCTTCCTCTGCCAGCTCTTCGCTTCAGCTTGGTTTTCCACCACCAAAGAGCTGCCCACAGCTCCAGATTTGTCTCTCAGCACAAACAGCTTCAGACCTCACTCCTCTAAAGGCTGCCTCTAATTGCCTCTGTCATTTAGCTATGTGATGCAAAGGGCTGCTCAGATACACACCAGAGTGTGGCCAATGCATTCCCCACAAAAAATAAGCTGTCACCTTTGCCGTGGTGAAGCCCCCAGAACTGGGCACACGTACCGCCTCTGGGATTTGGCCCCATTGGTTTGTCATCCTGTGTCGCTGGGCAAAAAGGGGTTTCTATTGAATGTCAGCTCTTATTTATTAGAACTTGCAGTCAAACAATAGCCCACACACAGGGAGTGTCTGACAGACTGAAAAATACGCATGCAACTCCGTAAACACCTCAGCCTTGTTTTTGTGTGTGTGTGAAGGCAGGGGACACTCTCTCCTTCAGATGCTACTTCTCAGCTTCTGCCTGTTAACTGCTTTGATTTTCTGGATTACTGGTTAGAGATATCTGTATGTTCCCTTCCCTGAGAACCACAGAAAGCAGAAATACAGGCTATGTTGAAGAGCCACACTCCGGCAGCAGGTTCCTCTGTTAAGCAGATACTAACTCCCAGTGCCACGCTAGTTTCTGCTTATCCTCTCTTGTTGCTGACCCAGTGTGGATGTGCCATGAACTGCCAGTGGGGTTTTAAGAGATAATAGACCTTATACTTGTTTTCATGTTGTGAAGTAAAAAGCAGCACACAAGCCCATCTGAGTTTGTGGGGAGGAAATCACCAATTTTAGCTAGTTCAGAAAATTTTGAAAAAATAGTATAATTTTCCTTGCAGGCAAAGTTCTTCTGAAGTTTCATAGAAATTCTCGTGTGAATGTTTTTAGATCTACTTCTCCAGAAAGTCTGAAAATGAGGTAAATGACTTACAGTCTCCCGCTGGAAGAAAAATGCTGTTCAGGATTGAAATGAAGTTTTGATGGACGGAACTGTCACTTTGTGGAAAATCCAGAAAGGAGATTGCAAAAGCTGGGAGGTGATTGGCAATGTTCTTAGAGTGCTTGCCAGCACCTCTGCCTTCCCAGACTCACCATTAAGGAAACCTAAAGGCAAAGGCAGACAGAACAGGAGAGGCGCTACCATGTCCAGCATTACCTGACGAAGAGCTCCAGTAGCAAGGTAGATTATTGCCCTAAGTGATGTCCCTGAAAAGCGAAACTGAAACGCTTTAAAATTTCACTCGCTTACTTAACCCAGAGTCACCACAACAGAAAACTGGCAAAACGGCATATCTAAGGGCACATCATCCCATTCTTTCTTCCAAACAGAAGTGAAGCCACTCTGAACAATAAATAAGAAGCTTAGCTAGAGCATGGGGAAATGGCTTAGATGTTGTGCTGTTAGCCATATTGTTTGACTATTTCTACCATCTCTTCAAATTTCTTTGACCATAATTTTGCCCCCTTTTTCCTTCAGAGGTGCCCACCACTCATGAGCGCGGGCTAGCTTGTGAAAGCAGTCATATGCTAGTAATGTAATGCTTCTTATGGCATTTTTTTAAGTTTTGCAAACAACTAGTGATTTTCAAACAATTGTTTGTTGTGTGAGAGAATCTTGCCTTTTTACATGCCTCAGATCAGGCTCCTGAAATCACCAGCTGTTGCCAGAAGTGATGGCCTCAAGGCTCGTTGCCCCTACAACTGCTACCCAAAACCAGAGCAGCTTCAGGGAGTACGCTTGTGCCTCCTGAAGTAGCCATAGAGCTCTAACACATTTCAAAACAAGAGAGGCCTAAGTGAAATGTAAAAATTAAAGCCAAGGAAGGACATTTGAAATTAATAAGAGCAGACATATGATTTAAAGCCACATAACGTTCATAAAGGCCACTGAGTATGACAAGTGCCTCGAGGAATGCACCCAACACCATTACCGATAATGGGAAAGGAGGATTTTTGTAGACGGGTTTATAAACATCTTGGGGAATCACTTAAGTAGTAATCTCATGGGGATGCTCTGTTGCTCATTCCATTATATAGACAGTCTGGTTGAAAACATAAATGCTGGGCTGTATGCGTTTTTCTCCTTCTTCTGCACTTACTGTTTTAAGCTTTTTTTCTAATTAGCTGATTCTAAGTCTCTCCAAAGAAAAGTTTATATGACATTGTTGCCACAAGGATGCTTGCCAAGAAAACGAGCAGGGCAGATGCTGGATGACTTGTTGATTCACTCATTCAACAAAAAGCTATGTGGATGATTTTGTTTTCCTCTGAGGTGCAGACTGTCTCTCTACTCCATGCTTTCTTGGACCTGCATGGACCACATGCCTAAAACACGCTGTTGCTGAATTTCTGTTAACCTGCTCCTGTCTGGAAGTCAGGAAGTGGTTTGCCATTGATTTCAAGAGCTCCAACCACTGCCTTGTCTTCCTCTAGATCAGTCCGTGTTAGTTTAACTAGCTGAACCTGCTTTGTATCCTTCTACCTTCTACTAATCTCTAACTCGTATCCTGATTCCACTCAGGGAAAAAGAAAGGATATAACAAGTTCAAGAGCCCACTGGAGAGCTAATTTTTATTTTTCTTCCTGGATGGGAAAATTAGGTATTGAATTCAATCAACATTTTTGTCCAGCATGCTTCTCTCAGATTGTTCTGGAATCTCATGTGAAAGCCAAACACTGGGGGAAATGTGGGGCTTTTTACAAAAGAAAAATGTTTTAAGGAAAATGAAGACGACAACTAATCACTGCTACATTTTATGCAGAGGTGAAGAAGAATTTTCCAACTGCCTCTGACAGACACTTGCAAGGCCTTTCAGGGGGAGAAGTTAACTTAGATCAATGGGAGGGTTTGCTTCTGATCCTCCCCTTCTAATCCATAGAAACAACCCTAAACTCCCTCATGGATTATATCTTCAATCATGGATAGGATCTGGAGGGTAGACAAAATTTTCTGCCTATAGTGGGATTCAATTCAATTGCCCACAGCAAAATGCCTTGTTTATTTTCATTGCAATGTAGACTTTCAGAGTTACTCTACTAAAGGGGACAAGATCTCTGCTGTCTCACTACCAGTGGCCTTTCTTTCATAAGCTGAAACCTGTGATAACTGGTTAAAAACCACATTATTACATTAAATAGCACCACTTTTTCCTGGTGGCTCCTGGTGGTTCCCCATGGTGGCTTTTTTGTTGTTCGCATTTTGTGTAAGTAATTCTGTGTCTCTACAGCCATGTGTCAACTGTAGGAAAGTAATTTTTTTTTTTTTAAATTACACCTTTTTCACTTTTTATACATTAATATATTTAGGGCTAAGTTCAATTACTAAGGAACTTCTTAAAACTGACTTTTAGGCACAAAAACCTCCCATGTGTTAAAAAGACAAAGAATGAAAATTATTTTTAGAGGGTTCTGATGAATTTCCTGGAATTACTATAGATAGATAAAAAATGTTAACTTCATATGTTATTTTATAAATCACAATTTTTATGTTCAGAGATTAATTTCTTGCATCACAATCTTCATTCACTTTGATTTCAGCTACTTTAAAACTTTCCACCTTAACATAAAGGGCAATTTCTTTCTCTTTCTGTAAAAATGGTATAAAGAGCAAAATATCTGGAGGAATTAAACGCTGATGTCATTCCAAGAGGGAAACACATATCAGCTGTGAAACTCTCCATTTCTCACTCCACCTTGGAAATATGTCAATACTCCTGAGAAAATAAATATGCATTTCATGGCAACTTGGACAGAATTAATAGTGCTACACAGAAACGAGTGGGAATGAAACATCAACACACACTGGGTACACTGAAATTATTTTTCAGCATAAACAATACTATGTAATGTACTAATTCCCTTTTCTTTTAGTGAGAAAAGAGAATCAGAGTTATAAACTCAAGCTGTGCTCCCTCTGATAGATCTGGCTTAAGCTGAAAACTGACCTGGGTTCTATGTTGATAAAGCAGGCTTTCTCATGCTATATGAGCTAGCACTTTTATAACTCTGAATTTAAAAATGACACATACTAAACAACTCAAATGCATGCAAACACACTGCCTTGTGGCATGTATTTTTACAGCTAGGAAAAAGAAAATAGAGCAGAAAAAAAAGTGAACTGAAAAGCTAAGACCAAGGCCTGGAGTTTGGGAGTTTGAGTGCTGGCTTCATCCCAAGCTTTTTACATTTGTGAAACTGGTGCTGGAGCTTATTATTTGGTTTCAAAGCTCATTTCCCCATGCTCCCACCTTTCCTCTTTCCTAAGGTAAGAGCCTTACCCCATCATCTCGTCCTTTCCTCAGGCCCAGGTAAAAAGTTGAAGTAGAAAGCCTAACCCTGAAGCTGAGTACCATGAAGTCGAACACCTCTTCACCCTTTGCTTCCCCAGTAACATGTGCAACTGCATAGAAAAAGTCAGAGACACAATCAGACACCAATTCTGGGTGTCTTGTCACAGAATCACAGACCAATTTGGGGTGGAAAGGATCTCCAGAGGTCACCTGCTCCAAGTGGGTCTAACTAGACCAGCTTGCTGCGGAACCTGTCCTGTTGAATCTTGAAACAGTGAAAACAGCCCTAAATACCCATGCCTTTATCATGCCCCTTGTCACTAGGTCTCTGTCCCACTAAGCAATGAGCTCACAGACTTCTAAGCCTTCCTTTTGCTGACAATGTTCTTACAGAAAAACACTGTTGTCCTTCACTTTCCCTAATGGTTTCAATTCCTGATAAGCTTTGGCTTTCCTGATTCCACTCCTACGTTCACGAACAATGTCTTTTTATCTTCTGAGTAGTCTGTCCCTGCTTCCACCTTCTGAGTCCTTCCTCTCTGCATATGAACTCAGACAGGAGCTCCATGTTCCCTGTGCTGGCCCATTGCCCGAGCTGCTTAGCTGCCTGCCTATTGCAGCAGACCATTCCTCTGTTCTGAAGAGGCTGTCCTTGAAGATCAGCTGGCTTTTCCTGGGTCCTTTTGATCCCCCAAGGGCAGTTTCATGTGACACTGTGCCAAGCAGGTCCCTTCACAGCCTAAAATCTGCTCTTTTGAAGTCCAGGCTTGTCTTTCTGCTGTTTGTTTTGCTCACTTCTCTTAGGAACGTAAACACCACAGCCCCATGGTCCCTGCAACTGAGGCTGCCCTCAGCCATCACAGAATCATAGAACAGTTTGGGTTGGAAGGAACCTTAATGATCACCTAGTTCCAACCCCCCTGCCATGGGCAGGGACACCTCCCACTAGATCAGGCTGCTCAAAGCCCCATCCAGCCTGGCCTTGAACCCTGCCAGGGATGGGACCTGAACAACTTCTCTGGGCAACCTGTTCCTGTGTCTCACCACCCTCAGAGTGAAAAATTTCTTCCCAATATCTCATCTAAATCTGCCATCTTCCAGTTTGAAGCCATTACCCCTTGTCCTACCACTCTATGCCCTTGTAAAAAGTCCCTCTCCAGCTCTCTTGTAGGCGCCCTTCAGATACTGTAAGGCTGCTATAAGGTCTCCCTGGAGCATTCTCCAGCCCCAATTCTCTCAATCTGTCAGGAGGTGCTCCAGCCCTCTGAGCATCTTTGTGGCCCTCCTCTGGACCTGCAAAAAAGTCAGTCTGTGTCTAGGAGAACTTTTTGCCAATTACTGTAAAAGTGTACTTGTGGAAGCTTTTGCTCTTGTTGGTATTACTACTACTATTTAGGTCGCAGTGGCATTCTGCACACTTCACAAGCACAGAAAAGAATATTCTCCTCCTCCGACTGCTGTTTCTGCACAGGAAAGCTACCCGTATTTTCTATTTCATTTCTATTTCTGCAGTGTTTAATGCAGCTCTATATGCATCATCACTGATGCTATCTATGTATCTGCAGGCATTGCCCTTTGGAGAGCAGTGTTTTTTGTGAATTTCTACAAATACTGTTTAATATCAAAAGTTAGTATCTGCCCTGAATCACCTTTATGTACTTACTGAATCTCTCCCGACTTACCTTCAGCTTGTAAAGTGTAAGTAAACCATGTGACTTCTGTAGTGCAGAAAAATCTCATTTTACTATTACGTACCAAACTAAATTTTAGCTTGTAAAACACCAATTTTGTCATGTTGGAAAACAGCAAGTGGAAAAGTTCAGTCTGTTCTTAATTGTTTGTGAGTATCAAGTCCAAAAGAACACCTCTCCTAATCAGTTCATTAATTGCATGCATGATGAAATTGTCCTCCATAAGCTCCAGAAATCTCCTGTATTACTTGAAACTCTGTCAGGTGTCTTTGCCACACACCATCCTGCCTTTTAAGTCAGTGGTCACATAAGCACACACAAAACCTAATAAATTTTTGCAAAGCAAGACTGGATTTCATTATCTTCAGAGATGCATTGATGAACCCTGCTTAATCCTTTTCAGTGACACATTAAGGGCATACTGTGGAGTGGGATGATTCTCATCCAGTGGTCCCTTTTGTTTAACTAAAAGATATTTGGTAGCCCCAAAGTCAGCCATGAATTCAATTTTATTGACTGTTATTGAATTAAATGCCCAGCCAGAATATTGAACAAGTCTATGTCTCCTAAAAGAATAGAAATATGATTCAGGTTCTCAGGGCCACACAAAGTGGGGAGAAAAGAGACCTCTGTTTCTTGGGCTTGTTTGTTGAGGACTCCATTAGTCTGTGTTTCACAGATCAGGAACATAACACCACCAGCACCAACACAAACCTTAAGCAGTCCCCAGCAGACAGCTCCACCTTTTCCAAAAAGAAACCCCAGGCTTCATTTTTTATCAGAAGCAGTGTGTAGTCAGCACTGATCAGAGAAGACAGCTAAGCACATGCCCTTCCAGCAAAGGAACAGGCTGATACCTTCATATGTGACTGAGTTCCTCACGCCATCCTCCCCATCCTTTGTGAATCCCTGTTGCATCTTCTGCTTTTGTCCATGCCTTCCCTTGCATGACTGCATCCATCTCTAATCACCAGACTGTGCAGTCTCACCCTCTGACCTCAATGACAGTCTTTGTGGAGGAAGAGGAGAGGGTGCAACCCAGACCCTGTGACTGTTTTCTCCTGCAAGGAGTGAGCTGACACCTTACACTGCTGCAACACCAATACAGCTGTACCAAGTGCAGCACACTGCATTCAGAGTCACTCTGGCTTGCAAGAGAATAACTTCTTAACAGCAGTAAGTGCTTTGCCAGGCAGAGCTACCATTTGACAAAGCAGGTTGTTTTCCTAGAATTAAATTGTGAAACACAAATTAAGCATTACTGCATTGCTCTGCAGCTTTGCCAAAAGCAGCAAACTAGACATAGCAAGACAAAGCTCAAAAATAAAGACTCTGTGAGCCAGCTGCCTGGGACAACTGCCTTAACAATTGGATTTTAAGTTGTCATCTACCTCAGCTCACATGCAGCAGTAATACCTTGAGAGGGCTGTCAAAGTCTGCCCATTTCCCTTCAATCGCTGCCCACTCCCCACCTGTCTGCTTTGGAGACTGAGGACCTATTGCAGAGCTTGGCTGGTGCACAGTGCCCAAGAGTGGGAGAGAGTCTGTGTCCTTGCCCATGGGAAGGAAAACAGTTCTGGGGAGGACCTCATGGTTTAGCTGTGATCCCTCCTGCCAAAACAGGTGGAAATTCCAGATATCATTTTGGGTTACTAATGCAGAGTAGATGCATGGTGTAAGAAGGTGAGCAGAGACTTGGTATCAGGGAAAAGGGGTTCCATTTTTTGCCCTTCTTCAGGCAGCTGTATAGCCCCAGACAAGGCACTGAGAAGTGTTTAAGCCTTTCACTTTGGTAGCAATAAGAGTTTGACACCAATGTAACTATAAGGATAGGAATGTTATCCATGTGTATAACCTGGGATGTGTATGGGATGACGTTCATTTGCAATCGGGATTGTGAACTGAGGAAATATCCAAAAGGATCTGTCATAACTATATAGTTAAGAAAGCTGTATAGCATTAGTTGCAGCCTGCTGCCTAGGAAAGAAAAACATATCCTCTGGTGGTAACAGCCCACTAAATTGTTCAGAGGACAGGGACTTATAAAATAGCCTTCTACCAGGATGAATTGATTCACTTCATTGCAGAGATGCTTTATAGACTTTTTATCCAAAGCTCTGCAAAATGCTACCTCACATATCACAAGTATCCTATTTTTCTCTCACTACAGCAGTAAATTACTTCTCGCCTTCCTGTCCCCGAACCACTGCAAAACACTTAGTGTTGGGTTTTAATTATAAGACCAGGTCTGAGGCTTGAATGAAACTTGTTTCTCTGAGTGCTGATAGTCATGCAGAACTGGATGCTGTTCTTGTCCAAACTGCTTTTGCAGTTTGACTTGGCTTTTGCTCAGAAACAGGGATGATTCAGGATGAAATGAGAAAGAAGTTGAACCTGTGCTCTAAGCAGCACATGACAGTAGCAAACAGCAACGGGTATCTAACTTGGCCCAGCTCTTTTCCATATACCTTCTATTACCTTCCATAGGGAAGAATTCCCAGCAGAAAATTTCACAGCACAGCTCAGTGGCCAAGAATTGTGTTGGTAACAGGCTTGCAGCCAGAAGATGAAAAACACAGCTGTAGGAGAGGGTTCATGATATGGCTGTGGCACCCCACTGGTTCATGACCAAGTTCTGTCAATGTTTTATGACCTTCTACTTCCTGCTCTGATCAGATCAGAAGGTAAATCACTGAAAATCACAAGCAGGGAAGAAAAAACATTGCTTGTCCATATGTTTGGTCTCTGTCACTCCAGAGCCAGTGGTATGAGTGGTGGAGGGCTGGGAACAAAGACCAGACTCGATTCCAGCTCCTGGAGCTTAACATGAATTCTGCTGGCGGATCTCTGCAGACAAAGCCAGTTCCTTGTGAGATTTACACCCTCAAACCTCAAGCTTGCAATGCCTGGGGCAGAATCCTGCCTCAGTGTGGCTCTGATGGCAGGATTTGTGCTGACAGATCAAATTGGAGAGTCCAAGACAAGAAGCAAATGGCAAGGGACAAAACAGCAACAGTGGGGGGCTTGACCACTAGCCACTTCTGATCCTTTCCTGCCTCCCACCACTGCTGCTGAACCAGCTAAACGTGCCCTCATAGTCATCCAAGCCTTGGGACAATGGCAGGGGCAGATCCCTCACAAGGGGAAGAACAGAAGGGAATGGGTTAATGTTTCATAGTGCCTGAAGGCAGTCTGGTTATGCTGTTATCCCAGCGTATGACAGGAGGAAAAGGGAAGAGGGAAAACTCTGACAAATTTGCATCATGGACAAAGCAAAAGCTGGCTCCTCTACCAGGTTTGAAAGAACCCTGATAAATAGAGTTGACAGATGGTCTCCAGTGGCTCCTCACCCACATGGAAATCCCTTTCCCTTCCTTGTCTGTCTGTCCCTATCCCATTCCTACCTCTTCCAGAGCCAGTAAGTTGCTGCACTCTTCACAGAAGCTTTAGTTCTTTGTCAGACAGTTCCACTCGCGAGAGGTTTCTCATGCAAGAGCATCATCTCATCAGCCTATTTGCCTCTCTTCCCCTTTCATCACTTGTTTGTTTTCCATTCATATCCGGAGAACTCACCCCCTTGCCAGACCATTTACATGTTTTGTAATAGATATCAATGGTGCAAGTGTCAGGAAGCGCATGTTGTCTATTATATATGCAACACATTATTTACCTCCAGGTTATTTACCTTGTATTATGTGTTTAGTTCTTCCCTATTCAGATCTTGGCCCGGCAATAAATTCAAAGGAAAATCTAAGTTTAAGAACTGCAGGTGTGCTTTTGAACAGCTGGAGCAGAAGAAAAGAGAGCTGTTAGTTCAGGCGTTAGGAGCTCTGCTCTGATCCTTGCCTTGCCACCAGCACATTATAGTGTCTTGGGCAAACCCCTTTGTCCCCAACAGGCAGTAGAGGAGAGGTGTGTTTGTACAGCTGCATGCACAGTGAAGTGCTATGGTCTGCTTTCACCAGGATAACATATCATTCCATAGAGAAATAATTTTCCACTTCTTGGTTTCACGTGGTGAAGGATGTTTCTTCAGGGAACTGCTGCAGGAAGTAGTCAAGCACCCTTCAGCACCTTTCTAGACTTGAGACTCCAACAGAAAGGATGAGGCAAAGGTAATATCCAGAAAGAATTCAGAGGTATCTTTATTGCTAGAAAATCAGTCTATTTCACAGTTCAGGCTGAGGCTACTGCTGGAGCGTGTTACAGAAACATGCATTCAGCATAGTCCCAGTGCCCTAGTCAAAGCTGAGCAAACAAGAAAAAAATGAGCAGATGTGAATGGAGAGGTAAATTCCTGTGTAAAGATGACATTTTCAGAGCCTGGTGCCAAACAGCCGGACCAAATCAGACTTCCAGCTAAACTGGTCACTTGCGGCATCACAGGTTGCAAGGAGCTCATGGATGTTTCAATAGCTCGGTAGTTGCAGGGTGTTAAAAATAGAGAATAACAGTTATTTGCATGGTCTCTAAGAAGTCTGTATTGTTCCTGTGCTTATAAATCCCGTCTCTAATGTGCTAATGACATCTATTGGTCATATATTGGCCCTTATAAAACCATCTTTAAATGTGACTACATTATGAAGTGTGGCTGCACTGAATGGGCAAAATACAGTTTTGACTTTGACAACACGCTGACAGAGAACTTTTTCTCGTTGCCTCTTTAAGTCATCAAACAAAATAAGTCTTGCCATGCTGTGCCACATCACTGAAATCACAGAAGCCCACAGAGAGCTGTTTACAAAGTAACTCATCAAAGATCATTCGCTGAAATATAAACAAGTTGATATAGTTGCACGTCTAGGAAATTTACTACTGATTGTCTCAAGCAACTTTGGAAATGAAGATGTGTAAGCAGAATGAAAGAAGATAAAATTCCCCAAATCAGTTTGAAAGCTAAATGAGCACCTGCCAATTAGTCACATGGCTTTGGTGACAGTCATTGCAGGAGATAATTATCACATTGGGGAAAAAAAGAACAAACCTTGTGACACACGTCCAGTAAAGCAAAAGCCTTAGGATTCATTTATAGTCGAATTTTCAGTTCTCCTTGATTATCTGCTACTTCTACTGCCCTTCATGAGGACCCACAGTTATTAATACCTGAATTTAAAGACCTGCTTTCTTTTAGGAAAAAACCACTTTGCCACAGGGGGAACTAAATCTTCTTCACTCATATTTATAAACTTGGCCACCTCCTCAGAACAGAGAAAACCTCAAGGTATGAAATGAGGAATTGTCATGACCTACAAAACCATGAATGGGCTTAAGATCACCCATCTTAAGTGGGTTCTAAGAGTACTTAGAACTTATTAAGAAAGCTTACAAATAATTTTTCCATGGGCGAGCATGCAATACAACTTTATCTCAAAAATCATATGAATATGCCCCTATGAATATGTTTTTCAGTAATGTAGGCCAGTGGGATTTTTGCACAGACTGAGATTTAAACTTAGTTCTCAGTTTCTTTAACTTTTTTTAACACCTATTGACTTTGACTGCTATAGAGTACCACCCTAATAACAATGATTTATACAGAATTCTTGTCACAAAGCAATTCAACTGTCTCAAAACACTTCATAGATTCAGTAAAGTGATATGCAAGCCATGCGCAAGGATCACATTGCATCATCCACCAGGACAAGGCAAGTATCTCTATGATGATGAAGAGCAACTGTTTGAACAATACACACCAATATTACTCAACAGCTCAGAAAGGGAAGCGAAAATTAAATGATTGCGTCTAACTGAAACTGCAAGAGGAATTTTGAGCAAGAGAATTCAATTACCCAAGTTGGAACTTAATCAGGAGCTAAACTGATTATTCTACCTGCTATGAAGAAAAAGCCAAAAGTATTCTAAATTGGTCTGTCTTAAATAAGAAATAGCAAGGATAAGCTTGCAAAATTAATGGGAAATATGATTTTGTTTTCATTTTCTTTCTTTCTTCCTTTTTCTATTTTCTCATCTCTGTTGCAGAAAAGAAAAATGTGAACATGTACCAAACACTGTAGTAAGCATCCAAGCCTGCAGTCAGGCTTTATCCGGCTGCATCCTTTTCTCTGAATGGCAAGGGTTGCCCAGCCACCCCATGGGGTTGCTAGCTCTTACTATCCTGGGTGGCAGTGCTGATGCTCCACCAATATTAGTCTCTGGCAGCTAGAGAGACCTAATCCATTCCCTGAGTTTTGTGTGTCCAGACAGGAAGAACAGGAGAAAATGTTCAGCCTCTTTGAAATCCAAGAGACAGGCCACGTGCCAAGGACCATTTTCTTCTAAGCAAACTAGGACATCTGACAAGAATTACCCTAACCAATACTTATCTGAAACTCTGTATTTAACACACTGGCTGCATCTCCTGAGTAGTCACTGAAGACAACTAGATGCTCCAGCATCTAGGGAAAATTAATCTGCACCTATAGACTGGAGGCATCACCGTGTCTTATACCAGCCCTCAAGACTTGATAGAACACAAGTGTACCAAGGGGTTCTACTCCCTACAAGGTTTGAGGAGTCAGAAAAACTGTGCTGTGATAGAAAGCTCTCCAGTGATGCGTGAAGGTGAGAAGGTTGTTTGGCTGTCGGAGGACAGAGATGAACAAATCCTGACTGCTGCTGTGCAACGAAGCCTTTATGAAAAGGAATCACATAGTGGTGTGTGTGTGCTGTATGTGAATCTAGCTATTCTCCACAGCTAAATAGAATCCTTCACAGCCTCTGGATATTCCTGCGATACTAGCTTTCACCCAGAACTTCAGTGCTAAAAACGCAAGCATGCTGTTTTTGTAAATACTGCTTGAGCCAGTCCTACACTTCTGGAAATGGAAGGCAGCTTCTCCAGACTGGGACAGTGCAGTTCACAGCATGGAGAAGGAGCGAGAAATGAGCGTACATTAGACTGTTGTTCAATTCACATTGTTCCTGGGAAGTCCTGAGATGACGTGGTTAATCCATCCAGCTGCAAAATAGACAGGGTGAGTGCAACCCATCCGGCTCAGGCAGCTCAACCACAGCAGTCAAGGGCTGGGAAAGACAGTATTTCTGTGCAACTTGTACCCAGAGTTAGGTACGAGGGCTGAGGACTCACAGTTCTCAGGGGCCTAGTAGGATATATCACTCCTATTTTTTTAAAACATGGGGATTCACCCTCGGCATAAGTAGGAGGGGATGGACCTGGTTGCTGGTGCTCATTGATCAAGACCACACAGCTCAACAATGGGGGAGAAAAGAGAGTTGAGGGAAAACAGAAACTATGATACATTTATATATGCATACACATTTACTGGATACATATTGCAGAAGCCGTCTTCTTTTAAAACTCACGGAGGAATCTCTCTGAAGTTTTTAATAACAATTGCTTACAAAATCTTTATTAAAATGCTACAGCCAAGGACATTTCCTTATCACATCATGAGTAGCCTCTCATAATAGTTCAGCAGCATATGCTTATACTTTGCTATAACTGATCAGTAACTGCTCCTTTCCATTATTACGAGCTGCTGTAGCTGCTGCCTTGTCCTGCTGTTACCAGTTCTGACTGGCTGGCTGCAGCCACTTGCAGATCTGGCTGCTAAAGACAGCCAGCAAATGAGAAAATACAAATGGCTTGATTGCCTGAAGACCGTATCTAGCTGCTGGAGGAAAGGGCTAGGTCTGTCCCGCGTGCTGTCTAGCTGTGGTGAGTCAGTTATCTGCTAACAGTAGCAGGTTGTGAAACAGGCACAGCTGTTCCGGCAGATGCGCCTCTCAGAAACCAAGTCACAAGTTTCATTTCCACTGTCCAAAGTGAAGAGTCCTTTTTTTTTCATTTTTTTTCTTCTTCTTTCCTCCTCTGCACTGGGGTTATCCTTTCTGAACACCAGAGGCCGCTTGGGATTTATTCTGCTGTTTCCCCAGGGACTGACTGCCCATCCTCAGGAGGTTGAAGGGGACACTGGTGCTTGCAACCCAGCAGGTTTTCCTGCTCTACCATCTCCTTTCTCAACAGGAATGAAGGAGGACCAAGAACAGCAGGGAACTGCCTAGCTCCCCTACCCGGCAAGCTGCTCTGCTCCAGCCCTCTTGTTCCTTTCTGCTACAACAACCAAGGTGTATTTTCGACATGCGAATACCAGAACAGGACTTGAAAAACAAAGTGTGCTTTCCTCCCTCCTCCCTTGCTCCTTCCCCAGTCTTCTCTGCAACTGTGGTGGCCTTCAGGGGGTGCTGGGTCCTTCTGCCACGGGGCCTGGCTCAGGGCTGCAATAACTCTGCTGCAGTCAGATGCCTAATGAGAAAAAGACATGCTGGTACAAGGTGGATGAGCAGGTACCTCTGTGAGAAAAGGAGAGGATAACAAGCCAGGTCATATTAATATGTAGCCAACTGTTGAGGGCCTGAAGCAGCACTAAGGATTTGGTTTGGTTCATCAGGTCGGCCATTTGGTTGGGGCCAAGATAACTCAAGCACAAGTTGTCTCAGGGTGGAATCTATGACCACCACCCACCCCATCTTCAAGGACCTGCTGCCTTTGGGAGGAGCCGCTGCAATGGTTTTCTCTGCATTGGCCTTGTGGCACTCTGTGCCTGACGTACTTGCTGCAGCCAAGAGGGGTTTGCTCATTAGCGATGTTTACAGGCTGTCCTCTGGCCATTGATCAGCTTCTTCTTTCTTTGGCATTGTGAAATCTGCTCCTCGCCACAGGGAATAATCAGTGCTGTAAGAAGCTGCCGGCTCTTACAGCTTTTTATCATAAGCTTCATAATCTCTGATGTTTTGTTTAAAGCTCCAGTTCCTGTCAGCTAGCAGTTACAAAACAATATCAAAGGTTTACAATTTTTTTTCAATATGAAACAATTCTCTTGCTCTCAGAGTTTCAGAGAAAAGCCTGAAAACATGGCCCAGGGCTCCAGAACCAGACAAGCAAATAAAACTTCATATTTATATTGTATTTCCCTGTCATTTCTAAGACTGCCTCACCAGCATTTCAAGACTGACAACACCACAGTGTTTTCATCCATGGCTGGGAAGCACAAAGGCCAACTCTCCAATAAGATTATAGCCCTGGTGGTTTCTCAAGGTCACATTCTGCATGACCCAAACATACTTATTAAATTGTCCTGCTTAGAAAAAGGCTTTTTTTTTTTTAATTCAAATGCATGTTTGAAGAAGCATGTGGTTCTGAGCAGGTCACTCTCTCTGGCTCATTGGTGATCCCAGAAAACCTTCATGCTGGCAGTGGGGAAGCTCATTCTTGGTTTCACAGACAGACCTGTCACTTTCTAGATGTGGGTCCTACCCATGCTCTGGCTTCCACCATGCCAACCCCACACACTGAATTTGGCTGAACCCCCTGCAGGTGTAGGAGGCCGTGCCTTCACAAGCAGCTGCGTGGCAGCAGCTGCTGTAAGAAGTCCCATCTACAAAGCAGCATTGCAGTCTGGAAGTATAACAGAGAAGTAAGAGGTAATGTGGTAATATCATGTTCGCGCTTCTGTCCCAAGCACAGAAAGCATATATTTATATTTATAAAGGCAGTGGTTGCCACAATCTAAGGGTACATGTATACAATGAAAACGAGCAGGTCTGCTCTCCAGCCTTGAGGACAAATGGCACCCTTTAGTCCCATACTCATTACTGACTTTCCTTCAAATCCAAGCTTCTTGCTGGTTAACGTCCCTGGTCAGGGCCAAACCCTGTGTCAAGCATAGAAATAGTTCAGAGTTCATCATCTTGGTACAGGGACGGTCAGAGCAACTTCACAGCATGTGTAAATGAGCTCTTGTGTCCACACATGAGCCCTGCCATTCTTCCCTTCACTTGCATAAATGCAGCCTAGGAAATCATCACACTGCCATGATTAGGACATGCCAGTTCCTGTAGCTATGGGCACTTAAGGGCACCTTGCATTCAGCTGATTTGCATGAGCTGGATGCACTTTTAGTCCAGTTCACTTGAGCACCCATGGTAAGGGATCTACTGGCATGCTCTCCATCCGCATGCCTTGCTCAGGTTTCTTTCAAGAGAAACCCAGGAGGAAACCTGGGTGCACATCAGGGGACATAGTGCACATCCTTCTTCCAGTGCAGACATTGCCACAGGGCACTCAGTCCAGAGAGGGCTCCTGAAGGATTCCTGAAGAAATTAGGAGAGGTAGTTAATAACATATTCCTTGTGTCTGTGGCAGGTTCTACAAGAATCTGTGTTTTAAACTGTAGAGAGGAAGGTGCATTGAAGGATCGTGCTCATGATAAGGTTACTCACACAGCATAACAGATCATCAGGGAACTTCCATCAGTGGAGGACATTAAGAACATCTGCAGGAGTGGCTCAGAACTGATCCTGCCTTGGGTCTCTTGGCCTCTGTAGATACCTTCCAGCCCTACTTTCCCTTTCCTGGCCACTTGTCCAGATAGATTATAGCAGCCCTCCATAAGAAGTACCAATCTGGTGAGGGCAGTGTTCAAAATACAGCCAGAGCAAGATTCCTACTTGTAGCTCTGCATCTATAGAGGGGAGCTTCAGCTGCTTTGCTTCACACTGAACAAGTCACCAAAAATGAAGGATGTGTCCTCCTGTGTCCAGTTCTGACCCTTGCTCATCATTGTCAACCAGTATCCTCACACATTCTAGCTTGAGTTAGCTATCAGAACGGAAGCAAGATCCAAACAATCATTCAGGAGGGTGAGACCTTTGGTTGCACAAGACCTGCTTTCATGTTCTGGGTTAAAATGCAACAATCATCTCCAGGACTTATGGAAACCAGAAGCCTTATGCCATGATGATGCTTAGGAAATGGTGTTATAGCATCTAGCCCTCATGATCCACACGCATCTGCTTCATGAGTCATATCGCAGCAAAGTATCTCCTCAAAGGCATAAGCAAGGCTGGCTCACTCAAACTTGCTAGGAATCCACATGCCCCAGAACATGAACCAGAATGTCCTTCCACCCTTGATAGACCTAGATCTCCTGCGGACATGAGAAGCCAGCTTGGAGGAATATCATCCATGAAAACAAAATTCTGCCTTTCCAGACCAAAACAGGACTTTGTAATGTCCCATCCCACAAGTATTCAACAATCAATTTTGTTTCTAAAGCTCTTGATCTCATATGTTCCTAATGAGTTGGTGTCTAGGTGGGAGGTCTGAGAGCCACACTGTATTCAAAAGAGCAGAGAAAAGAGCACATTAATGACCATGTTCCAGCCATGGTTTTAATAAAGCAGCAGGTACACTGGAAAGAACTCCTCCAGAATTATCTGCCAAAAAAAAATGTAGCAATTGCAAAATATTAAATGCCCTTTATATGTTAAAAAAAAAAACCCCAGCCTCTCAAACTACAAACCATAAAGAGAAATAAGAGTCTGAGCTGTTAAATAAATAAGAAAGTGGAGCTTTAGACAAAAATAAACAATGACTGGCATTTAGAGAACTTAATCTGCATCAGAAAAAAACTCCTCCTCGTTTGCTCTGGCTTCTAATTTTTTCCATATTTTTGTCATTAGACGTTATTAAAGTACTACTGTTCCAGGGCTGGGTGATGAAAGGCTGAGATATGATTCAGCCCCCTACGTTACATAAACAAACCCGGGTCGTTATGACATCCACTGTGATTTTTTTTTCTTCATTCTTTTGAGTCCTTCGCCGTACCTCACTATTGGTTGTGCTGCAGAAGCTCTTTCAGGTGATCAAATGCAGTGTCAGGCCAGCTCTTCAGCTGCTAATGTGGTATAACAGGCTCGCAGCCAGATGGCTGCTTCCAAAACAGCCCTTGGTGCAGCCTTCTTGTAAGTGGGCCATGTTGAAACTGCAATATAGCAGCCATTTAAAATAGGATTTAAAAAGCAAACCAGGAAGGATTAGTTTAAAGTTAGCTCTGATCCATTAATCAGCATCGGAGACAATGATGTCGGTGTGACCGGATGGGCTGACTTATGATTAGTTCAGATTTATCTGAGATATAACAAAAGGGCAGCCTGCTGGTTTAAAGAGTCTCTTTCCCTTTTCCTTTGGCAAAATCACGACATTGTTTAGAAAGCCAAAGAGAATGCCACTTAAAAGTCTGAGGTCATTTCCAAAGCTAAATCTAGTAGGAGGTACGACAAGAACGAAAAAATTGAGTCTCTTCCATCATGGAAAATTCTCTGGCATTTGGAAGTGAGCCAAAGCAAACTGAAATCAGTAGGAGGACAGGACAGCCAATTTAACTGAGTGAGGCTTGTATGGGACATCACCATGGCATTGCAGTCATTGGCTTAAGGGCAGATTGGTTCCCTGGGCCCTCCAAACCCAGACATTAACCTACATATCGGGTACTACATAACGCAGAAGTGAGAAATGTGGTACAAAAAATGCCTCCAAAGCCACCAGGACATTTTACGTAACTGTAAGAGTGACTTTTCCACCCTGACGGCTTCCTGGAGGAGCAACCATACCAGCCTGGCACAAGGAGCCATACAGAGAAGGTTGAGGGCAGTACGCGTGCTAGTGGGACATGCAGTCTATTTATGGGACATGCAGTCTATTTCTGACCACCCTTTTGCACCAAATTGGACTGGCAATACTTCCTCTGAAGGCCAGGCATGGCCAAGGGTGTGGAATAGGCAGCACAAGCCTCACCATGTCATAAAGTGCCTCTGCTACAGGGCAATGTTGTGGTGCAAGGGTTTATCTACCTCTCTAAGTATTCTATTTTCTGCAATAATAACAAAAGGGGACACAGATAAAAATAAGTAAAACCCTCAGCTCATGTAACAGCAACATAAAAATGGTCATCTGGCTGCATAAAATTCATATATATATATAAATATGTGAAGGGATTTACGTTTCATGTTAATTAGGTGGCCTGCTTATAGTATGGATAGCTGTTGGCAATCTACAAGATAGCATCAAAATATGTTTAATTTTATGTTACTATTAGTTTGGAGTGGTTTTAGAAGCAGACTTCTGTATCCCTTTGGCAGTTAGTACTTCCATGCCTTTTGAACAAACCTCAGAGTTGCAAAAAAGAGAAAGATTTTGCTGTCTGTGAAACTCGGGGTAGATCTTTCAAAGGCATCCGGTGTCAATGTACCCTCTTATACAGGATTGCCAGAGAGCAGCAAAATGCAGGTGTGCCCCACCTTACTGGAGACTGTCGCTCTGCAGCGTGCACAAAGGGATGCAGCTCTCAGACTGCCTTAGACTGTGGGTGGGCTACGTTGCCCTCTGGAAGTGTCAAAATCTCTGCCTGGATGACAAATGGAGCAGAGCCCAGCACTGAGCTGTTCTTTGAAATATCTGACTTTGAGCTAATTGGACTTGGAACAGCTATTGCAGAGTGCCTTTTCCAGTGTCAGCTCACAGTGCGTATTGACTTTCAGGCAGCAGACTCTTGACTTCTAAACAAGATTTCACTGACCTTGATGAGGGCTCAATGTGTCTCTCGCTGGCAGCAATGGGCAGATCCTCTTCAAGTTGCTGGCTCTGCCCCAAACACAGAGAGAACCACAGAGCAGGACCTAAACAGGGAGAGCTTCCTGTGACCATCCTGTGGCACTAACTTCAGGCTAAGCATTAATCCGACTGCAGGCGGAGATAAATTTCTCAGCCTTCATCCTTACAGTATCCGAGCTTCAGTATCTGCCTCTGCAAGAAGCACAGCTCTGCTGCCCAATCTGCCCTATGTTGTTTTGGTTACCCCTCACAACAGCATTTGAAATTCCCACCAACTTCAGTGGGCAGACGAACAGATGGGGGCAGGGGGGTGTTCCAAGCATATTAAGGGACTGCCTGCTGACACATTACAGTTGAATGCAATGAAGGAACTGAACAAATTTCACCGAAGCACTGGCATCCCGCAGACGAACCTAGCCCATACAACAGCCAGGTGAAAGGCAGTGTATTGTGGTTTTTTTATTTGAACCAGCTTTTCTTCCACTGAGATGCAGAACACCAGGCCACCCGTACCCAAAGGGCAATTCCCTCTCTGGAAAACACTTAGAAAAAATAGGCAGCAAGGTAGCCCAGGCTGGGGAAACCTGCAAGACCTACAGAAATCACCTAAGCTCCAGTTCTGCATATGTGTGTAGGTCCAGTCTCGGTTCCAATGTGATTTCTGCTCCTCCACTGCTGTTTGTACCCTTGTTTCTCTCAGAGGGACTCAGTAAGAAAGCAGTTTCAGAGACTTGCGCCTCAAGGAACAGCTTACCCGTGTCCACCAGTGCAGCCGCAGTCTCAGCTGCTACTAGAAGGTGGGACATCTGTATGGGAAGTGGAGGTAGGTGCGCAACCATGAGGGGGAAGAAGGGGGGCTTCCCCACACCATCCCATGTTAAGCTGGCCTAACCTGCTTGATGCCATGACCTCGCCCCTGTGTCCGGTGCTGTCAGTGGTCTGTCCGCTGGGGGTTTTGCACTGCCATCCCTCCACCTGCGCAGACGCAGGGCCGCATTCCGGGAAGAAACCGCATCTAGGGAGCCACTCCTGCAAGGATGGATAACGACAGAGACATAGGACATCTGTTTTGCCTTTGCAAGCAGTTTGGAAATGTCTGCAGCGTTCCAGCCGAAGGAGAGGAGAGACAGCCCAGAGGACAATGCGGGCTGGCCCTGTGGTTAGAGCACTGTCTGGAGCAGTTAGGAGACCCATATTCTAAATCCTGCTCCGGCACCGATTCCCCGTGCGCTTTCGGGCGAAGCCACTTAGCTGGTCTGCTCCTTTTGTTATTCCAGTTGTAATAATATTTACATCACAGGGGAGTTAGGAGGCTTATTCAATTAATGCGTGTGAGGCGGTCTGATATCCTCCGGCGGCCGGGGCTGCAGGCAGCCTCTCTGGCCAGGCTGACGGCCCCCGCTCCCCCCGCCCCGGCCCCGCCNCTATTATAGTTGTATTGACTTAATTTGGGGTAATGAGCTTGTTTGTGTTGAACCCCTCGATATTTTCTTATTTGCATCCTAAAAGCTCTGCTTTTCTGCTGTCATGCTTACTCTTTTCACATGATTTTTCTTTTTGTTTTCTACTTTCCCTCTTTCTTTTCCTTTGCTTTTCCTTCTTTCTTTCTTTTTTCTATTTCTTTTTGTCTTTTCTGTTTTTATCCCTTTCCTTTTCTTTCTGTTTCTTGTCTCTTTCTTTTTTCTCTCTCCTTTCTTTCTTTCTTTCTTTCTTTCTTTCTTTTCTTTCTTTCTTTCTTTCTTTCTTTCTTTCTTTCTTTCTTTCTTTCTTTCTTTCTTTCTTTCTTTCTTTCTTTCTTTCTTTCTTTCCCTTCCTTTCTTCTTCTTCCTTGCATTGTCTTTATCTTCCTCCCTTTCTTTCTTTTTCTTTTTCCCCCTTTAATTCTTCTGAAAAAAATCTAGCAGAGAATTAAGCAAATCATCTGCAGCAATTAAGGCGATGTCTCTGGGAAAACACTAGCTGTGAAGCATGTTTGCTTTGTGAAGTACTGTCATCAGACACCTTGGCACAGAGCCACCTATTTATTTGGGAGAGGGGTAAAAAACATGCAGTGGGGAGACTTTTTGATTGTTGTTGTTATTAGTGGCAAATTCATCTTGCTTGTCCCAGGTTCCCACATGTTTTTAAACCATTATGGTATGTGGTTTCTAACCACGGATGAGAGATTGCTGAGGAAAAATACTGCATCTGTTCAAAAATGAAAAGTGAAGCGTTATCTTTTCCTCCTTGCCTTAGGCAATGTGGCAAAGGCCACTTCATGCCCAGAGGCTGTGCCAGCGATAATTTGCAGACCCGTGTCTTTCAGTCTCCCCTCTGCAAACACACAGAAACCCATGCTCATCCTTGACCTATCTGCCAGCAAGCACACAGCAGTGGTGCCCGTTCAGCCCACTGGCGGTGCTCCCTACCAGTACTGGAGGGGCCAAGGGGTCCCCGAGCAGGGACACTCTGAGCGCTGCAGTCCCCCCAGCATGCGCCGGTGGAGCTGCGGTTCCCCCATGATGCTGCTGCTCCTCCAGGGAAACCCACTGCCCGAGAGGTGTGACCGGGAGGGGAGGTGAGGAAGGAGGGAACACAGGAGAAGGTACCTCCATCGTCCCCTGGGGGACTGCGCTGGGGTGTAGGAGCTCCCCTGCTTGCATCCTGCATCAGAAACAGATGGGAGCAAGGTTTTGCGCTGAGGCTGGTCGGTAGAAAGCGTTATTCGGGACTGGAAATTGGTCACAAAGTCTGCAGACACTGAGGCAACAACCTCGCACGCTCACTGCCTTCCACGCTCAGGGCTTCCCTGGTTGGGAAAGTGCTTTTTCCCTGAAGGGCTGATGAAGTGAGATGGGTCACGGCCGCTCCGTACACTGCTATTAGACATAAACCAGAGACCAGGGATTTGTGCTTTTCCCAACCAAGCAAACTTTTCCTAAGCAAGCGAAAGTACCTGGTATTTAGCATCCCTTTCTCTGAAATCAGTTTGTCCCAAGGCAGCAAGAGGAGTCATATTAGTCACACATTAGTCTCACAAAATAAAACTTAATCTTAAACTTCTCTCTTAATTTCTCTGGAAAGCTGGTGTGGGGAAAGGGGGAAAACTAACAAACCTTCCTAGCACCTCACAGACCAGCACCCTGCACACACAAGTGCAGAAAACACAGTGTATAATCTTCAAGAGGTTTTCACTTTGAAGAGTGGCGATGGCTTCCTCTATCCTTACTAGAGAAAGCTATTTAATAAATAGCGAGTCATTTATATGCTCCATCTCTCTGTGACCGTCTCACACACGCATGCAGAAGTTTGGGGAACACACAAAACTGATTTCAGAGACCTCTCAAGCCAGAGGAGCAACGTGGACAGACCGCAGCCGAAGATCTGCTGCCCTAGTCTGTACAGACTATGTATGCTTTCACTTTTTTGGGTGTTTCAACTTCTTAAAAGGTTCCTAGAGGAAAAGAACAAATTATTCTATCCTATAATTAAAGGACAGGTTTTGCTTTATTCCACCCTGCCTTCTTTCCCTCTCCCACAGGAGAACTTGAAGTCATTAAGTTACTTTTTTAAACAAAACTCATGGTTCTCAGCTCCTTCCACACCGAAGAGCTGCTACGTTTTTCACAGGCAGCTCTGCGCTTGGGAGCTTTTAAGGGTTTCTAATCCTGGAAGGCCGTCTGACATCACCCTGCTTCTTGTCTGCTGATGTTTCATACAAGCCTCACATTTCCTTAGTGTTTTTCAGAGCCACCAATTACTGCAGCAATCTTGTGTTTATGTTCTGGTTTTGTGCTTTTTTTTTTCTTTCCCCTGATGCTTTCCTGGCTTGCATCCCAACAGGCTGCTCTCTCTTAGACGTTTTTCGTGCCAAGGGTTAAGTTGAACCAGCTTGTTACAAAAGGGAAAAAAAAAAAAAGAAGTGGGAAGGAGGAGGGGGTTTTTTCCCTAATTTTCTTCATTGACTTCAGGCACCATGTGATCAGGAAGCCTGGCCTCTTTCCATTTCCCTTCCCGACTAAAGGGAAACATTGTGTAGCTGTTGCCCTGCCACCGGTGGGACGGCCTCTCGCGCCATTACGTAGGAGGATAAAAATAACCGGGATATTTAAGGCTGGCTGTGGAATCCCAGCCCAGGCAGAGCGAGCCTGGTCAGCCTCCGAGCACCACCGGCCCTGGCCCTGGCCGCGGGCGCACACGCGCGCCCGAGAAATGTGCTGCATATGATGCAACTGCAAATATATGCCTGGCAGCGGCGCCGAAACAGTTAGACCCTGGGGAGGCCCAGAAGAGGAAAAAAAAAAAAAGAAGGGGAAA
>VXBO01007133.1:171242-190932 GCA_013400135.1 Rhinoptilus africanus
CAGGATATGTGACAGAGCTTCTGAAGGCTGACAGGGAGTGGGAGGGATTTTATCCCACTCCTCTTGCTGAAATTTATAAGGGCTGCGCATCACAAGCCCACTGCCAGAAGAGGTTTTGTGGTTCAGTTGCTCCAAACGCCTGAACCTTCTCCAGGCAGGAGTAAGTCAGAGAGGCTGGGACCTTCCCTCTGGCTGCACCTCACATCCACACGTCCAGCCTCATCCCCTCCTCGTCCATGCATCCCCCTGAGAGCTCTCTCCATCCACACTGTGCCTGGGCATTGTCTGGAGAGGGCTGGCTGGCAGTGGCCTGCACCGTGCCAGGGCACGTGCTGGCAATTAAATAATGTAGGCAATCATGACAAGTGCTCGAACCCACGCTGGGTCTCCATTGGGTTTACCGGTACAGACACATACAGCAGCACCAGCTGCAAGCAGCCTTTCCATGGGAAAAGGATCGGACCCAGAACACACACAGAGAAAAACGTGTTTGCAGGCAGTGTCTCTGATAGCAGTCTGGGGCTCTTTTCTCTAAGGTTAACATCCACTGCTCGAGAAAAAACAACACTTCTGGAGACCTGCAGGCAAGATGTGGTTGCGGTGGGTCATCCGGATCCACAAGCAACAGTCCCTTTTCGGGTGGGATTTTCACATCTGTCCTTCTCTACCCTAAAACCGATTTCATGGGGACAAACCTCTGACAGCACTGGGCGCTTTCAGAAAATGCTTCCATCACTTCCCAGCTCCAGTGACAGCAATGAGTTCCTTGCACGGAGAGCATGTGAGTGATGGAGAGTGTGCATGACTGGGGCCTACCTCTACTTCATTATGAAGAACGACTTTTTTTCTTTTTTTAAAAAAAAGCACTTGCTGGAGCAGATATTATTGAAAACAGTTTCTATGAACAAATCCACGTGGTTAAGGCAGAAGCTGGGCTGAAGGCAGGAGTGGTGTCCGTGCTGGAAGCCGTGTAGCTCTGCAGGGGGGTCCTGACCATTCTTCCAGCTTTTAATTGGGAAAACCTTCCCAGTTCAATCACTCAGACAGCCTGTTTATGCCACCATTCAGTGGGTGCTGGGGACTTTAAAGCTCACCATGGCTTATTTATTAAGAAGGTCTGACCCTTCCCGCTGTACATGAATAATTTCCCCCCTGCCTCTACTCCCTGGTGTGAGGTTGGGGGGAGTTGCAAGAGGAGGCACCTGGGGGCAGACTCCTTGGTGGTTCAGCTGCTTCTCCCTGGCGCCCTTCTATACCTGTTTCAAGCATCTTTTACACCTGAGGCAATGGTGCATTTTGGTTGGTGGGGAACAGTACATAGAAATAGACAGCTGACTGGTTACATTGCAGTTGGCCTTTGCTGAACACATCCCAAAGCCCAGCCTCCTGACAGAAGAGCTCAAGTTAGGCATGTAGGTTCCAGTCCAAGTCAGCATTTTCCTGTGCTTCCAGGGGGAGCCAAGCTGAGTGGCACTTTTTCTGTAGGAACCAGGCTTTTTAGAGCTACTGGGGAAGAAACCAGCTAGAGGAGCTAATGTCTTACATGTCAATGATGGTGGAGATGTGGAAATAACTGTAAAGAAAAGGACAAAACACACTAGTCCTTTACAACACCCTTCCAGCAGGAGGTACTAGCAAGGGAAGTGTTACTTTCCTACAACAGAGATGGGGTAGACACAGCCTGCCTACTGCAAGGACTTAGGCATGTACATTACCTATGAGCACTGTGAGTTATCCCCCCGGTGGAAAAAAACCAATGTGACAAACAAGTCTTATACACAACCAGTCCTTTGTGGGACCACTGCTTTATCTCCTTGCTGCCGTCCCAGCCCACATGGTAGGTATGTCCCCTGAAATCACAGAGGAGAATTACAACTTCTGTCTCCGGTGCGGCCATGATCCAAACTGCTCCCAAAGCAGCCATGAGCAAAGGCTGCACACTGTTGGCCATGCATGCAGATGCCCAGTGGCCACCAACCTGGTGGTCCTCCTCCTCACCTAAGGAGTGCATGGTCTTGCACCCATGCAGATGGGACCCACGACCACGGTCAAGCTTCCCTCCACTGGGCTTTCAGAACTAGGCAACTTTGAGCCGTGGCAACTAATAGTAGGTTTTCTCCTCATGCACCCCATCAACAAGGGACAATACAGTCATCGGGAGACACTGCAAGTACACAATTACGGAAGGTTACCAAAGTCAGCCAGTCAGGCGTGAAGATGCTTTCAATGAGTTTATTTTCAGCTGCTGCATTTCAGGATCATGACTACTGGTGGACTGTAGGCAGCCACACTGTAACATCCAGACCGCTCTCAGCTGGATGGCCCCACCATAGATCTTGTGCAGAATAGAATGTGTTTGTTCATTGATTACAAAAAACAATTTCTACTCACTTTCTACAGGAAAAAAAATCACATGCTAACCACTCTGTATTTTTTCCCCTAGCCAAACTGTCCAGTTCTCTGTTTTATTTGGCAAAGAACAATGGCTCTCGAAAAATATGTCTTATATAGAATATAATCTGCAAAAGTAACACCACTGGGTGCAAAAGCAACAAATCTTGACCCTGAAATGCAAATCGAGCAAATGCCAAGGTAAGAAAATGGGTTAATTGGATGTTTTATCCTCTTGCCAGTATTTTGCAAAGCACAGAGTAAAAACCAAATCTGTTTACAATATATTGGCTGCTGCTACATATTCCAGACACAGCATATACGTCAAAACCCTCTTTATGTATACAATAAATTTCTTGGTATCTCCTAAAAGGTTTGGAATAACACTCCCTATAGAAACAATTGTGTTTATACATAATTCCCCATCCCACTTTTTCAGTTGAAGTCATCGGCTGGATGCATCTTGATGTTCTGTGTGATCAGGTGCAAACTGGTTGTAAACACACTGATTCTACGTAAGGTGGTCTGAAACGATGTAAGAAGGTAGGACAAGAGGGAGCAGTGGACCTCCCTGAATTCCTTGCAGCAATTCTGCACTTGCTAGGGTTGGTCATGGAGGCTGAAAGAAAGTGCTGTGAAGCAGCTTTCACAGAATCACAGAATCACAGGGTTGGAAGGGACCTCTGGAGACCATCTAGTCCAACCCCCTGCCAGAGCAGGGCCACCTTAGAGCAGGGGGCACAGGAACNGGTCCCTTTCCTCAGAGCTGCTCTCCAGCAGGTCAGCCCCCAACCTGTGAGCAGATTCTCCTTACTACAGCCTGGTGACCACACTGGTGGCCACACTGGTACATAACTTTACATTCTTCTTTGTGCAGCCTAACCTCCATCTGAAACATCTACCTGCATCCAGGCATGCAATGGCAGGCAGCCTCTTAAATAAAAGGCAGGCTTTAGGAGGGCCAGACAAGCTGCCAGGTGGTCACAACATGAAGGGTTTTACAGAATCCTCCACCACTGGAGGAGTTTTAGAGCTTTTTTTCACTGCTAAAGTTCAAGAAGGTGGGGGGGCCGGTGACGTGAATCCATTGTTTGGGGGCTCCTTCCTTGGAAGGGACTGGTTTGGGCTGTGGTCAAGAATGGAAAACAAGGCAAGAAGGGCTTTGGGTTTTGCCCAGTCTCATAATTCCTGTCAGTGTTTCCATTTTCCATCCATTTTATTCTCTGCCTCCATAGAAGAGTGCATTTCAGGATTTTTCCAGCATCACGCACAGTTTTGTTCAACAGCAAGAAAGAGTTTTCACTGTTTGCATTCAAGACGTGACAGGGTGCATGAAACCCAAAGGCTGAAACAGGCCATACCAGCACCTCCAGTCATGGAGATCTTCTCACGCAGGCTGTGGAACCATCTGAATACAAACTACAGCATCTGATTTTTGGGGCCGTGTTTGCTGAATTCAACCATTTCAACCACTGGTTCCACCTCAGATGAATTTCTGAGTTATCAAGAACCAACAAGTTGTTTCTCAGAAGATTGTTTTCTCCAGACTCCTCTTTTTGTTCGCCCAAGGATATTGGCCCTTCTTGAAGACCCGGACATATAATTAGAAATTAATGTCTATTTGCTTTGATGGATTTTGCCTTTTTTCTGAATCCTGAATTATCCACAAAGCTGTTACAAACAGAATAGAATGTATTTGTTCATCAAAAAAATGATTCACCCGTTTCTTCAGGGATTAATTCTCAGTTTTGTTCGTGAGTGGCTTGTTGCAAATAGTCATAAATTCTACCATGTTGGGTTCCAACCCTGGAGTGATCTTTGTCTGGACTTCAATGGGGCTTTGCATGGGGGGGGCCTGGCCACACAGATCTCATTGCAGGATTGGGCAATGGCTAGTTACATAAGTCATATGATGTTGTTTCTGTTCCCTGACTGGCTAACTTATGTAACTACAGAACAATAGCGTGTATTTGAATATAAAGGCAAAAATCGTGCCTCCTATTTGTTCTTCATGAGAGTCTGTTCAAGGGCTGGATTCTGCTGTCCACACAAGCTATAAAGATATTTTCTTTGACAGTCTCTTGGTTGGTGAGGACATCTGGAGTAGGTGACACTAACAGAGCTACTGAGATGCTCTGTGTGAGTTCATCTGAGGACTATTTGCAGACACTGGGCTCATGTATTCTCCCCAGTAGCAGCTGAAAGGAGAAGGAGCAAAACCAAAGAGAACGACTCATGAACCTGGGACATCCAGTGGCCCAAGTCCTTGACTACAATGCAACTGCACTGATTTACACCTTATAAATGTCTGGCCATTGAGTTTAATGTTTCCCTTATTCTATTTCAGGGAAATAAAAAGGCTTAAAGGCATGGCCAGGGTTAAAAATTGACATCTTAGGGAAAACATTGTAAAGTGAATGTTTGTATGTTTATTCTTAAACATGAGTAGTTTCCCCACTTGTTATTTTTGTTAAAATCTGAACATGATTTCTGTTCAGAGAGGGAAAATAGGAATCCATGGCTTTTGCTTTCAGCTGGTGTTTTATTTTTGTTCATCTATACGATTCACCACTAGAAGATTTTATCACACTCACCTGGAGATTTTATCACAATTTTTCAGTTCTGATTTTGTTTTGGTACTTTTCTCTTTTGGAGTCATGTGATTACAAAAACATTCCCTACTTCCAGTGTTTTAAAAGTAAGTTTCTAGCCGGCATTGTTGCAGAGAAAAGACTGAGAACATAAACCCTCAAGGCTAAGAAAAAGAACACACAATTTACAACTTTTTTTAAACCTCATGATTTCTCAATCTTATGTTTTTTGAGGATAGCCTGACTAATAAGTTTTAAAAGCCCAGGGTTGACAATATTAAATCAGAATCAGGAGAAAACCATTGCTTGAGTTCATACAATATGACCCAATAGTCTTCCAGACTCCTAGGAGATGTTGCAGTGCAGCAGGCAAGTACTTTTCCAAAGTCACTTCTGAAAGTATAAGACCAACATAGCTCATCCAAAGTAATGTTGTTCTTCATGCATGCTGGATTTTAGCAGAGTCCCAAAGTATGTATTATTTATGTGGCAAGCTTCAGCCTCTCCGAAAGCATCATTGCAATCCACAGTGTAAATACCTGTTCTCATGCTTTACAGTCTCCAATGTAAACATACGGTTTGACATTTAACACAACAAGCCAAAACTCAAGAGGTCACAACTCATGCTCTCATGCCATTTTCTAGCCTCTTGAGTCTGCTTTACAGACAGTTTCTAACCCAGTCAGTTCCTCAGTTGTCAGTTTCTAACCTGAATTCACAAAGGCATGTTCAGCAAGTTGCATTTAAAATGTGCAGCACAGCCATAGAAGTGTCCCCCTTCATCTCCTAACTTTTCAACATACTTTTGAAACACTGTCATGTTCTGGAACTTGCAATTTGCTGAGAACTTGCTTTTTAACATATTTTATTTAGATGCCACTAACACAGATCTACTTTATCCACTCTGTTGGTGGCAGAAAACATAATTCCGGTAGAAACACCTTCTTCATGACTTAAGGGAAGCTTGCAGCAGCCAGAGTCAGAGTGAACTGTGTACATTGTGGTGGGAGGACTTCCATTGCTAAATATAAACGGGCATTCCGTGAGATCCCAAGTGCTGCTGAAAGCCAGGACAGGGAGCAAGTGGTAACATCTCAGGGGTTAAGTGCTTGCCTTTTGAGGATTTCTCCTATGTGGTACCTTCCAGAAACAGTTTCTCTCACACTTGCAGAGAGAGAAAAGGCTTTGCCAGGTGCCACAGGACCTCCATGTTAAAACCAGCCAGTGGAGACCACTATACATTTGAAGAGAACATGGCTATGTGAATAGGTAAAGAACCAGCGAACAGCACTTCTTCACTGCTTGGACACACAATCGAGATCCTGCATCTCTACCGGATGCCCGGTTCCAGTTAACTGAATGCATACACATACTCTGCAGCAAATGAGAGGCAAAACACGTTACCTAAAACCTTTCGTTAAGCTCAAGCTCATTTAGCAGGGGCCTAAGACCATGCTCTGCTGACACACCGTTCTTCTTCAAGATAGCTAATGAGGCCAGAGTCCCAAGGAAAGTGAGCTGCAGCAGATGCACAGCTGTCACTGTTTAAAGGACAATATCATGTGTAATGGGACTAGAATGAGTGTTGGTGGTAGGGGAGTTGGTTAGTACATCGTTTCTGGACACTTGTGAGGCACCATGCAGAAGAATGAATGACTTTCCCCACCTGAATGCTATTTTAGTAATTTTGAAACATCTTCCTTAGATGTCTCATCATTATTCCCGTAGTTAGAAGCTGATTAATGGCATGCCCCTCAAACACATATCTGGGCACATGTACAAAGACTTTTTAATAGTCCCTAACAATGGCCAACAGCTGGCCACAAAACCAGATGATTCTCCACCCTTGTAAACCCATGCTCGCCAACAATGAAAACCCCTTCTGGCTACTAAAAAGCCTGATGGAACAGATGAATCTTGTTATGAACTGGATTTTATAAATAAAAATTAAAAAGAGGAAAACATTTTAGCTTGTACTTTCATAGGCTGAAAACAGACATAGGTTTCACATTCTGGAGTAGCCAACTGCAGAGGTCTAATTTTCAGAGTTAGAGTTCATCTTCCAAAGACTTCGTTAAATATATTTCTGGGTTGGGTTGTTTGGAGCTTTTTCGTTGGTTGATTTCTATATTTGTTTTTCCCAAATTTTGCTGCAGCCCCAGTAAAACACTTCCTCTGCGCTCTGGGGCAGGAGTGGTGTGTCTGTGCCCCTCACTGGCAGAAATCTTGGGCATGATCTGGAAGGGTTTGTTTCCCAGGCCCTGCCATAGCGTCACAGGCAGGCAGTCTGAGCACATCAGCCCCATCACACATTACGCCCATACACTGCAGAAGGTATGTGCTTGCCAGCGTGAGTGCCAGGGTTTCTCTGTGCCCCTCAGGAGACGGCAAGGTGAGTTTGGAAAGCTGCCTGACCCAATAGCCGAGGCATGACCCTGCAAGGCAGGAGACAGAGGAGCCATGCCAACCCTTTTCTGCCCTGCAACTCGCAATAAATCTCTCGGCTGGATCTATTAGCTTTTCATCCAACACGGCTACGTGGTTTCTGGAGCGGAGCTGGCCACCCCGGTCTGGCACTGGCAGCCTGGCCACACACCTCGAGCCATCTGCACAGATATTCCCTGGTGACGGTGGCCCAGCCTCACGCAGGAAGCTGCAGCCGTGCCAGCAGAAAACACAAATCTCCACAGATCGCACCTTCTCTCCAGCATAGTCCTTCTGTCCTGCTTCCAAGGGGCGGGGGGAGAGGCTTCTTTCCCCTTCTCTTTTTCCCTTTTCTTTGATTTCCCCCCCACCGTCTCTTCTGCTTAGCCCTGGAGCTGGTGTGCAATCAGAAGAGCGCAGAGACNAACCTCTAAAGAAGCTCTCTTTTTTTTGTTGTTAACAACTATTTAACATCAGGGCTAATTCACAAGTTTAATAAAATCAGGCTTTGTTGAAGATTCAGCACCTTCAATTACGGCATTAAGAGCTCACAATAATTACTCCTCAGACCTTCTGAAGATCCTTCAGTAAAGTGTATATGTGAGGAGGGGGAGGCCAGCCTTCAGTCCCTCATGTCCTAAAGATTTAAAAAAAAAAATAAACAAAGCAAGCAGAAAAACCCTCATTCTAATAATGATGACAACTATGATGTCAGGCTCTCATTATACAACAAAAAGCAGCAAATGAAAGAGAAAAGCCTAATTCTCAGTCACCTTAAATATGACTCCTCTGTTAATGGGTTTCTGCAGGGATAAGCAAGGGATTTTCACAACCCAGGTATGCCCAAAACAAGATTTCTAGAAGTGAGGAAGTGAGGAATTTGACTAAAATCTTAGAACAAGCTTTATTTTTACTGCCTTGGGCAGGATTTAGAGAAACATCAGCCTCCGCTTCATCAGGTCCTGGCATAGCTGAGCCCAGCACCTCATTACACTGAAAAGACCTTTACTGATATAGAAAATGTCTGATTATTTGCATTCCTGGTGACCACATAGGAAGTGGCTGGTATGGTGAGGAGCAAAGGTTGGGGCAAAAGACTTTGTTCCTGTGGAGAAGGCTTCCTCCTCCTGCAGGGACCAGCCAAGTTTTCTTTAAGTACTAAAATGGAAAGGGAACAACAGTTCAGCAGTGTTAAGGCATGGGTAAGACGGAGCTGAGCCATATTCCTGTTTTCCATGAAAACAAGGGGAATCTTGTCCTTTGGAACTGGAGAGACCAGGTTTGGGTTCCTGTTCCCCAACGCTTAATCCAGCCTTTATAGTTCCTTCAAAGCTATATCCAAGGCTCATTTATCAAGGGTTAAGTAAGGGATTTCCCCAGTGCAGGAATAGAAAGCTTCAGCTCTTTTTAGGGTGAGTGGCATGCAATGCCATGGCTCATGTGAGCTGCACTGTGTTTCAGAAAAGTCTGACATACATTAGAGCAGCCCTGGGATCACTCTGAATTACAGCAGGGACATTGTCAATTTCTGCCAAATTCCACAGTCTCCACAGTACTGATAATGATGCCAGATCACATCTGCTCCCTCCTGCAACGGACTGTCATTCCCAAAATTTCATTCAGTTTGTGAAAGGTACCTTAGAACGTTTTATATCATATAATATTTTTTAAGTATTGAAACACAATTCCCCTTACACTGCAAAGACAGATAACCCAGAGTGTTTACAGTGCCTCATGTGTACTTGCAATTGCCAAGAAAGAGTTTTAAGTAAAACAGTTGGGTTGTTTTTTTTCCTCAAGCAATACCACACAGCTACACTGGTAAAATTTTTTCCAAAGTTTTCTCACTGGCATGCACTGGCCTTTTCGTAATCCTGACTCCACGCATAGCCAAACAACCTGTGCATACAGAGAGGGTTGCTAGAAATAGAGATTTACTCTAAAATACCCTTGAAGGGGTTTCTCACTCACTTCATTTACACAGTGGGGGCGAATGCAGGATGAACATTAAATCACCCTGTGATCCCATCCCTCATGCATCATTTCACACCATGCTGACAATGTCACTGACAATGTCACAGTTATCTCCGACTCTCTTTGGGGTAAATGAGGTGGGAATCAAACTTCCGTGGAAGCGGTGTACACTGAAGGTGAAGAAGGTGTCACTGGCTTGAGAAAGAAGCTTGCAAAGAGCCTGGTAATGAAGGGAAAGCCACCCTGTCACATGCCCTCCAATGAGCTCCTTTCCTGCCTACGAGAGGCTCCACATGCCCTGGAAGAAAGGGGCAGGCTTTATGGCCAAGTGTCCTGGTTTGAGCCACACAGGACTAATTTTTCTTCTAATGCTTGGGAAAACTGCACTTTTAGAAGACTCTATTGCCTAAATTTGTGAAAATATTTACTTTATAGCCAGCTATGGTATGGAGGTTTCAAGGTCTCAGTGTTTTCGAGCCTTGCCAGGTGCAGGGGAGAGGAGGAGTGAGACCCGGGCACTTGACCCAGGTTGGCCAACAGAATTATTTTGTACCATGAACATTACATTCAATATAAGGTTTGCTGAGAAGTTCTCTCTCTTCCTTGATGGCTGTGATCCCGAGAACTTCTTGCTCCATCCCTGAGCCCTCCCCTTTCTCCCTTCCCTGCAGTGTCCCACATTTGCTGTCCCCTGCTTGAGTGCACAGCTTCATGNCTTCTCTTCTTCCTGAAGCTGTAGCACTTGCAGTGTCCCAGATTTGCTGTCCACTGCTGGGAGTGCACAGCTTCCTACTGATAGCATGGGCTGAGCACAATCCTTGTATCAGGATCAATACTGGTTCTTTTGTATTATTGATGTTAATTATTTAGTCTTATTATATTAAATCTGTTTATATTTCAGCCTCCGGGTTTTCTTTTTTTTCCCGATTCCCCAGCTGGGGACAGGTCATCCATCAGGTGATCAAATAATTGTCTGAAGGACAATAAATTGTTGTGGGTTCCTCAAACCATATCACCAGGGGTGAGGGTGGACTGGAAAGAAGGCCCGTTTTTGGAAAGGCCTCATGGAAAGTATGAGTTGGTCTCAGCAAAGCGTGTTGCTCGCCTGGGTGGGTGGCAGTCCAGGGCAGCAGTGCCATTTGGCCTCCTGGAGCTGAGATGGCTGCCAGAGCCCCAGGGAAAATTCCTTACCACAGCCAGGCCAAAATCCGTAGCGTGGGATTTCTGACCTCCTCAAACCTGTTTTCGGCTCTGCTGTCCTGGCAGCCCTGCTGCCACAGAGGTATTGCTTCAAGTGGTTTTCGTCTGCTGGCACCAGCAGGCTTAAGGCTTTAGACCTTTCCCACCTCTGCTGCTCCTACACTGAGCTGTGCTTTGGCAAGGACAGGGACATTAAGGAAAATACCCCACTTTCCAGCAGGCTTGAGTGAGAGACTTGGGTTGGCCGGATCAAGCAAGACCTTTTTCAATTAAGCACCAAATGGTATCTCCAGGGATTTGGCTCCATCAACCAGCTCCCCACAGTGACCATGTTAAACTTGTCCCTCAGGGCAACATCCTCCTGAGTGCCCTGGTCCCTATATCCTGTGGAAATCTCTGTGAATTAGGCCCCTTAGTGGCATTTAGATGTTTAAGTACCTTTGCAGGTGTGATTCTCCCTCTCAGGCAGTTTCAAACATGCAAAATGGGGGTGGTTGTGCTTTGTTTGACACTGTCATGCTCTTCACTCTTTAGTCAGATTTCCTCCAGATGGGGACGGGAACCACACTTAAGATACATGGCCTGCTGCCAGGTTGCTAAGAATAAGGAGAGCTTCTTTCTCCCACATTGGCTGTACAGCATTGCCACTTCAATATTAAGGATGCTACCTCTGATGTCCAGAAAGGAGGAGGAGGAGGTGGCCAGGATAATGCCTCTCTGAAGCGATCTCACATGGGCTGGGTTACAGCCAAGCCATGAACATCAAAATAAAGAGTCAGCTTGCTGTGTTCAGAGGTACCTTTCAGGTTTGGCCCATGCTCATTGGACTTTTGCATCCTTCTGAATTAGGTGCTGATGCATTTTATGTACACCCAATTGAACTTAATGTGCTTGCTTGCTAACTTCCTGCTTATCTGGATACCACATAAGCATATGCCCAATCCAATTATGAAAAAAGAAATACAGTGAATGCCACACATTTTAAGTAAGCATAATAAATTACCAGAGTTGTGGCACATACCTGCGCATGTGAGAGAGAAAAAGAAGAAGAACAACAAAAAAGATAGAAAAAAACCCCACCAACAACAAAAAAATACAGCCAACTTCCTCCAGCCATTTAATTAGAAGTAACAGCATCTCACTTGCAACACTCGCACAGGACTTCCAAGGTGAAACTCATCCTTTAATAGCAGCTGGAAATTTCCTGCCACATTAAATAAGGAAGAGCTGTGTTACGGAGCAGTGGGAAGAAATATGGAAACAGCAGTAAGCTATAATATTGCTTATTATAGTAATTATAATACTGCTATAACAGCAATAAGCAGGCTTCTGTGGACTGTGCTGGGTATTGATGAACAGCTAGTTGAAAGGCACGGTAAACTATAATAAGCAACTGCAACTCCCAGGTCTCTTGAAAGAAAAAAAAAAATCTAGTGAAGAGTTTCACAATTTTCCACCACGTGAGTAAACTATTTTGGATAGCAGTGAGGCAATACCACTTGTATGAGATTGGGAGTGGCGGCTGTACATGCCTCCAGTGAAAGGAAGAGGGTAACACTCAGAGGCTTAAGTGATTCTATCACTAAATGAATCAGAAATTGAGGGAAAAGACAAGACAAGTGAAAAAGCATTGAGATGGGGCCAGGGAAGATGGAGAGCGAGCGCTGAATGAAAACAGAAGAGGAGAATGTATGATTCAAGCTGTTAGTTATGACACCTTTTTTTAGCCACCAGAAACAATGAGAAAAATATGTGTATTTCTGAGATACACATATGTGTGTGTGTATATATGAATATATATTTTTTTTTATGATAGCTCTATGGGCATAAGCAGGCATCTTTTATTCATGAAAGGTCTACCCTCTGTAAGCCAATCCATTTCATGGAGGCACTGCACGTTAAGTGCCTCGTGGAGGAATTTGCTCCAACTGGGACACATGAGCAGACTTTGTCAGCTGGACCCGCGAGGCTGAATTCACCATTGGGACAGCCGGTCCTGAAGAGAAACTGCGCCCTGGCTTGGTGTGTTTTGTAGCCAGACTTAGGGGCTGAAGGCAGGGGAGAAAGGGTCTCCTGCAAGTGCGGTGCCCGTCTCCCAGTGGGCAGCAGCAGGGAAAGGCGGGCAGGCGGAGCAGCCTGGTTGTGATCTGCCTGTGTGCTGATCTGTTTGCAGAGAGGTTAATGAGACACTTGTAAGAGCCAGGCACCCACTGCTCACAGTAATTTCACCTCCTCCTCCTTCCCCCACCCCCCAACCCCGCCTCAAGATAAACACCAGCAGTGCTGCCATCCTCTAATTACAGTTTTAAAATCCTGTCAGGTCGTGAGGATGTGATGAGCTCTAATTGTGGAAGAGCGTTTAGGGACACTTGTAATTACACAGTCATTAAGCCAGTTAAACACACCACGGTCTCTTTCGCAACACTGTGTCAGTTGGCTCTCTCCCAGCAGCGACACAAAGGCGGGATTAAGCTGGCAATTAGCAATCAGCAGGTACCGAACAATAACTCCCTGCCCTGCCAATGGGCGATACTCCTCCTGGTCCGGGGCCGGCGTTGTGGCTTCCCCCTCCAAGAGGTGTCCTGGGCCCCCACGGGCAACTGGGTACCCCAAGAGGGGATGCTTGCTGGTGTTCCCCAACCGGAGCAGCAGCCCCTATGTTCTGCCCAAAATCTGCCAGTGTGTGGATGCTATTCTTCTGTTTCAGAAGTCTGGGAATGTTCTTGGCACCTTATGACACCCAAAAGTCTTGCAAAAGTAGATGATGGGGGATACGGGGAGGTGGGAAGCCCTTCCAATTTGGTCCATGGGTGTTATGCCCAGGTGAGGGACCCAGCACCAAGCCCCTGCTCGTCCTGACCATGCAGTTACCTGGGGTGGAAACTCCTGCACTGGGGCAAAGCAGGGACCTACGGGTGGTCCTCCCCCATGATGCTTATGTGGCTGCCCTTCTCAATCCTCCTCCACCACAGCCTTCTTGACAGACTTTGTTGAAAATCGCTTGTGTCCTTAAAACCACTCTAGGTTGACTGAAAATGGAGCTTTTTATTCTTTTGGTTTCTACCAGGAAACAATCCCCAGCCATTTTTTTTAATTGCCTCATTTACTAAATGAAATTACTCCAGAGAAAACAAACAAAACAAAACTTCTCCTGCCTGTGTGGGAGGAGTGGGGAAGGGAGGTCATTAGACCAAACTCTCCTCCGTCTACATCTCAGACCTTGTGACAAGGCAAACCATAGCCCTTGGGTTTTATTCAGCTCTCACAGTTTCTTTGAAGTCTACTTTCATAACTGTTCACCTCATAAAGGTCAGTTATGTATGTAGGAAACATTTTCCAGGCTCAAGCTTGGATGGAAGAAGACCTATCGGGAGGCAAATCTCAAGGACAGTAAAAGCTGCATACAGAGAAGCTCCAGCAAGGAGCAGATGAGGAGGCCTTTTCCTGAGATAGACCTGGTCCCAAGACCAGACTATCTCATACTGTCAAATAATAAAAACTGTGGTACTTACATAAAGAGAAGAAGTGGAATAAGGTCAGCCTGGATGTCTGAATTAGCCCCAAAGATTTGGTCTAAAGGCGTTCCAAGCAAATTGTTGGCTTTCAGCTCCACATCCTAGAGGAAGGGAATGCCTTGGCAGCTTCTGCATCCCAAGCGCTCAGCTTATGAATGTGAACTTAACTCTGAGGAGTCTGCCTTTCTGCTTCCTCACAAGATAAAAGGGCAAAGCTGCTGCAGCATCATGGGCCCAGAGAGCCTTAGCAGTCGGATGTCCCCAGGGTACCCTGACATGTCCAGCCACGCGAGCAGGGAGGAATTACCCAGCCACCTCCAAGCAGAAGATCATGGTGCCCTCCTATCTGCACCGCAATGCAGATACTTAGGGGGCAAGGGACATGGCCTGGGAGGGGGACGGATCATCCACCCCAGCCACGCAGCGCTGCTCGCAGCCCTGCCGTGGCTGCACATTGCGGCACCTTCTCTGGGGAATGGAAGCTACAAGGCACGTGTGTGGGAACTGCTGCTGGGGAAATAAGTAGCAGTGCCCTGCCAAAAAGGCAACGTGACTTATGCACCATGCAAAAAATCCATCCAGCCAGTCAGTCCTCAGGCAGACTGAAATTACACTTTACCCTCACTGCTACCCGAGGTGGGAGCCCTGTGTACGACTCCAGCAGTCCTGTAACACAGGAAAAGTGTCACGTCATTTTATTTGTTTACTCTGTTATCACCAGAGCTGCCTCACTGAGCCATGCCAGGAGGAAAGTCCTCCTTTGATGTAAACCTGTTATGAACCAGAGTAGAAAGCTTGTAAAAAAATGACTGGTTCCAATCCAAACTCACAGAACAGAAAGAGGAAAAAGAAAATTACAGGAGACACGCATTATTCCTGCATGTGTAAGAGGGTATTAAATCGATTAGTGACAAACTTTAACCAGAACCACAGTATTACTCAAAGCAGCTTGTCCAAGCATGCAGAAATTGTGGTCAGAGAGTCTCCCAATCAGTAGAGGTGAACAGGGTTGCCAAGAAAGACAAGTCTTTGCTGGTCCTGCTTTATGCGGAGGATCCTCTTATGAATGCTTTTAATAAAGACTTAATTGATTGTTCTGGAGTCCATCAGGCTAATAAACGTTTATGGTCCTGACTCAGTCATCTAGAGCACATTCCACAAGGCACTTAGAGGCAACCATACAACACAGCCACACGCATGTCTGTCATATGCTGATGACGTCCATTAATCATGCACTAATCATGCGCAAGTTGAACCTTAAGAGAAAGTGGGATCTCTGCATCCTTTTAACCAGCCAGGAGGTGGAATAATCATTTTGTCCTTGTACCGCCAAGCCAGCATTTGGGAGACATCTGTTCAAATCCTGGTTCTGCAGCAAGTTTCCACGTGTGCCCTGGACTGAATCACTTAAGGATGTCACCACAGAGCTGATCAGACCTTTCAGCTCTCCCGTTTCCTGGGCACAGACTGAAACAGAGGCAAATACAAGGAAGACACAACCATAAAAATACAAATTAAGATAAAGCCAGATTCCCCTGCTGCTTAATCATGTAAACGTACAAATATAGCTTGACGACAATGACTCAGGGGAAACAATGACCTTATCAGTACTTTTAGATAGACTTGAGCCATAAATGAAAATAAATGATCTACTGACATTCCTTATCATCTCTCTAGCGTCTGTTGGAGAACTCAATTTACCTCCACATATCTATTTCCTCTAGCACACTCAGCATCAGGAAAGTCTGTTGTCCCTCCCTAGGCTCCCTTTGCCGCTCTGGCAGTGCACTGCAGGATTTCCAGCCATTGCACTGGCCTTGCCTTGGCTTTCAGCTGGTGGCTCTAGCTCTGCACTACCTAGCAGAGTATGGCCAGCATAGAAAACCACCTCTCTCTCTCTCTTTTTTGCCTCCTGCGCTGCAGCCTTACCATTTTCAACCCCTCTGGCATTCATTTACACTCCCAAGAAGAGTGCCATGGGAGTTTCATCAGTTAGGTCCCCAGGTCTGCTGAGCAGCATCTGGGAAGAGCTCCATCTCTTCACATTTAGGTCTTGGGAACGCATGGGGATACAAGGAATTGTCCAAAATCGCTTTACATGCTCACATTGGCCCTGTCTCTGCTGATCCTGGCGCAAGCATCTCCAGTAGCTCAGGGAATGCTAGTGCAGTGGGAAAACCCACTGTGAAAGGGAACCTGCTGGGATGGGATGAACTTTAGACGTCCAGCTCGCACATGTTTGAAGTCAAGCCAAAAGACTTAAGGGGATGCTTTTCCTATTGAGATAGAGCAATTATTTATCTTTTACACACAGGTAGTTGTTGAAAACAATTCTTGGGGGAAAGAAGAACAGCACTTGTAATTGCTTCGCAACTTGTGCTAAACTAAATGTGGGGTTCCTAGTTCACTGGAAATTTAAGTACTTGTTATATGTCTTCATTTAATTGGAATTGAGGAAAATATATTTTTTAGTTTCCTGAGAAAGGCTAATTCTAAAAATTGCTATCAAGATTCAGAAAATTTGTTCAAAACCCAAAAGCATACATTTGGAAATTTTCCAGAATGAAAACTTCTTTTTAAAATTTTTCTTTCCAAGGAAGAAGTTGCTTAGAGCCAAGAGATTTAAAAAATATTTGTATTTCAAGGGAAACAAAAATTGACCCAGCATTTCCTCCTATCCCTATTAATAATCATAAATGTGAGACCACTAAGACCTTAAGAAAGAGGCATCAGGAAGAGAGCTGCTTGTTTCCTAAATGATAAACCAAGAAAAAAATAGCCCTGTACCTTCCTTAGAAGAAGAATTTAACAGAAAGGGGGAAAAGGAGTTCTCTGAAACAAAGCTATAATTAAAATTCCCAGTTGACTGTGTGTCCCGTCAGACTTTGTCAGTCACAGTGGACCTGAGCTGGTGAGGTTGTAGGGGCCCTGAGAAGGTCTGGCTGACAAGCCTGGCTTGGTTTGATGGTGTCACAGACCTCAGCTAACCACCCTCATCCCTCTGCTACGAGACATGGCTGAATGGAGCTTGCAGCTTCTCCCCAACTGCTCTGGTCCAAGCATGGCCGCAGGTGATGGGGTGGTGTCCCCCTGGCTGTTGAGCAGACACATGTCCCTCCTCTGGCACAGCTCCCTAGCCTCCCACGAGCAGTGAAAACATTGCCTGCCCCTTAAACTGGCACAGCTAGGCTGAGCACAGGATGAGTTTGCTAACCGTCATACCAGTTTAGCAACACCCAAGTCACTGTAGGTGCAACAGGGTTGTTTTTGTTCTCCATGCCAACCTGACGCATCTGCAGTGTTGCTGGTACCCTGCAACATCTGCTTTACCTTGATGGCACAGCTGTGCCTGATGTAGCTCACATTCTTTTAGGCATTGCACAACCCTCTGGCAGGGCTCTTTATCTTCTGCAGGGATATCCACAACAACCAGAAATTCTAAGAACAGATTTTGGGTGTCTGCAGTCACCGCAGATGGCAGGCTTACTCACCCAGGGCTCAAAGCCCTTCTCCTCCATCCATGCCAAAACACACTGTACCCCAAGGGCCCTGCAGATTTCAGTGGGGCTCTTCCCAGAATCACACACTGAGTCACCGTGTGTAAGTGCAACATCTGACCCCCACTCTCCACTGGTCCTGTAGGCCTCTTGGCTTTGCTCTTATGCGTAAGGTCTCTGTTACCAGACCTGGGGTCAGAGCCAGGGAGCCCGTCCGGGTGTCCCCGGTACATGGCAGTGCATCCTGGGAGCTTAGCAGCCGGCACCACTGGGGACAAACATTCCGGTGCTACATTTCAAGAGCAAGGAGAGGGCTGCACCCATTGGGTCTGGCTCCTGGCGAGACACCAACAGGGGATTTCAACCAGCAAACCTCATGCCAAGCCCAGAGTGGCCAGCGGGCTGAGACTCCATCCTTCCAAAACTCATTGTGATCTTCTGCACCTCCACACCCTCTGCCTGGGAAGAGAAAGCAATGAGCTGTGGTTTTCCTCCCAAATTCCTTTTGTGTTCAGCAATATCTGTGCTTTGCAGAAAGGAGTGGGAACAAGTTTCAGAGATGGAGACACATCCCAGGTTGCAACATCAGGTTTTTCCAGGCATCTCAGTGCCCCATAATACCCGAGGAGAGTTAGGCGTTCAAACACCTTCATATCCCAGCTCCTTCTCATCGGCTGCACGCAAAGGGCCTTTTTTATAGGCAGACAGGCAGAAGCAGTTCAGCAGCACCCCTGAAAGTTTGTGTTGAAAAGAAAAGCCTTTTCCCAACCAGCTAATCCTTGTAATGCACTTCTGCTATTGCTTTATCCATTTTGGTGGTACCTGCAGGATTTGTTCTTGCTGCATTTGGCACCACCAGAAGCACACAAGGACAGGCGATGGTCGGAGAGCAGACTGGAAGTGAATTTACTGTCTTATTCCTGTGATTTCTTCCCCTCCTACCTCTTTTTTCTCACGTTTCCACAGAGGAGAAAGTAATGGTTGAACTAAGTTTGATCTGGAAGAGGGACAGGGATTTTATTTAAAAAATAAATCTAAAAAAAGATAAAGTACCCCAAAAGAAATTCTAGTTCTAGAAAAAAATTTAACTTTCTGTCAAAAAAAGCATTTTAGCAAGAAAAAGTTTTCACTGACTGTGACCCATGTTTATCTCAGTATCTTCTTCCCCGTCTCATGGTATTTTTAGCCATATTTGCCAGAGACACGTTTCAGTAGCAGCACTGCCCATTCCAGGATTAACTCACAGACTGCTGTCCTCCCCTCATGTATTTGGCTTTATTGAAGGTGATCCTAATTTGATTAGAGGCATCTGTTAGTTAAGGGTTAAACCAGAGAGACCACAGGGAGAATAACTGATGCCTGGGCTCAGGGGGAGGTGAGCCTGACCTGAGCCCTCACAACAGGGAGGAAAGGTGGGGGATGTCCCTTGGTGCAGAAGCAACCACAGCATCCACATGGGATCCAACCAAACATGGCACTGGCAGCCCAGCTCTGGGCAGGCACCGATGCTGGGGACAGTGCTGGTGGCAGGGCAGGGCAGGGAAGGAGGGAAGAGGAGGAAGAGGGTCCATCACCCCTCAGAGCACTGGCTGCAGACAGGGGCTGGCCGGCTTGGGCCCTGCCTTCCTTGGCACCAGCTGCTGCACGCCCATGGACCTGCAGCTGGAGCCTCTGGACTGTTGCCATGCACTGGCTGCCCCTGCCTGCCTGGCTAACATCCATCCACATCCCCAGCAAATGGCTATCACCCACCTCCTGGGGGCTGTCACAAGTCAAATGAAGTACTTGACTGGTGAAAGACAGCACAGATTCACCAAGAGCAAATCATGCTTGTCAAACACAATCGCTTTCTACGACAAAGTAAGCTGCTTGCTTGATGGGGACGAGTCAGGGACAGTGTCTACCTCGACTTCTCCAAGGCTTTCAATACAGTTCCCCACAGCCTCCTCCGAGAGAAACTGATGCGCTACTGCCCAGACCAGTGGTTTGTGTGGTGGGTGGGGAACTGGCCGACAGACGGCACCCAGAGGGTGGTGGTCAATAGCTCCGTTTCANAGAGAAGGGCCACAAAGCTCATCAAAGAACTGGGAAGCCTGCC
>VXBO01007134.1:0-13022 GCA_013400135.1 Rhinoptilus africanus
TCTATGATTCTATGATTTCCAGCCTTCATTCGCATATCATTTCCAAATCATAAACACTCAAATAACAGGAAACATTGGGAAATATAATTACAAGAACTGTAACAGTCACTTCAGATTACTCCTAGCCTGCTTAAAACACTTCTGATCTGTGCAATTAAATTTAGCCTTCCGTGGCTTACAAACTTTGGGTCAGTACCATTTAAAAGCTCAGAGGTTCTAGACCCAAGCCAATTTTGTTTCTTTGTATGGCTGCTTCTCACACGCTAAAAAGACCTGCCAAATGGTCACACCAGGTTGTTGACTTCGTCCAATATACCCGAAGATCAGATACCACCAAATTACCAACTGTGATAGGAATATACAGCAGACAACTTTAAATCTCATCAACATTAAACTACTACAAATACAGCTACTCCCATTCTGAAGCAGCGTAAAATGAACTGCAGTCCTCATATACACTATCATATTTGAATGCATATGGATTAAAATGAATAGGATGTAAAAGTACCTTCTGTGTTTGAGCTTTGGATGCCAAAGACGTAACAAGGTAAATAGCTGCATCCTTGTGCTTCCAGTTAACAGACGGATTCTTTGCATATTCTTGCAGCATAGAATTAACATATCCAGAAAAAATCCCTGTCACGGGTCCTTCAAAAAATTTGCACAAGCCTCTGACTAGATCACAAGCTGCTCTGCGCCTGGTGTCAATATCTGCAGGAGAACCAAAGATTCTTTGGATATGAGAAAGTATACAGCTTTTCACATTAATAAACACCATAATATCCCAATAGTATATAGCTTCTCAAGTTATAGCCACACCTTCAATCCTCCACACTGATGTGTACGAACACGTTTAAGTCTTCCACGTACTGTCATAATAGGGACTATTTCCATAGCAAAAAGAGGAATGGGCAGCTACCAATACTGCAGGAGCATCCACAGCTTTTACTGCCCTCTAAAGAAAGTTTCAATAAGCATGCAGGGGAAGGCTTTTTTACTATGTTGACAATTATGCACCTGAATCTGGTTGGGATGGAGTTAATTCACAGCATACCATATGGTGCTGTGTTTTGTACTGGTGACTAAAACTGTTAATAACACCCCAATGTTTTGGCTGTTGCTGAAGAGTGCTTGCACAGCGTCAGGGCTTTCTCTTTTTTCTTCTCAGCAAGTAGGCTGGGGGTGGGCAAGAAGCTGGGAGGGGACACAACCTGCATAGCCAATCCAAACCAGCCAAAGGGATATTCCATGCCATGTGACATCACGCTTAGCAAGAAAAAGTGAAGGGAGAGGGTTTTTTCAGGAGGTAGCCATTGCTCATGGACAGGCTGGGCAACAGTTTACTCGTGGGAGATGGAGACTCATTGAGTACTTCCCCTCGCCCCCCTCCCTTCGTTTTTCCTCCTCTTTCTTTCACTTAAACTGTCTTTATCTCTATCCACAAGTCTTCTCACTTTTACTCTCCCTCATACCATTGTAGTAGGGTGGGGAGCAAGCAAGCTGCCCTGTGGTGTGAAGCTCCTGGCCCACCACACTGTACCAATTCATTTTTGGAATAAAAAACAAACCTGTAAAAATTTGTTGTTTCAAGAAAGGAAAAAAAAGAAGTCATCTGGCCTTGAATACAATATACTAACAGAAGCAAAGGAAGGAAAATAAAGCAAGTCAATTTAAATGCAATAGAGTACATTTCTAAAATAACCTTGAAGAACACTAATACTTCTTAATTCTCTTAAAAGCAGGAGTAGCTAACAAATAAAAGCTTCACAAATACCTAGAATGCAGCCAATCCTGGATAAGAATGATAAAACATTTGCTTGAAAAAAGTTGAAAAACATTTTCCTCCAATTTTTGTCCTCCACTGCAAGCGTACAGTAATTTCTTAGATCTATTATGAAGTGTCATTAATCTAAAAGTGTCAGTGAGCAAACTGTTAGTAGCACAGAACAGCATATACAGAATTGTCATACAGATCTAGATTTGGCTCATTTGTGCTCTGACACAGCTGAAGACCAGACAGCTACAACCAGAAGAATCAAGTGGCTCTGTTAGTGCAGCACTGTGTTTTCAGGACGGTTACTGTATTGGTCTGAACACAGTGCCGGCGTACAAGGGCTGGCTGGTGTCCAGCTGGCTTCATCACAGATTTGTATGCAACACCCGTCAGAATTTCAGTTTTAACACGACAGACTACTAAATACAGGCACAGTCTCTCCATGTTAGTTACAACTCTACACATAGGAACTAAATACATGACTGTGGCCACTATTCAGCATTGACTTACAGGCTATATTTGCTGAAACAAGAACATGTGCAGGGCAGAGACATACCAATCCAATTAAGGAAAAAACCCTATTAAAAACATTGTTCAAAACAAAAAGACATTGTGATGGGCACATTATGACAGTAAATTTGATCAAAAACTGGATAAACGCTCTGTCGGGGGGGGAGAATGTTCCCAATTTAAAAAAAAAAGTTATGAAAGCTTCATTAAATTGCTTCAGCTGTTTAGAGCTATATTTAAAGACCAAGTATTCTTAGTATAAATCTGTGGATTACCAGATCCTTCCAAATCCCTTCTTATATATTCTTCAGAATTATCTTCAAATGCTTCTTCATCAGCCGCTGAAAATACAAAATACATAGAGGTCTCTGGTTTTTATCTAAAAAGGTGTATTATTATCAACTTGCTATTTTTACTGAGTACTTTCTATAACATTTATAGAAATTATTCAGAAATTCCAGCCAGACTAGCTTGTTTAGCTTACTGCTGCCCCAAAAATTAGCCTTCCATACCCATGAGCTGATGTACTCTTGATTTTAAAAAAAGAAGAAAAGAGATAGGACATAGTCATTACTAAGTGTATTTAAAGAGGCTTCCAGAGTCATCTGGAGGCTTCTCATCACTGCAATACATCTTCACTGCATTTTAGATACTAGGATCAATATGAGCCCATCAAAACTCAGAGAAATAGACATTACAACTGAACAGGCCTGATATCCATGCCTATTTAGACTCCTTCAATTTTTCTGATACTCGCTTTAATCATGAAGTTATTGGTGGCACATGACCCAGACTTCCTATACTTTTCAATTTGAGAACCCACTTAAGACAGAAAAATTATTAGACATTCATACAATTCTACAAAGCCCAAAGGACAGCCATCTGTTCTAGAAACTTGGTTTTTGAATCTAGTACTAAAGTACACAAGAGGCAATCCTCAATTCTTAGTCCTGCAAAGCCATGTATCACTATAATTAGTTAGATTTTATTGTGTCTTTGAAAATAAGTCTAAAAAAGTTACCTCTAAATTCCATATTGGGAACAATAACTTTTTCACAGATACTTGTCAATGTGTTCTGGTCTTCAAACAGATGCTTGTAATGTGGTCTCTCACAAACGGAGGCCAGAAACTGGATTGCATTACTAACCAGCTAGAACAACACAAACAGAACACACACAGTTTTAGCATGACTGACCAATTTCTAATTCATTATTAAACTTGACAAGATCAGTTTATAACAACTTACCAAGTCATATTTCACTTCCTGGCCTGTTGTGACCAACAGATTCCAGATTGCTGTTACAAAACGTGGCAGGTAGGGCTGGAATTCTTCGTCATATTTTTGAGCGTATAAAGCAGCATTATCACAAATTTGTGATTTCAAGAGCTCCAGTAATCCAGCTTCCTCTTCATCCTCACATAAAACAAAACTAATAACTTAAACGTCCAAACTTCAACACCACTTAAATATTAAAGGTATGAACATATTTGAAGGAAATATTTACACTTTTATTTTACCATGTTCTAAAATGGTAAAAGAAATCTCTCACACAACCTTAGCATTACTGTATTTTGCTGATTTGAACTGGAACTGCACTGCAACTTACAAATCACACCTACATTCCAAATCAAAGTACTATGCACTTTGAATCATTTAGACCCAATGAAGTCTGACACAAAATTAATTTACAAACATCATCGTAAAAAGACAATACAAGGTGTTGAAAAAAAATGCTTATAAGACATCATATCTTGCTGCTTTAAATTGGAATAGTTGTAAAAGTAGTTCCCTCTCCTTCCCCATACTAGCATAGATGCTTATGGAGCCACAAAGCAAAGTGAATTGGGAAATTGAGCTGGAATTAAAAAAAAAAAAAACAACCCACCACCAGACACGACCCCCGTTCTGTCTCCCTCTGCCAATCCCCACCTTTCAGTTTTAATGCATATCACTTCCGAACACACAGCTGCATAAATGTCTGTACTGGGCAATAGCCCACAAACGCAAGAGAAGAGAAAAGAGCAGCAAAGCTTCTTTTAGCAGCAGAGTTAGCCTAGAACAACCGTGAAACTATAGCATGGAATACACTTAATATGCCTCCTTCCGTAGCGTAAAGAATTTTATAGAGTTGCTTTGGCTCCATCATGTGGCAAACTATTGTACTGTATCTGGAGGACATCAGCATTTAAAGTACAGAAAGCATGCACAAAATTAATTTGAGCCTTGATGACTTGCTATCATCTTTCACCTGTGAAACTACCAATTCTTATAATTAGAGAAAGACAGCAAATGCTAAACTAAAGTACTTAGGGGTGTTATGCCTTTTATGTTCAACTGTTCCAAGTTCTTTAAGATATCTTGTTTCCTAAAATATAGTGCATGAACCACCTGGAAGGTACAGAAAACTGAGCACTGTGACTAACAGTCTGGTAACTTCAGCGGATGTCCTCGAAAGAATCTACTCATTGATGATAAGCTGTAACTTGCCTTCTGTGGACAGCTGGGTATACCTGTATCTGAGACACAGCTTGAAGAACTTGACCTCAAATTTCTTGGGCAATAGGGCAACTTCTCTTAAACCCCAATTCATTACAGTCATTCTACTCTTTTGTTTAGCCAAGACACTGCATTGTTCAGAGTTAGACCTAAGTTCTCAGTCAGCCCTCTCCACTACACAGAGGCAAACCAGGAGGTTTATGCAGTACTTACATCAGTCTGCAAAAGTTTATTATCTAAAGTTAAAAGACTATGAAAATTTGTCATCCATGTTTCCATGTTATCTTCAAAAAACTCCGGAAGATCCTGTGAAGGAAAAGCATAATCTACATTTTAATTTCTGATTGCAGTGCTTAGATAACATACCTACATTGTAAGTAGTACGTATGCACCTTATAGTCTACTGAGGGACAATAAAGTGTGGAAAACAATCTTCAAAATGAAACACTACTCCCTCCTCCTCCCAAACAAAAACCTGCCAGGCAAAGGCTTTGGAATACACTTCTTCCAAACATACTAGTTACTTTCAACCTATACAGTTTGATAAAGAAAGAACCTCATTGCCTCTTCCTCTCAGAATAAGAGAGCATAAGCCTCCCTTTTAACTCCAGCTTGTCCTTTTGCCCAGTAGGGAAGAACAGCCCAAGCAATCAAGGCATGATCATCACACTTCAGACTTATGTTCGTGTGGAGACACAAAATATGTCAGCTCAGCAAAGTATCTTTTTACCATTTTTCAGACAGTGCATTTATTTAACGATGTTAGAAATTTAGATCTGATTTCAGAACCAAAATACTCCACGCTGCTACCAGAACTACTTGCCACTGTGGTGCTACAGAGCTACTAGTTTTAACTGACTTCTGTATACATGACTGAGTTCCTGTCAGTACAGACAGATTTATAAAGGAGCACAGCGAGCACAAACTCAGGCATTTGACTTCTGTCTTTCACAGCTTGTGCTCAGAGAGCTACCCATAACACGCCTCCTTGCTATGACAAGAGATTAGACTCTCGTGAACTTTTGTTTAGATAGGGCCAAGCTAACATGTTAATTAACCCCATCCTTACTGTTCCTTTACTCCAGTGTTGATGGAGACTGTCAACTTTTACTTTTGCAATAAAGCATGGCCTTAAAGGCTGCCTCAAATGGATCCTATAAATAAGAGCATAACAGCTGTGTGAGATCAAAGCAAAACTATTAGAAGAACAAGGAGATTCACCTGAAAATTTAAACTGTAGAACAGCTTCGCAATTAGAATGAGAGAAGAAAAGAGAACCTTCAAAGCACTAGCATCATTTGCATGTGTGCTGCAAAGTTCAATAGTTGCCTAGAAAAAATGGACATAAGATTCAGTTAAGTAACACACACACACAAAGCACATTGACAAGAGGTATTGAAAAGCGTCATGTAACACTTTTTTTCTTTAAAAAAACCAAACAAACCAGAAAATGCAGTTCCTTTTCCTCCCCTTATCAATCCTCTCAGGTCTCACTTCATGACTTCCATCTGAACCTCATTAACAGTTTCAAAGCAACTATTCTTAAGTTTTCATTTTGCAGGCGTTCACAACAAGCATTTCAGAATGCTTAACTTGTTTTAGAAGTGTTTCAAAAAGAAATACCTTAAAGAGATTTGTCAAGGGCAAAGCAAAGGCATCAAGGACAAGTTTGATCTCTGTCCATAATTCATTTGACTTGAATTCATGGCGGTACCTGACAAGTGAAAGACACAAAAAATAGAATGCAGTCTTCATATTTATTACCGAATTAACTTTAATTCAATTACTATTTTGTGCTGAACCTTGAAACAAACACTGTCAAGTAAACAATAAACAACATAGTTCATACTAATATATATTAACATAATACCATGCAAGGTGTACAGTTTGACAAACACTGAAGTTCTTACTGAAAAGTCAGTTGGCGTAAGTAGAAGCCACAACTGTAGACTTTGTAAATCTACAAAATTAAGTCTAACAGTAAAAATTTAGAGTTGAACAGAAATTTACAATGTATATACTAACTCCCTTATCTCCAATACCTTTTAAATAAAGAGTGAGCAGTGCGAAGGACACCATTAATGACATGGAAATCTCCACTTTGAAAACGATTCACCATTTCTGTCAATAAGTCTGGCCATTTCTGAGGAAAATCTTCCCGACCAATAATACTAATAGCATCACTTAACTGTAAAGGAAACATAACCATTACATGATATAATAGCAGGATCCTCATTACAAAAAACATAGCAGTCATACCAGATGTTGCAAATATCTAAGAAAAACACTTATTCTTCTTGTTAGATTCAAAAGTCATTGGGTTAAATATCAACTAGTTTTCACCACAATAAACAGATCTCACTTTAAATCCAACATGTACATGGAGTCTCACTTTCTGGAATTACTATATTTAACTGCCTAGTGCTAGAACTTAGCTATAAGATTATACAGTAATTGCCTTTAAAAAAAAAAAATTAAAGCAAGCAGAAGTAGCTGTGACAATATACTCCAAGTTACTTGGATTGGGGTGACCTCATTGGTAACGGAAGTGAGCTCTGACAATAATCAGAGCCTCTAGACAGCTTACAATATTCCAGAAGTTTCATGGACATAACCAGGAATTGACTTGTTACCTGCTTTTGAATTTGTTCTGGGCTGCTAAGCATCAAGGGCACTATGTTGGCTTTAATGGCTATCCTGTCCGATTCACATATTTTGTTCGGTTCATCCTCAACCTAAAAATAAAACAGTAATTAAGTCATGGGCACATCAGTATACTCTAGGCCACAAGCAAATATCAGCATTTCAGAAAACAATTGCTTATACCGATTTACATAACTATTACATAGTTAAAGAAACGAAGAGAAAGATCTGTTAAAGATATTGCCTACAATGAATCTATAACAGTAGTACCTGAAAAACGCTGAAAGAAATGCCATCTTTCTGTAAAACCTTGAACTAGTTTTCTCCTTCTCAGTGACTTCCCAAATCAGCAATTCCGCCATAAGGGTGGATGCATATGCCAATAGCGTACCTAAGTTTAACCAATAGTGTCCTCTTCCACCACACTAAACCACATTTCTGTCCTCACTTCTGCCAATCTCAAAGATTTATTCTGCGCAAGTTGCCTCAGGCCATACTTTCTATAAAATATACATGAAGATGGGTGCAGGTTACACCAGCAAAACCTTAACATTGACTTCAAGAGTTATCTAATCCGTTCAAAATATCAATCAGTTCAAAGTCCTGTCAGTCAATAGTGCCAAGTGGTCGCAAATTATGAAATTTCTAGTAAAGAAATAAAAAAATAAGAAGGCTTGTCACCAATTAGCCACAGCAGTGATGGTCACATTATCTGTGACGACAGCACCAAAATTAAGAAACCTAGAAACTATCCATCAATTAGCAGAGGTAAGCACCTTCAGAGAGTAATTCAATGATCTTAAAATGCTTAAATCAGATGGGACTGCCACCCTCATTCTTACCTCCCTTTCACCACCTTTCCACAAACTTAAAAAAAGTTTATTAATTTCGAAATTTCAAGGCTTATTTTTAGCTATAGACAACCAGTTACAAAAATAAGACACAACTTTTCCACTTCTATAACATTGCACTGAATCAGAAGAATGTACAGAATCATTATACCTATATTAAAAAAAAAAAAAAGAAAAAGATGACCTATAAAACCTGAGCTTTGCAAGTTTATATGATGTGAAAGGCAGCAATAACTGTACTAAGCGAGTTCCAGGTGGGGAGACAAGACTCACTGCTATGCATTTAGACAGATGAGGAGAGAGGTGGTGAAGAGATCATCAACAGCAAATCCTACTGTGGCGTTATTTGTAAGTTTTTTTGAAGAAATGAGACCTTTTTACAAGACATGAGAGGCAGCACATAGATGAGTACTTTGTACATGCTTCAAAAATAAATTTAAAAAGCAGACTCTTCCCTCTGTCTAGAAGTGCCCTGTACATCTGGCTCTCCAGGCTCTACCAAATCCAAGTCCTTGAACAGGCAAAACCCCTTTACTTCCACTAGCTTTGTATCAGCCAAACCCAAGGTTGCTAAATTAAGCCGTATGACCTAGGTAAGCTAGCCTTAGGGCTGCATTTTATGTTCACAGAGCTGCTCTTGAAATGAAAGCTTCCATTTGGGACAAAACAATGTTCTTGAAGCCACACAGCAATCATAACAGTCCTCTGGATGCACTTACTGCATAGCATCTCCACCTACTGCAAAACAAAATCTCATCCTGAATTACATCAGCAATCCATAAAAAGGAAGCCACTCACAATTTTTTCCATAACAGAATATTATTGCTACTTACAATAAAGATGCAATTTGGGAGAAATGACTGAGAATACAGTATTACAGAAACAAAGTATTCGTGCTAAACTGGCAAGGCCACCAAAATAAACTGCCCCACACACTATTCTTTGCCCCAGAAGCACTGACACAAAAGGGAAGTTAGTATCATCACTTTCAGCTGCAGTGTTGGCTTGAAATGTTTGTAACGCTATGACAATAGACACTGGCCAAATTGGCCAGCTCATGCTTAACTAATAGTAATATTATTTAAACAAAAGTAATTCACAATTGCTTTTGTTTAAATCATATTACTATTAGTTAAATGAGCTTTAAATATTGTGCTTCTGCAAAATATGTATATAATATTAGAGAAAATAATTTGTTCATCATTTTATCACCCAGCTCTGGCTCTTTTTAATAGATCGGACTCCGGCAGTCCAGGTATTAGTCCCTCAGCAGTAAATTACGCCTTGTGTTTCTTCTCCGAATGATCTACTTTCTTTCAGAGTACAGACTAACACAAATTCTTCAAGGTTACTGCAAAATATCTTACTGTACCTCAAAAGTAAATACTTGAAGGGTGGGTGTCAGGAGGATGGGGCCAGGCTCTTTTCGGTAGTGCCCAGTGACAGGACAAGAGGGAATGGGCACAAACTTGAGTACAGGAAGTTCCACCTGAACATGAGGAGGAACTTCTTTACCTTGAGGGTGGCAGAGCCCTGGCACAGGCTGCCCAGGGAGGTGGTGGAGTCTCCAGAGACATTCAAAACCTGCCTGGACGCGTTCCTGTGCCCCCTGCTCTGGCAGGGGGTTGGACTAGATGATCTACTAAGGTCCCTTCCAACCCTATGATTCTGTGAAAAGGATTATTAAATCTTAGCACAACTACGCGTTAGGATACTTACAATTCTCCAGTTCCTTTTAATGTAATTCTTGAACGTTACAGATGCACAAACTTTGATGACATTTTCCTGTGATTTCTCCAGTAGCGTTAAGAGTAACAACGGATAATTCTGGCTTCCTTCCACTGACTCAAGAAACTTTTCCGCTGTAAGAGAATATACTAAGGTTAGCAAAACCTGAACCGATTTTTCTAATGGGACTCCCATGATTCTTCAAGTCTCTATTTAAAATAATCAAGACACAAACACTTTCCCAAAGTTTCACAAGAACAGAAATGCAGAAAAAGTCTGACAAAAGGTACAGTAGCTTCTTTACTACTAAGCTCTTTAATGCTTCTGCTATTAGCAAAAGCTGTCGACTCAATGCAGGATGTGGAAATATTGCCTCCTCACCGTTTTGAAAAGCCATAACCTGAGAGAAGTAAATCCTGGTTTATTGTGAGCAGCAGCACTGTCTTAAATAACAACAGTACAAAAAAAAAATCCAGGAGAGAGAAAAATAAAATTACAAAAAACAAACAAATTAAATTTATATTTATATCCATCCCTCATTAGTTTTTTGGGCTTTTTTTGTTTTGTTTTAAGAGGATAATGAGAACTTATGCAATAACCTCTTTGCAGAAACATCCACTGGAGTTTGCTATATATATAGACAGAAGGGCCAAAAAGAAACTAAACTTTTTTGATCACTCATGAGATTCACTTACCAGGACGTCTTATAGCAGGATCTGGATCTAGTGTTTTCTTTAGATACTCAGTTAAAGTCTGTAAATTGGCATCACTCAGCTCCATTTTGGCAGAACCTAAAACCCACAAGTAGTTTTGTTATAAATACAGATCAGAAAATCTATCCTATAAGCTACACATATGTGAAATTAGATTCCACGGAAGACACACACCAGCTCTTTTTGACTATACCTCATAAATCATGGTCTTATCATATGTCTCATCCAATAAAACAACAGCTAGTATACACCAAGCACAAAACAGAAAACATTCAATTTCTTCAACCACATGTAACCATTACTGCCCGTTTATTGAAACCAAACTCCTAGAACAGGATCACACATCCAGCAAATCATGAACCAGGGATAGCCAAAAGATAATCTCTAGCCCTTTCAGGACAAAAGGAGTTTGATTTTGCTTTCAAGAACTAGTGTCAGCCCAGAAACCTGTTCCTGGTTGAAAAAGCTGAATAGTCCTGCCCTACATAATCATAAATAGAACAATTTAAAGTGTATTGCAGAGTCACGACTTGTTTAAAATTAAATACTCATTATCAAAGAAAACTCTCAACAGAAAATTAATTTTTTATAAAGATACAAAAGACTGCAAAGCCAGAAGGTTTGTCCACCCTGTAAAATTAATTTAGATTAGGGTGGGAGTTAATTTAAACTGCAGTACTCATTACAGAATAATCCTGTGCAATAAGTCTAAATTACTCCTCTCTAGTAATCCTCCTACACGCATTCTCATACTTACCACAGCGCTATATTAACTTCACAGCTTTAATTAGTATAATTAAAATTACAGTATCACTAAAAGAGTAGCAAGACATGTCGTTGTTCAGGGTATCATCATCAATTCTGACTTATCACCAGCAGCACAGTTCACTCACTACAGAAGTAATGAGGAAGCAAAGATTTCCATTTTTTTCTCTAAAGTTCCTAATTAGTAAGACAGACTGAAATTTGTCTGTCCCACTTTGGATTTGCTCTACGTTTATTACCAGTGCAATAGTTTCTATTAAACACACTTGCAAAGGTAGTGAGTTTTAACGACATTATTTTTAACTATGGCATCTATATCACTAAAAGAAGAGAGAGCAACAGTGCCCTCTTGAATTAAATGAACATCAATGAGTAACTGAAATCCCAACATATTTTGCAAAAATCTACTCAGAGTCCTGCCTCCCATGTTCCACTCCCCTTCCCTTTCGGGGGTTTAGTCCTCTGCAATCTTGTTCACCAATTCACACCAACCAACAAATCTCAATAAAGTACAGCATAAGCAAACAACACTAATTATAGCTGCCTCATCTGTTCTACAAAATGGCCTCCTACATCATTACTATGATGCTGAAAATAATACTTAATGTTTCATAATTTTAAAAATATGTTATCTGCTGCAAGAAAGTTTGTAAAGCCAAGGTGCCAACCCAAACAGAAATCACTTATGAAGACTAAATTTGACTCAAATGAGAAATCAAACTGAAAGAGGTGACAACCCCGAATGGCCTTTTACAAAAGCCTTACATATATACGTGTAATATAGGGACCCATGTAAAAAATACACACCTTAAGCTGACTATGAGTTTACTTTGAAGGCCAAACACGAAGATTTGAACCCATTGCTCAATCCCTCACACAACAGGATAAATATTCTCACCTGCTACCTGCTTACTCTCATTTCTTTCCCTTCCTTTAGCTATTCATTTTTTTGGTTTTCCACTACAAAAACCTGGTGGTACCTGCTGGGGCGACACGATGCTTTCTGCTCTGTTGCAACATACACCTCCTGAAAATGCCACAGAAAATGAGAATCTTTTCAGAGCACCTCTCTAGAAAACTCGTAAGATGGGCTAAATCCATTAACTACTTGAGTCAAATTAACAACAGACTACTTAGGGGAAAATCCCCCAAGACAAACAGCGGCTGTCTCCGAAGCTTTACACTGTGAAGAGCTTCAGAGAACTCTTCCCGCACCCACTCACCACAACACGTACCAGCCACCACCTACGTGCCGAAGAAGGTTTACGGCCCGGATTTTATAGGAAATATTATCTTTACACTCACTTTCCACTTCACCAAACCGCGGGGCTGGGGGACCAGACTAACTTGCTCCCCTCCCCCTCCCCGCCATCTCCAGACGGGCAGCGGCGTAAGCCAATGAGGAGAGCAAGCTGCTCAGCCCCAGAGGCCGCGGGCCAATAGCGAGCCGCGGGAGGCGGGCCGAGGCACCCCAGCATGCTGAGCTGCGCCTCTCGCTGCGCCGCGGGCCCAGCGCCCGAGCCCAGCGCGGAGCGGGACG
>VXBO01007134.1:14120-52807 GCA_013400135.1 Rhinoptilus africanus
GGGCCGCCATGGCCGGGCCTGAGGGGGAGCCGCCGGGCGGGCGGGAGCCGGGCCGGGGGTAGGAGGCCGCGGGCGAACAGCCGGGGGGGAGGCAGAAAGCGGGGCCCGCTTAAGTCATTACGGGGACGGTCCCAGGGAGGAAAGGAGCAGGCAAGAGGTAGGAGGGTAATTAGTAAAAAAAGCCCAGAAAACAACCAACCACCACCACCCAAACCCCCTAAAAGTGAAAGCGCCGTAATTACCATCAGTGGTACGTTCTCGGGTGGAACAGAGCTGAGGTTGACGAACCACCTAATAAACTACACGAAAAAAAAACCTCCAAGCAACACTTCTTAAAACTTTATTGATTTACCACTTAATTAAAGCATGGAATATTATAACAGTATTATACATAGTCTTTTCATGTAGAAAACTTTACATAGTTTTTTCATATTATATAATTTTGGTATTCTCTCAAAAATGTATACACCCACTGGGCAAGGAATGCTCCTCTTTAAATTATTGATATTAAATGCACTTAATATGGAGATCTTCAAAAAACTCAGGCATTTTAAATATGTGAAAACATACATTTTACACAGAAATAACATTAAAGGTGCTGAACAAACAATTTACATATTAAAGGGAGCTGCACTTCTGACAGAAAAAGCTTAGTTCTACTTCAGACTGAAAGTTACTATTTTTAATCTTTCTCATTCGTAATGGTAAGATTGAGCTAGAATTTGGGGGGTGTTTGTATTAGTGGGCGTTGGTTTAGATTGTTTTGTTTACAGTTTGGAAAGTGAGATATGAGACATGGATAACAAACCACTGTAAAAATAATACTTTATTGTACTGTAAAGACACAATAGAATCAACACGAAATGGAGTTTTTAGGGTTTTCCTCATTAGCATCCTCCCCTGCCTACCTATTTCCTAGAGCGTTCCAAAAGAAGTAATAACAAATATCATGCAGTCTCCATACCATTATAGGTAAATAATCAGTTGATAGTTTAATTTCTTGTATAACACTACTTTTAAAAGTCTAAAAGGTTACTTTGTTATTACTCCATGTATTGCACAGATGTCTCGATCTCTACCAGGAGATGCTGACACAGAACCCTGTTCCCATTCCTCGTTCCACTAAAGCCAGTAACACCACACAGATAAAGTCTACGTCAGCAGAGTCGGGACAAGATCAGAACCAGCAGTGACTGCTGCAGGAGTTTTGGCTCAGCATTTCTAGCTTCATTAAGGTGTCTATAGGTTACGACCTTTCTGACTGTGTAAGGGAAACCGAACCGCTGACGTGAATACAACCGTTTCGGGTGTTACACTCAGCATAGCAGTCTTATTGCTTTAAACATGTACAAACAATTTCAGAGAACTGACAGGATTAAGGCTGTTACAATCCAACTGCATTCCTGTCCCTCTTCTTCAGACACTAGAGTCTAGGATGTTTTGATGTCACATACCTAATTTCAGCAGTTTATAAATGGTATAAATACAATAAAAGCTTCACTTAAGTAAAAGAACAGTCTAAAAAGAGAGAGAAAAGGAAAAGATTGAAGGAAAAGGCCCTTATTCTATATGCAGAGATAGTACAAATGTCGCACCATACAGTAAAGAAAGCCCACAATGCTACTGTGAAGTCATCTCAGATCTGAAAATTAAAGACTTGTTTTCAAGACATGAGTTGTAAGGCTTTCAAAAAACTGTAAAATACAGAAAAAGCATGCAACTTTTAGAAGTTTGTGTTTTGGTAGGAGATAAGGGGATACATTCAATGAGGCAGTGACACATTCAAAATGTGAAAAATAAAGTTTCAAATATTTTCTGTAGGACTATCAAGGACCAGAAGAAAAGGAATAACCTATTCTTACAGATTTAAATAGAATTAAAATAAATACTTCATTGTTATTGTCATTGATGAAATTATGTTAGCAGGGAATGAGCAACTACACTAAATGCAACATGAAAGGGCATTTCAAATGCAGCAAGGTAAGTATCAGCATTGTTTATTTTTCAGTCTTTTCCTATTGTAAAATATAGCCATATATTCCCTTCTACTGAATATTAGTGTATTTGTTTAAAAGTTAAAGAGCCACAACCACCATTTCTTTTCTTTGGTTACAAATAAAAAGTAAAAATAAAAAGGTCAAAGCCTTATCATTATTACTGACTGCAAAACCACTCCCAAACAATGCTTACACAGAACAGGCCAATTTACTGAAGAGCACCATATGAACCCTTTGGAAATAGCTCAAAAGAAAAGAAGGAAAAAAAAAAAAAAGAGAGAGAAAACCAAAGAAAGCAAGAATCCAAAAGCTCTGACAGTGGAATATCCCAAGACAACCTCAACTCTGCCGCCCTACCAGGAAACTCATCTTAAAAGGCAAACCCCCAGGTTAAACACTTAATACCATTCAAGTAGGTTGTTGGTGTTTTGGGGTTTTGTGTTTTGTTTTTTTTTTTTAAATACTGTTATATTTTAGGTTTGGCTAATATGGATAGCACAGCAGTTAATATAACACCTTTGTTTAAATTATTTTAGGAGATAGAACCTCTCCCCCCATCCTGCCATACTCTTCCAGTTTAGAGAAGTCTTAAAACTTTAAATGAAAATTAGTTCAAAAGGATAGACGTCAGCACTGCAGTACTTCACCTGTAAACTGTCTCTATCGTGGAAACAGCTGCCACAGAAAACTGATGCATTTCAGAGAAAGAAAGAAAAATCTCTAGGGCAAGCAAAGCTGCAGCATTAAGTCACATTTGCCTCACAGATGCCATCAAAGCACAGAAATGCATTGGTAACTCCTGCAGTATATGAATGAACTTAGGTTTAATTTTGCTAGAGCAGTTTCATGGGAATTCAGTGTTCTTTGAGATCACAATGGGAACTAAGAGTTGAGAACAAAAATAATTTGCATGAAAAGACAAATCAGAAGTTGCAGATCTGCAGTAGAGAGACAGAACCTCATTATGCATTAAGGACAGGACTTCTTGCTAAACAGACGCAATTACTACTAGATACATTATAGCTGAGAGTAGAAAAGGTGGTTTTATTTGTTCTGAACCTTGTTTGTAGTACTGTATAAGCTCTGTTTGTGACCTGGCAACGTATGAAAGTAAATGGAAAGTTTAGAGATTTTTTTTTTTTAACTGCCTTTCACTCAAGACTAACAAGCTAAATAGAGTAGATGCTATTGTGTGCTCCTGATGTAAAACCTTCCATAAAACCAAAAAATAAGTCTCAGGAGATGAAGCACTGGTATTAAAAAAAGTTTTAAAAATTACAGGCTAAACAGGAGGAAAACCCTTTCCCCAAATACCCTACAGGCTGTGCACTTCAAAAACCGTAACACACTGCCTGGTCTAGTCATGTACACACAAAGAAAAACCCAGAGTGATCTGAGGCAGTCATTAGCCACTGCAGTATAGTTTATTATGAACACATGTGCTAACATCACGAGGCTATACAACTATATTCATTATTTCCAATGGGCTTAATTTCTACTGAGGAATCCAGCTCATTTATCAGATTTAGCTGGGATGTAAGACTGAACAATTGATAAAAGACTAGAAGAGACAGACTTGATCATAAGGATGACTAGCATTGAAACAAAGAGACTTTACATATACTGTATTAACTTTGTAAGCAATAATTTAAATAAAACTGCCAATAGTTTTGTGGGATGGACAGAACGGGATTTTTTTTCCTCCTCCCCAAATACCATTGTGGTAAGAGTAACTTGCTGCTGTGTTGATTCATCAGGGTCCCATTTTCTCCCATCCACTTTAATCCAACTCTGGAACATAGCTTTATGTACAAGCAGAAGCAACCAACCCTACTGAGGGCTACCACGAAGGTAAATTCATCCCAGTTGTCCGTATCTGCTCCTCTGTTATGCAGATTTTGAAGACAACACCTATACGCAGGAAGAACTTCCGTAGCACAGCTCGAAGCTCAGGAATCAGGTCAAATTGCATGATTTCACACAAGTATGGGTAGTATGTTGAAGCATGTGCTCTGAACTATCAAAGAACATATGAAAAAAACCCAAAACCACGTTATTCCCCATTACTATAGAGAAGTGCAGTTTTTCCACATTTGTGGGTACACCAACTTGTTAGAACACAAAGGTCTCATCCCATCAAAGGCCCCCCTGGTTGGCCAAAGGGCCATCACAAGCCCAGTGTCTGTTTTCCACAGGAGCCTCAGCAGATGGAAACCACACATGGAACATGCATTTGGCATTACTTCCCTAAGACAGAGTCAGACTCTTTTGTGGCTCAGAGATTTCTCAGGCTAGAGGTGCTATCAGGGACTATTTGTAGATACAACCCCCCTCTAATGTGAGTTTGTCCAGTTGCTTCTCCAGCCTATTAAAATATCATCCACAACATGTAACAAAGCCTTCCACAGCTGAACCCATGTATGAAGTGGTATCTCTCTTTGTGTGGTTGGGGTTCTTTCCCCCTCCAGTGACTTGCCATCTCCAAACCTTTCCATTCACTATTTCTTCCAGTGTAACAATTACGAGTCCTTCCCCTCTCTTCATGCTGATAATGACTTTATGGACCTCTCATTTCTATTTCTTTTCCAGATAAAAGATAACTGAGTAGAATTCAGAATTACATGCAGTTCCATGTAGGGGAGCCAGTCTATATCCCTTATTCCTGTTACACACTCTCAACCCTTTTCCAGCTCCTTTACACCCCTTTTGATATGGGAGACCAGAACTGCAAACAGTATTCAAGATGCAAACGTGAAATGAATTTACACAAGAAATATCCTTTCCTAATAATGCTTAGTATTAGTTACAGGGAAAATTGATGGAACACCTTCACCACAAAACTCGTCTAATAAAAAGGTGTTGGGATTGTGTACTAAGGAATGGCCAAGCTGCCATTTTATCTACAAAGAGTTAAGACTGTTTTCACAACACACTAATCACAGGGACATCACTGAATTGCTGCTACATGGAGAAGGCAAGCCACTTTCTTCAAATATTGGTAAATTGCAATAAAACATCCCAAACTACACCAGAGTGAAGTGAAATTACACACTTTGCAATACAGAAAAAAAACAACCCACCAGGAAAAAAAAATACACTTTAAACCAAGATGGAGCTCAACAGTTCTGGAAAGCTTAAAAAAAAAAAAAAAAGGCAAGCAACTTCCAGAAGTTTCTCTGTATGTCCTAATGTAGAAAATATTTGCAGTCACCCTTTCCTCAAAAGCGCTGAGATCCTGAGAATTATTTTTTGCCACACTAGCAAGGAACCAGAATTCCAATTTTATAGTGGTGAAATTTCTCTCTACCATTCTTGTACAGCTGTAATGCAGCAGAAGCCCATCCTTTATTGCAATCTCATTGCACTTTTAGATGAAAGCTCTGCAGTAGTTCTATCAGTATTTCTACACAACTGTGAATTCCATGGACACATTCTAATTTTTTTACAATGTGGAAAGCTTGCAAAAAAACGGAGATGTAACAATTCCTGTATTTCAAGGAGAGAACAGACTATGTGAATAAGTGAACTAGCCACTTTGCAACATGGATGGTAATAACCAAAAACAGAAGTGAAAAAATACCTGACTATTAAGAGAGATGACTTCCAGCCTATGCTTACCTTTTCATCACTGATTTTTAGTGTTTTTGTTAAAAGCAACAGCAGGAGATTGGTCCAAGCTTCTCTGTGGCTTTCTGAGTTCACGGTAATAAAATACGCCAGGGCTTCACTGCATACACTAAAGAGATGACATATTTCAGACAAGCCATAAAGAAAACCCACACAAAATTTTTGTAACATGCACTGTTTGTCCTCTTGGTGTATTTTGTTTTTAAGCAAGATACATTTCCACGAGAAGTTTTCAGTCACATGAAGCAACTTTAAAAATTCATCTCAATGATTTTTCTGTTACAGATAACTGAATGTAAATGTGTTGTCAACAAAGAGCCATGGACTCAGGGGTGGAAGAGTCTGATGTACCTCATAAGCATTCTGTAATTAAACTGTTGCCACCTTCAACCTGCAAACATTATTTCCTGGTCCTGGGAAAGCTTAGGCAACAGCAGCATGAAAGAGTTCACCCTCCAAATCTAGCTGTTTTATTAAAGATCTGCAGAGTTCAGCATCATGGATTAAAGAGGGATTACTATTGTATTAATAAATTTTTGGTCCTTTCTGTAGACTGTCAACACAAGGAACAGACTGTACCACTTACTATGGCTTTTGGGGGGTACTATTTTAATTAGAGGGAACGGAACTTCCTCTTTTACACACTGAAAAGATTAATATGTCCATAGATGCTGACGAATCAGAATGCTACTGAAATGTACTGTATTAATGCCGGTCACAAGTTTAAGAGTTCTCTACATCTGATTAGAGATTAGTACTCTGAACTTTTATGTACCAACAACTCACTTTTCAAATAAAGGGGAGCACAATACAATATTTATTTAGCATAAATTTCTACGTTTATCTAAGTTGCAGGTATACAGCAGCTTATACTGTGCTGTTTAGTTTACAGTACCCTGTTATACCTCTGAATATCATTACGTACTCAGATGTGAAAAGTATTCATACACCACCACTTCTGTAAAGAAAAGCTAATGTCAGCCAAGAAGGTGCTTAATTTATTCCAAGTAGATAGTTTCTTATTGATAAATTAGCTTTTAACTGGTCTTATCTATGTCTGTCTGTCTCCATATACTTTGCATGCTCTGCTCAGCAACTTAGAACACTTCTATGCAGGAATGCATTATACTGGCTGAAAACAGAGTGCATCAGAGCCAAGCCGACACTCTTACCTAAGCAGCCGTTGTTGTATAGCATCCCAGGAGTCTCGGCGGTTTTCATCCACATACATTCGAAAGAGTATTCTCAAGCAGCAAGCCAAGCTGCTGGTCTCTTGTTTTAAGAGATTGGGTTTTGATTTACCCTTGAACCCTAGAAATCAGTTGCACATAGGGAGAGAGGGAACACACACATTTGTAGTTACTGGCCAAGAGTTCATCAACAATACCTCTACTAGTGAACAGTAATGATTTCTTGTCCAGATAGTCTTTCTCCCTCCTTGATTTTCATTAAGATCAATCTATAAAGATATTTAACTACAGTACTACTAACTGTGTAGCTCTACTTTGATAAATTATTTGCCTTTTTGATTAAACAGATTTATTCAAGTCATCGGGAAGGAGACAAGTAATAGAAGCATGCAACATTATCAGATTACTGTAGAGATTATTTTCATGGCATACTTTTGTACCTCGACAGCTAAAGCTAGAAACAGAGCTCAGTATTTTTATTGATACAAAAATAAAAGCCTCACCCGCTCTCCATAACACAGTTCGCTGTTCATAATTTGAATTAAAGGCTTTTGAGAATGAATGAGACTCCTGCAGACAATCTAGTAACTTAAAGAGGTGATGTGAAGACATAAATTTATACATTCCTTGGTCTTCTGTGTCAATGTGGATATCTGTATCCAATGCATCTCGCTAAAGGAGGGGTGGAGGGGAGGGAAAAGAGAGAAAGGAGTGTCAATAACATTTTTATATAAGCTTAAGAGAGTTTGACGCTTCACAGACTATATACTACTAACTCCATATTCTGTTTTTAGGTACAAGTAAAATATTAGTGGAATAAAATACAGCAGAAAGGCCCTGTCAGATACCAGAGTTGTAGTAATTTCAGTAGGATATTTTAAAAGAGAGCAGTTATGATCTATCCTAGCTATTGATAAGGAAAAAAATAAATGATCACAAGCAACAAAGGAAGAACTTCCCTTATCATGGCATGAAAGAGTCATAGCAATACAATATAGAACATTTCCTCTCCTCTGGGAGCTGGCGGAGTAAGTCTGCTGAATTCCAAAAACCAAAGTGAACCACAAAAATAGGGCAAGTCTAAACGTTGCATAGTGTAGAAACTCCTCATCTTTGGCCAACATCAAGTCTCATTAAGATCAGTCAATATTTTTAGCCAATTTCATTAGGAATAATTTCATTAGCTATACCATCCCCAAAACACTACCTGAACGCACTAGCCCAAACTTCCAGCTTAACATAGGTAAGCAAGAGCTACCTTGCACTATTTCCTAAAATCAGAATTTTCAGGGGCAAAGACCTCTCCAAGGCAGGTAATGAGTTAAATCTTGATCATTAACTTCACTGAAGTTCAACTTTTGCATCTCCTCCTGTGCAAACACCTAGAGGCTGAGCAAAGCCTCAGCTGTGGCTAAATGAAGCCAATCAGGCCAAACAGAAAAGAACGCTCTTGCCAAAATAAGCAAAAAACATTCTTGATGAGTATGTATTAACTATACATTATAATATATATTAACTTATATATACAAATAAATAACAATAATTATAAATGAAAACCAATAATATATTATATTGATAGTAAAAATATTGGTAATCTAATTATAATAATCCAATAGGCAGACTGCCAAGAAACACTGGAGGCAGTCAAAAAAATAAAGTCAGTCACAGCTTAAGAGTAATGACACACACATTCAGGGTAGTACTTAGAGTTAGAAAAAGGAAGAGACTCTTTCGTAAACACACTTCAAAGCATTCAGTAGTCTTTGTACTTTACTGCTGCAATAAGGTTATTAATAGAAGTCTGATGGTACCTGAGCTGCAGCCATGTGCTCAGCATCTTCCTTCTTGCTCGTTGCTGGATAGAACACTATATTATCAATGGTCTGTATCAATTCCAGCTGTACCACACACTTTATAAGGAGGCCAGCAAATAGCTTCTGGTCTAATGAAATGGATTAACAAAAGTTTAAGATGCAACCTATAACAATTCACTACAACAGGCTAGCAGGACACTACCTTACCATTAGCATTTTGATATTTAGTGGTGCTGCGAATTATCTTAGAAAGATAAAATTTCTCTGCAAGGCATAAACACAAATTGTAGAGACGTACCCCAAGTTTAAGTGCCCAAAAACTTTCTCTACAGAAGTGGACTAAGAGTGGCAATAAAAGTTCATTTAATAAATTTGCGTGTTTTCCTTACTTGTATAAGGACCACCTTTCCAGCTCTCATCTGTTGGATTTGAAAATTGACTTTGTCCTCTTTCTGAAGCATTTTTATCCATGCTGCTTAAAGACTGGTGATCTAGGTCTAAATCCTAGAAGAGAACGCAGAACGATTCTAGTAATCCAAAACACTACCAACCAGCTATCAGTTTTCACATGGCTTCACTAATCCTAGATTCAAAGTCTTCCTGCATCCATTCTTGAAGTCTTATTTTACAGCGACACCAAATACAAGCTAATGTCAATTCCAGTATTTGTTGTCAAGTATACTTACTACAATAAAATATTTTGAAAGCTAACCTAACACAAAACCTTTCAAGTTAGTTTGTTGCACTGAATTAACTCTTACCAAGTGTTTTTCAGCTGAATCTTCCTCCATTCCCACAGGCCTCCACGTCAGCAAGCTTCATAAAGTAGAAAAAAAAATAAAAATAGGTATATATTGTTGCTCTGCTATCAGGTGTTAATATGAGAATAAAATTTATGAACTTACACATGAGGAATAGTAGTTTTGAAGATTTCCAGCATACAATTGCATGTCTGGCCCCAGACTTCAGGGCTGAATTTCTGTCCATTTAGTATTACCAGGTTTTCTAGGCAGTTTGTACCCGATCGAGCCAACTGCTCATTCTCTGTGAAAGAAGTGTTCCACATTTATCAACTTCTACAATATCAATGAAAAATTAAGCATTCTCTATTACTTCTCCATTAGGCATTTTTACCAATATTATGAAACGCATGGCATCATAGCTCAAAGCTACTTATAGTACAATAACATCAAGCTTAGGAAGCCACTGAATATAAAATTGTTTAAAAAAAGACAATGAGATTGAAATCCAAACAGAGAGGACAAAGGACAGGAGAGAAGCCGAAAGGAAGCATACAGTGAGACAAAGGAAGGAAAAGTGCCAATTAGAAATTAATGATTTCCTGCAAGGTAGTCCCCCACCATTCCACACTAGCAATACACAGGGTTTCAGGCATAAGAATTGGAGCCCAAAAGAAAACATGTTCTTTAGAAAGTCGTATCTGAAAGTACTAGATGGTTGAGAGAAGGGGGGGCAAGGGTAGGGAAGAAAGAGAAAAAAATAAAATCAGAATGTGTACGTGCATATGTGTAAATAAATGAGGCGGTTTATGTGTGCATTATCTGTGCAGCCAAAGGGAGAAAGGTGGTTGGCAGAAGATTAACACAGAGCTTTTGCTCTGTCCCAACAGCACCATAAATGCATTATAAACACATTAACAGAAGAGCTTCCTAACATTAAATAGAATGATGCTCCAGTATGTAAGATACTGCATCCATCTATTACATAACATATTGTCCTAATGGTAGTTTTTAATCCTCCAAAATTCAGTTAACTTTTCCCTTCTTAAGTAATGAGCATTTAAAAAAACACGTGAATCAAAAGATACAAATAAGCAAGCTACCTTGTTTTACACACCAGTGTAACTGTGCAAGTATGTCAGGAAGAAGGATCTCATTTAAAGCTTCATAAAATTGTGTAAATACATCACAGATCGCGTAAAGTGCATGGTTGCATGTAGTGGTCATCCATTCAGATTTCTATCAGAAACAATGAAAAGTCTTTGTTTTTATGTTGGTTCCTCTATGACACTAGGACTCGGTTATGCATGGCTATTCAACAAAGGACACGGCCTCCAACAAGAGGAGTAGAATTTAAGTAAGACTAAAAAGCCTCACACTGCAGATGTCTTGTTAGAAGCATTTTGTTGGCCACATGAACACTGGTCAGAAAACTATAAATTTTCACAGAAGTGTGAATATTCTCCTTGAAAAATATTCAGGCAGACAGAAGGGCCACTGGATACTACGACAAGTTTCATACATACCACAGAATATAGCAGAATACAACAATGTATCATTATGTTTGAGGCAATAGGGGTGGAAAAACACTGAAAAGACAAACAATACAAACTGCTGCCTTGATTGTTTGAGTCCTTAAAAAACCAACTCTAAGGTTTGCCTATTTTGGGGAGTTTGGTTTTACCTCTGTCTGTTGTTCAGGGAGCTTCATATTATCAAAAATCCGAAACACGATTCTGAACAGATCTTGCCACCAGTGTTTTTCAAAGGTATGGCCATAACTCTTCATTATTTCAAACATCACCGTTAAGCCTCTATAAAGAAATCCAAACAAGTAAAGTAAAAGATGTTAAAATGCGTACTCTGTGATCTTTTCACTAACTGAATTAAAAAAAAAAAGAAAGAGAAGTTTTATTACCTTGTTCGAACATCTAGTTTGCAACGATTGATGATACAAGAAAGTTCAAATAAAATGGGAAACCATCCTCTGACCCATACTCTGTCCCCAGGAGCAACATTCATGTCATCACTTGTGTATTCTCTTAATACCTTGAAGATAGGCAGGAAAAAAGGCATTAAAAAACCCTCAAAAGTCATTATCTGACAGATTTAGATTCTACTAGTGGCACAGACAGACTTGAAAAGTTAGCTTAGTTTCTACTGTAACACTCAAATCCTCTAAAATGTCAGTATAAATCTGAGATGACTATTTGTGAAAATATTGGAGAAAATACTTAAATCCATTTTATTTAAGTCCTGCGTTATTTAAGGTTTACAAGTTGCACAGGTTTGGACTTTAGTTGAGTTGAAGTGTGACAGGCAACAACTATATAAATACAGGTAATAAGGAAATCTAAGTTTGGCATAAGCCAGTTCTACACTTTTCTAGCATATTGAATACAGCATGCACATCTTGCAATGGGGACATGTAACTGCTATCAAATTCCAGGCTCAGCAAAGTGATTATGATATTAAGTATTCACACAATAGACTAATGTAGAAAAATGTTTATAACCAGTTTAACTAGACATAATTAGGGCAACAGAACAAAAAGCATTGTTTTCCAGGTAATTCTAACACTATAAAAAAAAAAAAAGACTATTTCATTCAGTTATTTCCAATTTGGACTGATGAGATCTGAAGTTTTCTAAGTAGTCTATCTTACTGCTTGCATAATACCAAAATGACTCCTTACTCTGAATAAGCTTGTAATATAAACATTTGCTACTGGGAGACAGAAGTTTGAGTCTGAAAGCTCTCAGTTACAAGATTAGTCCCAGTTTAACAGTGTAAGATAGCGTAAGAATACACAAGGGTAAAAATTAAAAGAAAATACCTGTGGTCTTTCGGAAACATATTTTGCACAATACCGAATAAGTCTAATAGCTTCCATGCTGGTGTCCGGAAATGCAATATTACAGGCAAACTCAGAAAGACATTTTACTGCATCCTGAAATGAGTCAATTGCTGCTGGAAAGTGCTGTTGAAAAATATTTGCTGTGAAGAAAACAAATACACTTTTTAAAATTTACTGATATTGTAATCCACAGATAAACTAACATTGATCTATCTACAGATGTCAGCCATGGTATACCACTACCGAATACACTATCAAGAAAGGACCAGCTCTTCTAGGTTAAATACAGTTCTCTGTCTTCCCTTGCATTCTTCCCCACCCCACAAATTTGTCAGCATTGCATTTTCTCAGGTTGGATAATTACCAATTAATCTATGATTATTTCATGGCTGCTTATATGGTTCAGTTCACCCTCACAGCATATGCAACTCAAAGCTCTTAAAATATTTACAGAATAATAGGAGTAAAGCTTGATGTTAACTTCCCTACTCTGAATGAAGTTACCTACATTTTCTAAGGCTATTAATTATTCATTTTATGTAGAAAGAGAGGAAAAAGCAGTTTAGATTTAGCAGATTTTAGAATCAGGGATAGTCAAAATACAAAACAAATCCAACACATACAAGCTTTGAACAAACTACAAAACTCCTAAATTCTATGTAATTTGAGTTAGCAAAAAAATTTTTGTTACTTTCTGTGTTTATTAATGCTGTCCATAGCTCTTTTTCTCCCATGCTACTTAATGGGAAGAAGGTAGTTTCAGGACATTTAAGAAAGCTACAATCAATATTGAAGGTCCTCTTCAAGAATATTTCACTTGGTTGTCTTCCTTTGAAAGCAGCAGCAGTATGTTGTTCAAATATACTTTTCTGTGCTCTACAAGCAGTCATATAGCAGCGTCGCAAGCTTTATGATCCCCACCATACAATACTGAATCATCATGGAAGTTTATGAAATGTATTCCTTAATCCAAAACAATTTATTGTGACAGATGGGGCAGCATACAAACTTATTTAATCTATTCCAAACTTCCAAATTTCTATAGGAAGATATCAAGTTTTTCCTGCCCATAGCAATCAGGAGACTTAACAGGTACAAGAGTCTGGCTACAAGATCTTCTGTTTATTTACCCAGAAATATAAGAGCCTAATTCAGACAGGCCTTTTAAACCAGAATCACAGCAGCTAAGCTAATTTGGGTACTCGCATCTGTCAAGCATTACTTACTAACTATGTGTGCTGTAGTTTGAAAGGCCAGCTCCACAATATTCCCATCATGGTCTGATGCTGCTTGATGAAAGACTGCAAAGATATTCTTCCAGCCTGAACGAATATTACCAGCTTGAGAGTTCACCATCTGAGCAATACAGCGTATTACCATGTCCCGAATAGTTGGAGATCTTAAAAAAAAAAAAAAAAGGAAAGTAAGACTTGACAAGTGGCACGATTTTACAGTGGCATAAAGTAACTGTGCCACTTCCATGTACACGACAATCTAACCCACACCAAGTAACATCTTTAAAGTAGGACTAAAGCAATGTAACACAAACTGCAGCGCATCACACCTGTTTTTCTTCATAATATGCTCAAAAGGCCGTAGGAAGTCTTTCTGGAAGCGGAAGTTGGCTAACTCTCCTTTCTCAAGAAATTTCATTGACAGCTGCCTTAATGAGTCTACTGCAAAGATGGCAACATCTTCATTGGGGTTACACCCAACCTAGAAGAAAAACATTTTCAAACACTTACCACCTAACATATTACTTATGAGTAATAAATTCATCATTCAAGTTTCATGTCAGTGCACTAAAAATCACTAGCACATTATTTGTATAGGTGCCTTTAATGGATTATTTTTTTAGTTTTTCTTTATTTGGTTGGGGTTTTTTTACATATCGTAACCTATACCACTAAGAACATAAAAGGAAAAAGATTATTAAAGAAGTCCTGCTATTCGTGTATGTTCTGAAACTTGATTTAAAGAAATACAGAAATACCTTATTGAAGTGATCTCCAATCACATGCCAAATCCTTGACCACTGCAGCCTAATGCGATTCATGTTGTAATATGATATCTCCACTATCTTCTGCAGGCTGAACATGCGTGGGTGGTGCGGGGAAGCCAGCTCATCCATGGAAACAGCGCACAGCCATCGGACAAAGTCAACTGAACATTAAAGCACGCTACTGTTAGTTCAGGATGTTACACTGCAAGAGTTCCTGTAACTCACCGAACAGTCAGCATACATACCTATCGCATTTCCATCCAGCCTGGTTGATCCTGTAAATATCCTATGGAACAAATAAATGAGTTGCAGTTTTAGCAGCGCATCCACAAGAGTCAATCACATCTTAGTGCTGTAGGCAAATGTCAGTGCATCTCCTGGATGTACTTTACAATCCTCTGTGCCATGAACTCTGCAACTGTTTTGCTCCTTGGCAGCAGTTCATGTCCTTCTCCTAGTCTAAGCATTCTCTTCCCTGCTGCAAGTCACAGTCTACGATGCTCCTTCCCCACTACAGGGAACAGGCAATTTTATCCAGGGCAACTAGTGCTGGAGCAGTCATTTGGGTGACAGTACATTAAATTTCATAGGGAGAATAAAAATATATGAAGAAAGCTCTGCTGCAAGATGCTACCAGATGCCAGCCACCTGCTTGATTTTTACACGGTTCAAGAATACTGTAAGTTGTGGCCGTCAAAACAACCAGCAGAAAGACTATGGATGCACCATTGTCCCTTGCTCCTCTTCAGCTGTTCAGTCTTGAGAGGAGTTCAGACCACTGATCATGGTTCATAATGTTCCCAAGTCTTTTAGACTTTGATACGGTAACAGACACAGTTATGTTACAATAAATACTGCAAGTCTGAATGCAGGATTCTACAAACTTGCCCTATAGTTTCACTGATTAGAAAAAAGGCCCCTTCCAACACATGGTTTATGATAGAAGCATCTCTTTAGACAAAATTTTAGAAGGAGAGATGAGAAAGATAATGATTTTGACAAGAATGCAGTGACTAATGGATAAAGAGCTGAAGAACAGCAACTAAAGAAATGCTGTAATACTGAAGTTCACAAAACTAGTTAAATCATGTGATTTTCTTTGGAATAAGGGCATTTATTCATTTCAGATACCTGTCCTGTTCAGGCTAAACAAACAAAAAGAAAAAAGAAACCTAAATACATAGAGCACACACACACAAGTTAAGACAAAATTATCAGACAGATTTGTAAAACAAAAACAGCTAAATACTGTAATACCAACCTAATTCTAGTCTTCACTGGCTTAGTCCAAAAAAAGGCATAAAACCACATACATACACACAGTGCCCCATGTCACAATACACTACATTAGTTGTACTGCTATTTAATGTCAGTCGTTATTTTGTGAATATTACATGCCTAAAGAGATTATTTATTGGGTCTAGAGAAGGCATCTAAGTATCAGCATCTTGCTCACAAGAAGTATAGGATTCAAGAACAAAAATCCCTGTCAGAGTCTGCAAATAAAATGAGGATGGTCAGTAACTCAAAGTCACATTTTCCCCAGAAAGAGACTGTATTCTCAGTACCTGTCTACTGCTACCACGACACTCTGCGAACTGGTCTCTCCCACGGACTCTTGAATGCTCGCCATATGCCGTTTATCAGCTCCACTTCCAACAAGGTTACCTGCAATAAAAGCCATTAAAAAACATTAGTTAGCATCATGAAATTGTGACTTAATATTAACCCCAACTTTATAGTAGACAAAGACAAGTGACTGCTGCTTCCAGTTAGCTTGTGATTTCCATGAAGCAGATGGTGCTTCTGCTAGGCCTGCACCAGATGATTACAAAATTAAACATCCAGTAAGAAGTACGGGGGTTTTTTTCCCCCCTTAGGCCATTGTGTTTTGACCATCATGGTTAATAAAGTTGATGTAATGCTGTTAAAAACTGGAAATGAAAATATTATTTTAAAATATTAACTCTAAGCCAAATATGAGTAGTTAATGCTGGGCACAGCTCTGTTTTATTCAGCATCATCATCACGTATAGCACCAACTCCAGAGTGTTTTCAAATTAAAAGGTTTCTGTGATGGTTTTCCAAAGACTGAGGCAACTTTCCTTGTCCCTCTAATTTACAAAGATCTAAGTTTTGTTTCTTGCTTACTATGCAGCAACAGTAAGAACTGTTAACAGCAAGCCCAATGTGCAGAGTTAAGAAACTCCTTTGGAAAACCAGTTATGATCATTGAAACATCTGTTAGTTCCTAAAGGTAAATGGCTTATATTTTTACTATTAAAAACAGAGCCTAAAAAGAAAGAACTGATAATACTGGTAACAAAATCATGACTTAGTTAAGTATGGTAAAACAGTTTTGACAAAAAACATGTTCCAGCAAAGAAATCTGTAGGTTTTCTAGATAGCTTAACCCAATTACCAAGTTAGAACATATCTGGTAATCACTAATACATCTTGAAATACAGGGTTCCATTTTTTAAAGTTTCATTAATCCAATATAGCTGCCCCTGGAAGCAAGCAAATACGTTTTAATATTTTGTAACATTAAGCTTTCTTAGCCATCACTTATATGTGCATCTTTATGAAGTCCAAGTTTACCAGTCTTACCTAATCCCAGGCCCATAAACTCTTCCCCTCCAGATGCATAGCCTTTAATGCTTCCTTCCCTTTCACGCCCAGAGCCAGATAAATACCGCGTTTTCACTCCAGTTCCTATCAATTGTGCTAGTTCCAGCTGGCTAATACATTTCAAGATCTAAAACCAAAAGATATTTAAACATTGTGTTTCTGGATACGATTACATTTTTATTCTTAACATATATTTGTATTTAATATTTATAACCTTCCCAAGTTCTCTAACCTGTAAAACAACTTTGATAACAATAATAGCTCTGATGTTGCTGAAGCACTACCAATACAACCAGAAATAGAGCCAAGTGATTCATTCAACATCACCAGCTGCCACGAATCATTACAATACGAGAAGAAATAAACAGTACCCAAAAACCTAACTTGGATCTCTAACTACTAGAGGAAACCCTTTTATTACTTCTCACAGCATCAACCTTCAAAACTATAAACAACTTGCGAATTGATTTTCTAGAGTTCATTGTCCCAGAGAGATGAAGAGACTAAATTACTGCAGCTGCCACTTTGGGTAACAATGGTCCAGTGTAGACAGTGAAAATGTCAAAGTTGTGGCTTGCCATTAGCACAAAATTGACTCTCTCTTCTTTCTTACTCCCCACTGCAAAATCCCTTGGACTGGAACAAGCATTTGTGAGGGTATGCTGTAAGCCAGGTCCAAGTAATTTGTCAGCTAGAGTACCTTTCGGATCATTATCATGTAGCCAAAGACTATTGCCAGAGAACATAATGCATCAGGAATGCCCCTTTTAGCAGCAGCACAGATTTAAATCTGATAGAAGAGCTCCTGGAAAACATGCTTTAAGAAAGTCTGTATTATCCTGATAACCTATCCATAGGTATCTCCCTCCAAGTTATTTTAGCCCTAATTTTTCATGTGGTTGTGGTATAAATGTTGCCAAACACTGCACAAGTATAAACAACATTTTTGCTTAGATGAAGAAGAATGCAATGGTTTCTGTGCAGAATTCTCTGAAGTCAAATGAGACTTTAATATGGTTTTAATTCCATATCAAAAGCACTTACAAAAATTACAGTATTTGTCACACAGTGTCTACAGGGTATACAAAAAAAATGCAGTGCATTATTTTATATATATGCACATCACACACACATATATTAAAAATACACTAATAAAGTAATGCACTTGCTTCTACATTCTAAACAGGGTTCTGACACACCCTGGGAGCTAAATGCAGTTACTAAAGACTGAAAGTAGTAGAACCACCCTGCAACTTTTCAGAGGGCAATGCAATTGCGCTATTTAAACTAATCAAATTTTTACCTCATGCCAAGAGTTGCCAAGATAGTTGCCATCTGTGTGAGCGACTGTAATAAGTGTCTTAATGGTATCTATGTTCTTCTGTTTCATTTCTGTAATACTGGAACTGGCGGTCAACAAGGAAAAACGAGCAAGGGCCTGTACGTAAGCATCTCGTTCAAGCTACAAGACAGAGAAACAAGGATCGTAATCAAGTCCCTGAAGAGCTAGAGAAAGCTACTTGTCCAGCATGCCTACGCAACTTTCCTTCTGTGTATTGTTGGCACTATTAGAGCACTTTCCATCTGACGGAGAGTAGGAGGCAAGGTAGCAAACACTCTTAATAGGAGACTCAGTAATAAAAGGAAAGCAGACTTGAAAAGCTCAAGGAGCTTTGAAAAGCAAGATCTTAAAACTAAAACAACACTGTAATATTTTATTTCACCGTTTCAAGAAACTAGATGAGATGATTCATTATCTAGGTATAAGTTGTTTGTCATTCTTAATCTCCCTCCCAGAGCCTACACCACCCTTAGCAAGCCCCACGCTAAGTCTCACACAAACCTGCATTCCAAAGATACAGGCTATTCTGATTGCACATCGTATTCCTTCCAAACAAAGGGATGCAACTTCTGTGTCATCACAGTTCTGCAAGCCAACACTGTAAGCTGCCAGCAGTGGAGTCCATACAAGCTAAAGAAAGGAAGAAACCAAATTCAGAAATCTATTATGATTTTAGCCCAAAACCCAAGGTAACTAAAACCCAATATATCCAGAGTCCACCTGTTGTGTTACTTAACTCTTCAAAGTCATTTTCCACGCTTAAAGCTCTGAGCAATGAAGATACAAGGAGAACTTCACACTCACTTTGAACATGGGTCTGACGTGATCCAGATGAGTGGCGCTAGTAAAAGGAGCCTTTGCGTGGCTTACAGCCTCCATGAGGGCTTTAGCTGTTTTAGCCATTTGTTCCATCTCCAAGTTGTACAACAACCTCCGCTGCTTCTCATTAGCTACACCTAAGGGGAACACCACACAGTTGCATTGGTTTATTTTTCATAAGAACATACTCTGTCTTCACATTGAGCACCAAAAAATGTTAAATAAAGGTATTGCAAATGAAGTGTAAAGATATAAATCTTTCAGAACATTAGAATTCAGAAGGCTGTCACAGGCTGCAAGCAAGGAACCCCAGCACTAAAACCCACACCTCAACTTAAGACTTTATTCTATAAAATAAGTCTTTCAGCCCTTTATTATGTGCCACATTATGACCTAATCACTGGAAGTCAGAGCAGCATACTCTATTATAAAGTCACTCTGCCTGTAAATATGGATGGAAAATCCTTCATCTTCTTGGGCTGACATCCTCAAAACAAAACTAGCCCTCACCAACTTTATAAATAAATAACTTGGTGTTTCTTTATCCTTATACTAAAGGTTGCAACTTCAGTTTTCAAGCAAATCAATTTCATTCCTATTTTGATCTAGGACACCTGCAAACAGCACTGAAAATACTGAAAAATCCCAATATGCTGAAGATTCAGAATTCAATAATTTGAATTAAATTAATACCAGTTATTCTGAGTAAGAGCAGAGTACAGCTAGGGATACACTAGTTTCTAGTGTAGTCTACACACAGAAGCCCTCACTTGGGCTAGATGAGGATAGGTGACTATAGATAATGAAAAATTCTGATCTCTCCGTTTTTCAAACATTATCACAAGGACTGTGGCACTTACTAGCCTCTGAACTATAGACATGCTACTTACAGGGAGACAAAAAAACCCAACCCAAAACAATAATCCACCTGTTGTCGAGGACATAGAAACAAGAAGTTAACTTGCAAGGTGCCACCTTCAGTTATTCTAACATTTTCCCCTCATACTTTCATTTAAAAAAAATCCCAGATCTAGTTTCTAGTGCCTCTCTGCAATGGTGCCAGATGCACTTACACAGCTATGTTTCCACCAGAGAAGTAGCAGTATTAACTTGTAACTGAACAAGTTTAATTCCAAATATCTACATTAGCTATTATAAATGTAATTTATATATTGCACAAAGATGCTTTCAAAGAGGGATCTGAACTCCACTATGCCATCCTGAAAGTTACTGCAATAGTTTGAAAGCACTGTGGTCTTTCCAATTTCTAGTTCCTTCTTACTTGGTTTACTACACTTGGTTGTAATTGCGTATTCTTTTGTCTCTTTCATTGCAATTTTTTTTCCTTCTATTTCTTCATAGATTGTGGATAAGTACTCTACTGGCAGGTCTTTACTGTCATTGATTCCTCGATTCATTTTAATGTATTGCTCCTTTGTCATTTTGTTTTTTACCTGTAAAAAAGAATGGAAGTTAGGTATCAGGTTTTGAACGCAACTTCCAGGGAAATTCGAACTTTTACAAGGTTGGGTTTTTATTTCCTACCTGTGGACTGTGCAAGTCTGTAGTCAGCATGATAATAGAGTATGCCAAAACATAGGCCGTGTCAGCACTGGCGAATAGTGTTTGCCTAACAGAGAGGGGGAAAAAAAAGCCACAAACAGGTCTTCAGAGCCCTAATCCCTCAACCACTTAGCTCTATTTCTATGTGCAAGAAAAATACCCAGAAAGGCTATGCATTCAGCCTAGGAGCTAACAGAGCCTAAAAATGAGTCTTTAGAAATGCATGAAGCCCAAAGTATTTTAAAATGCAAACAAAAAGGGAAAAATATAAAAGCATCTTCTTCCTAATGTTGAAAACTAGCGATGATAGAATCTTCAAGAACATTCCCAAAAGATTATAGACTATCCTTCATTGGGTAACCCTATAAAAGCTAAAGAACAGCTTATTTTTCAGTCCCAGGGTTTCATAAAGAATTATACAAACCCAACCCAGTGACGCACCAACTGCAGTAAGGAATGGGAACCAATTAAGCCCAAACACCTTGCTGAACTTTAATGCTAGTTTATTGCGTTAGAAACAATAGCACCACTGCCTACTTGATGTCAACTAACATATATGCATTTCGTTCAATGTCTAGTGGGCAAGCAAAAACACGTAGTATCTTACTAGGTATTATTTTTAGCAATTGCTACTGCTTATTGCTGTTGTTTACACTTGACTGATCTACATTTGCTTAAAAACAGAACAGCTAATACAGAGACAATGTAACATACTTAGGGCTTCCCTCTTCACTTATTCCTTCTAGTGAGTATTTGGGATTTAATGAAATGGCCAGCATCAGTATATTTTCTATCCAAAGTTTCTATTTTGCCTAGTTGGTGAAGAGATTCACCACCAATATTGGCAACGAGATCTGCTCCTCATACGAGCCTGGAGAAGCTCCTGGCCTGATATGACTGTGAGCTGCACCTTGCCCCTAAGGGCCACAAACACCATGGCCATTCTTCAGGCACTTATCCAATACAAAGCTTTTGAATTACCGTTGGTTGCATTCAATATATCTAGCAGCAAACTTCTCCATTAATCTATCGATCTTCTGGGCTTCACCTGGCAGACGAAAGCCTTCCAGAAATATACGTAGAGCAGAGACAAAGTCTTTTCCACAGAAATCAAGCTGGTCTACATAGGCGTACATCACTTCCTTGTTAAACTTGTTGCTTTCCCCAAGAAATTCCCCTACTTGAGTCTAAAAACACAGGAGACAGTTATTACTGTGTAATCCAACTGCCAGCTTTGCAAGAAAGTTTATAGTACAAGAATTGCACAGCTGCCAGTTTCGTAAGACTAATATGCTTCACTGAGCAGGCAGAGCAACCGTTAGAAGGATGACAAGAAACCAGTGTCATTAGAAGATGCCTTTAGTCTGCATATTCTTGCTTCCCTCACTCCCCAAGGCAAGATCTGCATTACTGTACAGCCAAGGAAAGCTGAACTGTGCCCAGTTTCACATGCAGCGGAGAATGCTTTGCCACTGCAGAGCGTGATACTCCTTTGCTGGCAAGATACTGTTAATGCAGATAAAACGCATGTTCCCATTTATGAGGAATCCCTTCATCACTTCATTGTAAACACAGCTACTTTACTTTGGGGCAGCAAGTAAATAGAAAATAGCATTGGTATTAAGTATCTTCATTAGAACCCTTGCACTTTCAGTTATCTGTTAATGAAATATCAACTAAAGAGAGAGTGCACACAGTCATGAGAAAAACGGGGAGGAGATGACAGAAGCAAGAGTATTCATGATCTTATGTTGCATGTGATCTTACAGAACAGAGGCGTTCTTCTTGGTGCAAAAATTGTGCAATGTCCTCCGCCGTAGTGCCAAGCATTCCCTGCTCCTGTAGATACTGTATTCCTCTCTTCGGTTTTTTATTAAACCTTTCAGACAAAAACATGGGCAAATTGAGACATACAATTAGAAAATACCACAGCCTATAAAGTTTTAGTTTTACAGAGCCCTACTAAACCAGAGATTCTGTGCTTTAACTCCATGTCTTTTTTTCTAGTTAGAAAAAAAATAAAAATCAAAAAACGTGCAGCAAATGTATTAACTCTGTCACAGCATGGGCTGTGACAGGATATCTCCTAAGGTACATTCAGTTGCTGATAAGCTTAAAAGTTATTACTGGAAAATTAAATTAAAAACTGACCCTTGTGAAATACTAAAAATTAGAGTTTCCATGAAATGTTAAAAATGTTGCTGTTAAAGATTTTTATAGCGTTTACAGACATAAAGATCTTCAAGTTAATGAAAAAGAAATAAAGCGTAGCTGGACAATGATATAATTCTTCAAATTCTGATTCAATAAAAGACAACAGATGGTGAAAGAGCTGTGAGACAGCATTAAGCCTGCCTGCTCAAATCAGTTTCTCTCTTGGTATACACACACTTTCTTGTGCAGCTGAAACAGTACAAACGAAGGCTGTGAAACGACTCTCCACTCCACCTAAGATTTCACTGAATTCCTTTTAACTACAATAGCCTCCAGCATTAGTTTTTGACAACAGCAGGCAAGAGTCTTCAGCATTAAGATAAATTTGTAAGAGTCCCTGCAGGTTTCAGTATGTAAGACCATAAGAAACAGTATGGTTGTACTCATAGTTTGTTTTACTAGTGAACTTTTATTTTCCTGTCATACTGGACTTACAGTTCTATCCCATGTTCAATTATTTCCTTTTGTTGCTTGATGACTTCAAATTGCTCAGGATCATCTGGTACAGCAGTCTGAGTACCAACACTTCCAACTCCTGATGACACAGTGGAGTCCAAGGAACTGACACTACTCCGTCTCCCTCCACTCTCAAGGCATTTACCTTCAGCCATTTCCTGTTCCGATGGCTTATATGAGCCTATTTATAAACACGGCAAGATTTCATTTATCCTGTTCAGTCAAAAGCTTTTAGTTATAAAGCTTTTTAGCAGAAATTTGTGAGTCAATATTCTTATTTTACCATGTATACCTTCTAGCAGTCTATACTACATGAAGAGGCTATATTGATGCAATTCTAAAATAATCCATCAAAAGGCAGAAGAGGAGCAGCAATTATGGAGAAATTGCACTTCACTTAGTAACTGCAAGATTTGTCACACCTCTTGTTCTACATAAGCCAACTTTTATAGCGTAGACAATGGCCTGACTAAAGCTCTTGAACAGAACCTGGTTATTTGAACCAGACATTTGGACAACCCATTACTGCAACAGCATTAACAATTGTTTGCAAAATACTTAATTCTTATAAAAAAATCGTCATGTAAAGACCGGGCATCCACACTTCTGAAGAGCTCCTCAACAGTGAATAAACACAAGGGCAAACTTAATAAACAAATTAGTGTCTGCATAAGGAAACAATCTTACCCAAGCTAGCCTGATGGTTGGGGTTCACATAAAGGTCTTTGCTCCACTCTACCATACATTTTAAAATAGAAACCAAACATTCAAGTCCTTTTTTCCTCAGGCTTAGTTCCTAAAAAATAATAAAAAATAAAAACAAACACCACATCAAAAACCCCAAACAATATATGTATATCCACAAGTTTTTTGAAGGCATTACATCACACCATTCAAATCTTTGGAAGTTTGTCTATTAGGGGGAAATCTATTGGTTATACAAAGTTTCTGCCCCTTGACTATTTAGGTTGGATACATCCAGGCCAAAAGCAACCATAACCAGACTGACACCAGAACACATTCCAGCTCCTGTAAGCAGATGGTCTACTGACAACTGACGAGTAGAGCCAAGGGGCAATATACACTAAATACAGCCCCTTTGTTGCATTACGACCATTCAGTAAGCCTCTATGGTCTCAGGCCTCTCCACAAGCAAGACAAGCGTCTCACTACATCAGTTGTACAGTAAAACAGTTCTATTCAAAATCTGGTCTCCTGGGTTTTATCTCCATTTTCTAGTCAAAGGACCAGAGGGGGGAAAAAATAAATTGAAAAAAAAGAAGTCAAGCAAGGATTGATGCAATTCTAATTGAAGGTGTGAGGTACAGTCAGTTCTGAGACCAACACTGGCACCAAGTTCACTTCAGCCCTGAAAGCCATTAGGCTGGGCTAGAAAAACAGAGCTATAGGACAAGGCCAACATCAGAAATATCTGCTCTTTCAGAAAGCGGTCTATATTCCATCTTCTCTCTAAGGACTGGGAAGGTAGAATTTTAAAAATAAAATACTTATGTTGGAGATAGGGCACAGTTTGTCAGTTTGTGCAAAGCAAACACAAGACGAAGGTACTGCTGGTTCATAAGCCCTAGAAGGAAAGTCATTTGAGTAAGGCAGAGGAGGGCTCATTTGATTCTCTCTCCCACGGCAGCCCAACAAGAGAGCCCAGATAGCCTAGCATCACAATGGAAACGTGCAGCAAAATCACCAAGTAAATTAACTGTACTGCTTCAGCACCCAATTGCAAATCAGCTAACTAATAAAAGGTAAGTAACATTGGTAGGTTACAGAGAACACGAACCACTGGGAGTATCAATAACAATGCAGAGACAGCACCGTTTATGAGAAAATAGTATCTTATCTTCAAAGATGTTTTTCTTACCTGTAAAGGTGTCATTCCCAACTCATGCCCACTTCGTCCTTGTGCGATTTTGGACAAATCATTTACAAGGCGTTCAAATATATTAGCAGCATTTAAATCACAGTCATAGTTAACATAAATATCGACTACACACTGGGCATCTTGAAAAGAAAAGAAAGTGCAAGTATTAGAATTCAGCGTAATATCATTTTAAAAGAAATCAGCCAGTTGGAGCAGGCAATGGGGATGAATCCAGACATTTCACCCAAGCACTACGGGAGCAAATCTAATTTTTCCACACTTAAGCATTATATCTGGCATTTGTCTTCAACGTAATTTTCATTTGTTGCCAGAGGAAGTGACTGCTTTTCACAACAATGGAAATACCTGCACAAATTCTAGTTAAAGTCTGAATCACCATCCATTTGTGTTCAAAGGAGCTTGAAGAAGTCTCTAGAATATTCAGGAAGATCTCTTTGAAAAACACCTGCAAAATAAATGAGGTAAAGGACCTGAATATCTGAAACTTATTAGAACCTTATCAAGTGTACAAATTCATTTCTATTCAGTAATTTCACTTGAGTATCATCTCATGCATATTAGAATTTGGATACAGTAGTAATATACTAGTTTAGTAAGCAAACAAAACTAAGATATTAACTTCTAAGTTCCAGCTGCCTTTTTATCATTGCAGTATTTTCATTTGAGAACTAGAGCATCATCCAAATGATAGATAAAAACTCTCACCTCAATCTGCATTTTTAAATGGGTCTTAAAATTTGAAAGCAGCGTGAGAAAGATGGCAAGAGAGAGCTCAAATACATCAGGAACAGAAGAGACTCCATTTTTAGATAATGCTACACAAAGATACTGCTTGATTGCATTGATGAACATTTCGTGTGTCCTGAAAACTGGACCAGCATTCTGCAGTACCGAGAGAAGAAGCTGGAGAGACACTATCTTAGAACGCAGCTCATGGGATCTAGAAAAAAAGTCCGTATTAAATATATTTTTATTGTATTTCTGAATAAATACTTGTATTCAACATAAGCACTATAGCATTTCTGCTGTAAAGAAAAGACTACTATTTTATTTCATTTCAACACAGGGGGGCAGGAGGCATGGAAAGTGATTTTGGACAGCATCTACCATTTTAATTTGGACATTTTGTGGGAGTAGCAACATCTTAGACTAGGATAATAGATGCAAGTCAGTGCTACTAAGAAGCACTCCCCCATCAATAGCTTCACAATTGCTACAGTCAAGGCCACTTGAACTGATAAGATTAATAAACCCATTACACAAAAGCCCCTCAAATATTGAATTTTTAATGATTTAAAGCAAATTTCAATCCCAGATTCATGAAGCTAACTGAAACAAGGGCCTGACAGGTGAATTTTGAATACCTGCTTTACTATACAGCAGCTACTTAACCATCTCCAAAAGCTACCTGAAGAGGACAGTGTAATAAATACAATCTCATTACTTGGGGTCTGGTGGTCCATCACCAAGCGGTTTCATGGACAGTTTGCACAACGACCTGAACACGAGGAAGGCATCCTTTTGTAGAACATGGGAAAACTTGGCAGCAGCTTGTTGTCCAGATACATCCGTTTCCTTGAAACCAAGAAACACAATGTCAGTGAGATAAAACAGAGCAATTAGGAAGATTCCACAGCTCCTCTGAGAATTAGCTACAGATCATGAAAACGGTACATTTGGCAAGATTTGAACTAAACCTAAACAGGACTACAAGTGAGCTGGATCTTTTCACACATATTGACTGACTCTTCCATTCTGCCCCCCATCCTGTATTAAAATACAACTAACATAATCAATTTTAGAACAGCTGTTCTCAGTATCTACTTAAATTGCAATTGCTGCTTCCTTTTCAAGCCTCAGCAGGGCACATACATTAACGCTTCTGTCCCTTCCCTCCCCGAAATCCCGCTGTAATAGCTGGCATGATAAAAACATTTCTCCCTTCCTAAATATAAGTTAGCATCCAGCAAAATAATTTACCAGATTATCAGTTGAGGAAACAGATTGCCCATCATCTGGAATCCCGTTTGTTTGTACATTTTCAGTACTAGAGCCAGGAAGAGCAATATCTGCAGTCTCTAACGCAGGTAGAGCCTTAACTGTTTCTGTTACCTGCTTTTCTTCAGCCACTAAGGGGAAAAGAGGAAAACTGATTAAAATAATCTATTGAGCTTTTTTATCCCATGACTTTGTGAAGCGCTACAACCAAGCGGGACAGAAGCAGCACTGGTAAACTAGGTTTCACAGCTACCAGCAAGAAGAAGAATATTGTGAGACAATAAAAACCTGTTCTTACTGCCTTAGTAGGTGTTCTTGATAGATACTTAGTAACAAAAAATAAACTTCCATGCTTTTATAATCACAGGAACAAAATTTTGACAATACATGTGCATCTGGTTTACTTCAGAAGATTTTTCTACCTTTCACAGCTGACGTGACCACATCTTCCAAGATGCCTTTAACCATTTCCTTTCGTCCATCAGTTGTTTCCTCTAATGAAACACAGAAAGAGATCATTTTGAATTAGAACTTTCATTTAGGAAGAAGATTAAAAGGAGAAACATGATAGAGGCAGAAAGGTTAAAAACAGATTGTCTTCTAGAGTTTTCCTGTAAAGGCATTTCCAAGAAGTCATACGAGAATACCCATTGCCGTTATTTCCGTTGTTTAAATCAAAGCACTAATAGTTTTAATGTGGTGATTTTGTCATTTGTATTTATCAACCGTTACAAACTTTTAGTTTTGGAATATCCTATGTTCCTAATTTGGGTACAGTATATGCTTAGGATAAGGTCTTCATAATACCCATTGTTTTTACCACAGGACTTCAATTACCTCAAACTGATTTTGCCACTTCCCACGTACTGTGATGATTCTCTTCCCTTCCTTCCCCTTTATCAACCTAACCAAGTCCAATCCCATTATAATTCTATATACATAAGCTATATATAGTTGTATTAGAATTCTAGTCAAAAAAACCCCAGGAGCCTTTCTTCAATGGTTATAATGCTGCAGACAAGATAAGGATGGCCTGTATAGTCTGAATAACTACTCAGATAATCAAGCAGGATTTGAGGCAAGAACCCCAGACACTTCTCCCCAGAATAGCCTAAAAGAGCATTTTCCAATACAAACATCGTAACTGAAAGCAACAGACACAACCTATTCTTGTTTACCTGATGCTGAAGGAGTCAAATCCTGCTCAAACGTCACATCTCCATTGTCTGCCCTCTCAGGTTCGCCGTTGGTTAATTCTACGCTTACAGGAGCAGGCAGTTTGCCCTCCTGACAGCTGTGCTTTAACTGACCAATCTTCGGAGACTTGGACACCACTTGAATTGCAGGAGACTGGGATTTTTGCTGGTTTGTTTTTTCTACTTCTCTGGATTCTTGTATCTTGAAAAAACAACATGAAAAAGTTAATCTAAGGCACAAAACACGACAAGGAAAAACAGATGTCTATGGTGAATGATGTTCCTTTCTGAATTCACGTGTTCACAAGAAACAGTGAAAATATAATCACTTGGCCAGTGAAATTAAAAAGATGTCCTTCAAGCTTATTTTAAAAAGTATCCCAAAAGCTTTGTTTATACAAAGCCATTTGTCAGAAACTACAGTGTGAAACCTTGCTGTCAGCAATAAGCTTCATATTTTATTTCAGTCAGGACACTTCAGTACGCTACATTGCGGGATTTGACTTTTTTTCTTAAGTTACGTATCAAGAGATATCCAACTACAATGACAGACTCATTAAAAATAATAAAAAAGTTTTCTGTTCATTTGTCAAGACTTAACATTTGAGATGAGCAAAAGTAATAGTTACATACAGCTTGATTTTCCATCCGTGTAAAGATGACATTTAACATCTGCGTAAGGGTAGCTTTGGCAGTTGTCTGATTAATAAGATTTTTACTGGCCAGATAGATGTTGTAACAGGTTCTAACAGTCTGAAGAACTGTTCCTTCATGAATTTCTATATACGGAGATGTTACTGCAGTGAGGAGAGCCTGAAAAAGTCGGTAACACCGAGAAAATTAGATCTAAGCAAGTAGTCAGCAACACACTTCATGCGGATCTTCCGTAATAATAATGGATTTGTAACGAAACACATATCTGTTTATGAGACTTTATAAGGAACTTCTAATTCTCTGAAACAACATTTCAAATCAAAGAAAGTTTAACAGAACTTCTACGTATCTCTGTCCTCTCCTGAGTTGAAGTGTTTTATCACAACTAGCTTTCCACTAAGGGAGACATTCCACCCCCAAATGAAACAGTTACCATTATATTCTATGGCTTTATTTCTGTGAAAGGGCCAATTGGTCTATACTGACATCAAATTAGACTAACCTCAGCTACATTAGCCCAAGTACATTTCACAACCAGAGCACACACCACTGGTACTACTGTGCCTTGTTGAGAACACATACTGCAGATCTCTCTGGAAAAACGGACACAGGAGCAGACAGGCTAGAGCCACATGCCATGATAGTGCATCACAGCTACAGTGCCTTCATTTGAAGGCTGACAGCAATTCATTGGCCTAATGAAAGTGTGCATTACTAGCCTAGGAGACAAACATCTAGCTGTCTGCAAGACAGTCTCCAGGCCATGGTTCTTCCCAGAAAGGAGGACAAACGTTTTTAGCTTCACCAAGAGGAAATACATCTCACATACCAAGTTTGACCTGGTGACAGCCTCCCTAAATTCAATGACTCATCTAACAGCATAAGAAATGGAGAAACTGGGCTTTAACTAGTGCTTCACATTAAATTTGTTTCAGTTACAAAATCAAAGACTGAGAAAGCACATTAATATTGCACCAAAAGGAACCAAATAAAATACCTTAATTATCTGCAGTTGTACTCCTTCATCTGTTTGAGGACCCTGAAAGCAATTGCAAATGGTTTCAACTATTCGGTCAATCAGCCGTTTTCCAGGAGCTCCGCTGTCTGGAGCATTGCCAGTGATATGTCCATATGCAATGAGTTTCTAGGTAGAAAGAATGCAGGTTAGACAACCATATACTGTTAAATAAAATACAGTTAAGTACATCATGAAAAGGTGGTCTCAGACAGCATACCTCACTTAACCAGTTTTAACACAAAAATTTAACACCATCAATACTCTGGCTACCAAATACTTAGACTGTTCCTATATCTAGAGAAAACAGATTAGTAAATGATATAAAATTCTTCCACCCAGACCATATCTTCCTACCATAACTAGACAATCTTTGTACCTATTCACAACAGAAAGGTTCTGTCCCCAAGTTGCATTCATTTTTTCTGTAAGAATCTAAGGAGGAAGAAGACAGAAAAATTCCGGAGTCTGAACTCCCATGACATCAGCACCACAAGAAACACCATGGTAAACATTCCTTACAGAGCATCACAGATGAAACATCTTTATTATAAAACATTCATTATAAAACACAACGCACACTTCTGACTTTGACAAGACACTTTCAGCGAAGTCTGATAAGCTATTTTGCATGGATTATGCATCTAGGTAACCCTGGTGGGTATCTGCGCAGCTGTTTGTACTGAGGACAGTATTACTTCTTCAGTCCGACAACACAGAAGATTTTTGTAACTGCATGTTTCCCCATTTCACTCTGTCCAAGTTACAGAACAGTTACCTGTAAACAATCCAGCGAAGTACTGACAATGCGTGGTGACTTTGACTGGCAGGCCAGTTCAAACGGAAGGAAATATTTATCTGCTTCAATGAAGTTTGCTTTTGGGGGAGCAGCAGTGCCTTCTCTAGGTCAGATAAGAAGAGTTATTAATTTTTCTAAACATGTACACCACAGCAAACTGCACTTCCTCCTTTTCTAAATTTAAAGCTGAATGGTACACAGCAGCATACAAATGTAACACAAGTTACATCTCACATACACTTTGTTAAAGAAAGTTCAATTTCCTTTAAAAATCAATATCGCATCTGATCTTTTTCATATATTCTTCAACTTAACTCTTCCCTCACTACACTCCAACACCGTCCCACTACCTGAAATATTGTGGAACTCCTACACAACTTAAGTGATAAATCTATCAAAGTTATTATGAATCAACTAAACAGGGCCCATATAAAGAATACTAAGCAAAGAGAAACACATTGGGGGCTCATTTTAAGTCATAGCACAGTGCTGGGAAAGTACTTTAAAATTTGGAATAAGGTAATATTTAAATTTGTATTATTGATCTACATAGTTAAGAGCATAGGGTACCGACTGCTCTTTATGATTTCCTACCAGGCTATATTAGGCCCAGTAAAGAGCAATGAAAAAATGGCACCTTTTAGAAGTTTTGCAATTTTTTCATAGTGAAATTCAGAGGCAGTTATGGTTTGAGTACTCATACCCACTACCATTGTGTAACTGGAACATGTGGGCCATATCATGTTTTTGGCAGAAAGATGTATAACTGGGTATTTACAAATTCGTTGCCATAATGTATGTACACTCTTACATTTCCACTATCAAATTATTCCACTTGCTGGTTTTTGGCATAGATTACAGAAATTAATAATTTACCTTTGCTTTTCCAGCTCCGCTTTTATTTCATCTGGAAGAAAGAAAAAGATATTGAAAGCATTTAACACTCAACATAAGTTATCATTATCAATAACGCAGATAAGGAAAATGTAATAAAGCAAAACTGTTTCAAACCAGAAGTCTTACACTTCACTATTTGCTATTCCTTTTCCGTAACATCTTCAGCTTCAGAGATCGTGGACAGTTACACCATTTATTGGAAGACATATCTCTCAACTTCTATGTGAAAAAGCTAATTTTTTCCAAACATTTTTAACAAAAGGTATCTTTAGAAAACACAGGTATAGTATGCAATTTTTATTGAAGTGTAAGCCTACATCAGAGAGAGATCAAGTCTGCAGAAGTCTTTAAGCCACTGTATAAACAATTAGTTCAATGCATCAGACCTTCTTGTTACCTACAATGCTAGTTAGCCCGCTTCTGTTAAACCTCACAAGATGAGATCAGCTGACAAGCAAACTCCCAAGAGATAAGAAAACTTAAATGCATGCTGTCATTTTGCCAGCAGAGCTTTTAAAAAAAAAAATTATTTTTTNACAGCAGCAAATCCCAAAGATTCTACTAGGGCTTTTTGAGGATTTCTAACATATCACCATGACACACAATACAGAGCAGAACTGCACTACAGCAGACACAGCATAAGCACATACTGTGAACACTGACAAAAAAATATCAAAAATAGCACGCACAATAAGGCTGCGCAGCTACAATCATGTGTAACACCACGTGGAGTCCTGTCCATCTCACCCTATCTCATATAGGCCTGCAAATTATCACGCCTACAAAACTTGTTTCACTTGCAAAGTTACCAGAAATGGATGGTTCACTCAACACTTGTTCTCGACAACTCTGGAGAGGCAGCATTGTTTGGGATTAGATGTTCAGATGATTTCAGCGCTGCCTGTGAACCTCAGTCATGTCTCCTGTCTCATCAATACACAATATATCAATACACAAAACATACTAATGAACAAGGACTGTAACAAACATGTATTACAGGTTTTTGCACAGTGCTGTTGTCCACTGAATATTACAAGAATTAATCCTGAAGGAGTACGTCTATTTTGTAACATTACTATGCCTATTTTATAGGGGAAAAGGAAGTAAAATGCAGAGGACGCCTGTGTAACTACAAGCAGTGAGTGTTAAGCTACATCCAGAATTGGGGCTTGCTATTCTGTCTATCATACTCTCGTTAATGAAAGTCACCACAGTCAGCAGTATGACATCCATTAGCAATAAATGACGTAACAAGACCTGAACGAGCATTACCCACCCTATAGTCAACAAAAGAACAGACAACAGAAAAATCGAAGAGTCACAGGCCCCAGTGCGCCACGGCTCTGTTCAGAAACCCACCATTTTCGAATTATGACCATCATGCAAACAACCATGCCCGGTAGTTTTATAGGATTGCACAAGCCAGTGGCAAGGCAACGAGCAGAGCCAAGCGCATACCCCATGTGCCTGGGATTTCAGAATTAGAAGTAACTTTGCAGCTCCGCAACAGTGCAAACCAAGTGTTGTCATCCCCTAACACTTCTGGCTTCAAGTGGTTAAGGAGAGTCAACAGAATGGAGACTGTTGGTAAGAAATAACCAATTTTGTAAAATTTGATACTGTACAAGAACAATGGTGTCATTGTTAGCATATGTTATTCTCAGCTCACTTTCACATTTAGGGTGTATGCAAGTAATGCCATTTTTTTCCAGATCTCTATATCCCACTGAAATAATTTTTCTTTCTTTCAAAGAGATCACTTCCCCTCTCCAAATTGTTTGTTCACAAAACAGCATAGCAAAAAAAGTTTTGAATCAAAACTTTGTGAAGATTTTAGGAGACATGATCATGCTCATCTTTACTGACAGTTATATTAGCTCATGCATTGGAAAAATACATAAGGATAGGATCCCATATTAGAGCAATGACAATTTCACTCTGAGAAATAGTCCATAAATTTTTTAAAAAATAATAAATCTAACCAAGGCCTGATCAAGCTCCCCACAATTTTATTATACAACGACTTTTCTAAAGCCATATAAAAACATCTGCACCACAAGAGTTTTTCAATAGATAATGCTGGCAGAAAAGAATAAATGAAAGGACAAAAGCAAGTTGCAGGCATGCCTCTGCTACTGATTGCATCAAAACAGTTTGGAAATCTCCACATTTGAAGCACTCATTTGGTGGTCTGACCACCAAAACTGAGTGAAACAGAAATTGTTGCCTAACTGAAGTCTGTTGCCATGAAGAGCTTGCCAAGCCCCAGCCAGGCACAGCCTGCTTCCAGAAACCTACTGCCACTGTCACTCTCCTCTTCCAGTCACAGGACTATGGGGCACAGCTCCATCCCCTTCCACAGCTTCAGAACACAGTCTGAGTTCTGGTCAAGGTCTGGTCATCACAGCACAACACGGACCCCTCACTTCATGCTTCTGGTACTAGAGCTGCCCGCTGCCTTCAAGCCCGGGAATGTACCCCTGTACACCCCATCTACTGCAGTCAGAAACGCCTCCAACTCCGGCCACTGTGTGTGCTGCCCACTCAGCACAAGCCTCTCAGCATTCCTACCAGGCAACACAACTGGAATAACAAGCAAGGCCTTACAGCAATTTCTTCCAGAGCTTCAGGCCGTAATAAAAGCAGGACGAAGCTCATTCTCAGCATATCTACCATTCTACGTTAGACTGACGGTAGACGTTTGTTTATATCGAAAACTGTATATTAAAATGGAGGAAATAATTGCTGGCCTGCAATTAGATGCATCCTATGTTAATGTACAGTCATGTTTGAGCTAGTAGAAGCAAACTGGTTCCTGTACAGAAAATGGCATAGCTTGTGTTAGCACAAGGACACAAGCAATGTCTTCCCATAGCTTGCCAGAACAACAGACAGCAGTGCCAATACAAACACACAGCACGGCAGCAAAAGCTTCCTCCCCCCCACCCCCAACCTGGTAAAGTCTACAGCATTACCTAATTCCAGGCTGCCTTAAATAAAAAAAAAAGCAAACCCCCACATTTATTGGTTCTATCGATCTATAGAGAACCCTTTAGAAAAGACTGCCACAACGAAGCAAGACTATCTCCTCTCTGCCCCAGCATTCTCAAAACGTGCTAGCCAAGAGGCTACTAAACTAAGAAATCCAAACTTATTTTAGACATCTGTCATCTATACCAAGAGACTTCTTAAACACACAACTAGATTCCTAAGCGAAGGTATGGTTTAAGAGATTACTAGTTTAAAACTCATTAACAAGCTAACTAAACAAATTCTGGTGTTTACAAAGCTCAAAGATATGTACCTGGAGGTGCCTAGGCAATTATACAAGGTCACATAACCAGGCTGGCTACACAATATGTCATTAAAAACAGCCCTAAGAGGACAAGAGTACTAGTTTATATGAGAGATCCAGGCACACAATTAGCATTAGACCAATACGCACTCCTGCGATGCATACTGTGTCCCACTGTAAATTTTTCAGGATAGAAATTATTTCAGTAGATTTAAAAAGAACCATGTGTACCTAGAGCTCCACGTAAATGCTTATTAAGCAACTATTTTTATACAATACACTGGCTGTCCTGTCAAAAACAAGTTTTCTTAAAAAACACAGTTTTCTAAAGCAGAGCAGAACAGCTTCTCTGTTTGAAAACCTCCATTTCTCCCAATCTCTCCTGGGGCCTACTGGCAGCAAGAGTACAGGATACAACCGTTACACCTACTGATGAAGCAAGAGACGGAATGAAGGAATCTATTCAAACTCTGCTTACTCAACATGAACACTGTAGATTTCAAAGGAAGGGTCAGACAGAACAAAAAAGAAAAAACAAACCACACACCCCAAAAAACACCACTGGGAACTGCTTTTGTTCCTTCCACGCTTCTCATGTTTAAGTGCTATCTGAGCCTATGTTACTTATTTCTACAAAGTCATGAAGTTACTTTGCAGTCCAAAACTGCACAGTATTAGTCCAGTGAAGGGTATATTACCGGGAAAGGAAGAGACAAAAAGGGTAAGAACAGTTTAGAATTAGAATGATTAAAATTATTAGAACAGATTAAAGTTAGAATGAAAGAATACCTCTATTTCCCGCATAAGAATGACAGCAATTTTCAGTAGTAATTTACTTAAGTTCTCAGGAGTTGAACACATTCATAACAATAAAGAATTCAGGTAAAACAAAAGCATCATTCCCATAGTTAGAAATATATTCCTCTGTCTCACCAAACAAAAAATTTAAAGCAGCTGTAATTAACAGAAACAGTACTGAAGTAACACTACAGAGGAAGTTTTAGAAACAGTTGCAGGTTAATTAATATTAAGTACTTGTAGAATACACCAGTTGCTCCTTATTTAGAAAAAAGCTGTGTCATAGACTTCCCTAGTACCAAGAACAGATAACATTTACACATGACCCATGCCTGTGTTGACTGGTTTATAAATGGGACAGTATCTCAAGGCTCCATTAAAAAGACCATTGTATAAATAAGACAGCACAGCAAATGGAATTTAGTGACAGGTTGAAAGGGATTATTCAAAGTATGACACGGAGAAAAGAAAAAAAGATCACAGCTGACACAATTACCAGTTCCACAGAATTAACTCTACATTTCTTTCAAACAGAATTAATTTTACTCAGAGTTAACTGGACTTTTTTATTATTATTAAAAACACTGAAGCTTCTTTCATCCATAACAGTTTGTGTAGATTACAAAGTTTGGCCTGAATTCCTCAGACTGCAAGTAATATTCTTCCCACATTTCCTAGCGTAGTCACTACTGCAGAGGGCTTGATCATTAAGCTAACACTTTTGAAATTGCAGTCATGCTCTTTATATTAGATAACTTCAGTAAAAGTAAATAAAACTGATTTTTCCATTTGTGTAAAAAAGAGCTTAACCTAAACAAAATCAAGTTTGGGGAAAAAAATCACATGTAAATAAAAGAAACCACATTCATGTTGTTAACTTAAAATAATGCAGCAGCATTCACCAAATATAACAGAGACCCTTTAGTACAGTAATCAAGGCCCTGCCAGGGCAGGATGGTTGGGCAACAGAAGGTTATCTTCTCATGCTGACCTCTGCTTTAGTCTTGGAAAGCACATGGACTTTTTTTTCAAGCCAGATTAGGTAATGCTTGTGATGATGGACTTTTTTTTTTTTGATAACTTCAAACATACTGTAACTTAAAATATACAGACATAGAATAGCTATAATCCAACATGCAAAGGCTAATAGGTGGCTACTACACAGTACCCATCCCCCAAAATCATAATCTGTGATGTGTTAGTAAACATAAAGACCTTCACTAGTAACCTTTAAAGAAAGTTCCCTTTCTCACCCTCTAAATATATTTACATAGCAGAAAAACAGGTTCCCTGCCCTATAACCGCATTGGGTGAATGCTGGGGGAGTTAGGGAAGAAATCAGGAAAAGGAAGTAAGCAGGAAAAGTAGTCTCTAATGTCTGGGGGCCACACATGTTATGCTATTGCTCACAATGTCAACTTTAAACGATAATAAAATACCCTTCTATCTGGCTACCCTTCTCTGGATAGACCATCACCACAATTAGCTCCTACAAATTTCCTGAAGGTGTGGAAAGGAAGATTAAAAATGAGAGCTGTTTTTCAAGCTTGCTTTCACAGTGCATTCGGCAGAACTTGAATCTGGCCATTTTCCTTCCATACTCTTTTATTCTGCTCTGGATACTGTAAATCTATTCTCTAATTAAAGCAAAGCAAAAAAAAATGTAAGATACATGTCACCTTTGCAGAGTAAGAAAGGCCACAGTGAACTCCAACTGTAAGAGCTATGCTGCTTCACCCTGCTTATGTTTTGCCCTTCAGGGTACACTATACGTTTTCAGAACTTTAACACAGAGACCTATATCGTCGATTTGTACTTGCAGGAGGCTTCAGGACCAGCCCACCAACTTCACAAAAAGTATTTTCAGTTCGGCAAGACAACACAGACACTGCATGTATGTGGCTACCCTGCTAACAGTTTTTAGCCATTCCAGCCGTGAGTTGGAGACAAGGTGTCAGAAGATTACTAGCCCTGGAAGATTTGACACTCCGTGAATCCAGGCCCTGAAACAGCCTGCTTCCTAATTTAAAATTATCTTCTAAAAATTGGTTCTAAAATGACAAACTCAAACCCCTTTTATTTCGTACCGAGACTAGAACTTAATAAAAGAGACTTCTGGGGTCTGTCCCCCCGTCTTTGCACCTCTTGTATGAGAGAGACAACTTTCCCCCCACCCCAAAGTCCCGAGCTCGGCCGGGGCCCCGCCGGCCGCCCCGCAGCCGGGGGCTGGGACTCCCCCGCACCCCGCCGGGGACCCGGCGTGGCCGAGGGCACCCCCCGGGGCAGGGGGACGGTGACACCGCCTCCCGCCCCCGCCGGACCGGGCCAGCGGGGTCTGGCTCTCTCCGCCGCCAGCGCTGCCCTCTGCCCGCCCCGGGCCGGGCCGTGCGGGCGGACTCACCCAGCGCCACCTGGCAGGCTCTCCGCAGCTGTCCGTGCGGGGGCCGCTTCGCCTCCTTCTCCGCCAAGATCTTCTCCAGGGCCCGCGACACAAACATGCTCTTGGTGCGGGCGTCCTGCTCGCGGGCCGGGGGCTGCATGGCGGGCCGGGGGCGGCGGGGGCCGGCGCTCAGAGCCTGCGGCCGCGCCGCGGCCCCATCACCCGGAAGAGACGCGCCTCCCTCAGCGGCCGCCACCGCGCCACCGCCACGGCGCCGCCATGTTGGCACCGTCACGTGACTCGGGCTACCCCTTCCCGCGGTGCCGCTCGGGGTGGGCGGGGCTGGGGCGGAGCCGCCGCCCCCTCCCGCGGGGTCACCCGCCGCCGGGCATTGGGTGACAGTGACACCGGCACCCCCCGCCCTGGGCTCCTGGCCAGCTGCTGGGGTAGTCATGGCATGGGTGCCCTCCCCAGGGCGGGTGTCTGCCGGCGGGGCCTGCCCG
>VXBO01007134.1:52851-84874 GCA_013400135.1 Rhinoptilus africanus
CCGGGAATGCCCCCCCCCCCCCCCCCCCGATTCTCCGTAAATGGTCCCTTTTTCCTGTCCCTGCGTGGTCTGGGGGCAAATCCCCACCACGTTCCCTGCGGTAAGGCACGGTGCTTGCCTGGGAACCGGCCTCCTGGGTCTCGGGTACAAATTTCAGGAAGGACCGCAAGTACAGTCACTGCAGCAATTATTTAGATTAATTAAGTTATAATTACCGAAAGGGAAGCCACATTACTATAATACTTATTTTTATAATGCTTCTAACCTAAACATCTCAACATTTGCATTATCACTGTTAACTGTCACAGAACGAGTCCCGTAAAAAGGCACTGAGAAAGTACACATGAGAAAGACCCAAAGTCGGATGTTAAAGAAGAATCACTAAAAACTGAATGTCAAGTCCCAGAAACGGTCTCCTCTTCTAACCTTATGCCAAATTGCATCTTCTCCCTTTACGCTTTTGCCTGCGAGGATATCTTACACCCAAAATCAGCCTCTGGACTCTCTGACAGCTAGCATGATCTTTGAAATAATCTGCAGAGGTAATTTACTCCATTGACACCCTCCAGCATAACCTGGCAACCATCACCGGCACACGGTTATCTCTTCCATGTCATTCCACGATGGGCTTAATCAAATTAAGACAGCCACATCTAACTCAGAATAGAGGGGCACATTAGATTATACAGACCATAATTTTATTTCCCAAGCAGCAGGACTCGAATTCTTTAAAATTTCATTAATGTATCCTTAGCGTCAAGTTGTCAAGAACTGTGATTTTTGTGCTCCAAACCCAACCACCTCTGCAAAGCATCGGTTCAGTGCTCTTTCACAGGGCAAATGGGCAGGTGCTCTGTGACCACTTCTGCTGTCCAGAGGTTCACGTGCACTCGTTCACATAGAGCTGAGGACTCCACTTGTGTGGAAAAATATGATTTAGAGGATGGGAAATCAGAAATTATAATAAGGCCAGATAAGAAGCAGGGAAGGGCCTCTATCCGGAAACCGTTTTTAAGGTTTGTTAGTGTCTGTAGGCTTGGGTTTTTCTTGGAGATCAGCAGTTCAAGTATGGGTGTGATGTGAGTGTGATGTCATGGCTCGTCATTAAATTGCAATTTATCAGGGTGTAACTGCCTCAAAAATCTGCTAGTTCTATCTGTTCTCCTGACAATAATGGTATGTTCTGCCTCTTCTGCTACCAGAAAATGTGCCATGTAATAAAAGTGAGACACTGTTGGAAGGTTAAAGTCCTTCTGAGTGTTTGTCAGTTGAAGTTGTCATAAGGCAACCCACTCGAACTTCCTTCTGCATTAAGCAAATAATGTAAGTTCAGAACAAATCGCTATTCCACAGAAATGCAAGGCTGGGGAGCACTTCCATAGATCATTTAGTCCATCTCCAAGCACAAAGGCAGAATGTTGCCTCCTCATGAAAAGCTCTAATAGAGGAGATTCAACAGCTTTCCAGTTAGTTGCCTCCACTGTTTCACTAACTATCCAATTAGGGAATTCTTCCTAATAACTGGTCTGGCTGTTAACTGCTATCCATTAGCAGATGGAAGCACTCAATTATCATGGTGATGGGACTATCTGAAAAAAAAAAAAGACTAATAATGTAGAAATCAGGGTAATAAATATTGGTTTGGTTTGTTTTTTTTAAATGAAGACATTTCCAGATTGTGACTATAGTTTCATTTTTGTTTTCGACTGAAAGTGTCTTACAGTCCGGTTCTTCCTGTATTTAGTTTGGATTTCTGGTCTCCTATACAAAAGACCTTCATTCCTGTTATCATATAGATGTGCTGATTTCACTCTTCTTGTAGCCTCAATAATGTAATTGGTTTTACGCTGAGTAGATTTCATCCTCAAGCTTTGTGCTGATACTTTGTGTATTAATGTCATTGAACAATATAGTGAAACCACGTAACGTATGCTTCTTTAGTAGCAACTAACTCCATTACATATTTAGAAAAATGCAGATGATTTCAGAATGCTGAAACAGCCCGTATTTTTTCCTGGTGTTTTCCTAGCAGGATTCAGTGTGCTACTATTTTTACATAGTATCAGCTGTGCAATCAGTTTATATGTTTGCTCTTTATTTTTAAAGCATGTTACACATCTAAAAGTGTTGGGTATTAAGTCATTACATGGTCTAGTATTTCGTATGGGGTATCCAGTTCCATGACATCCTTCATAATATCCTTTGTACTTGTGAACACATTAAGGTTTTAAACCCTATTTGTGTATCTTTGTAAGCCTGGGATCACTTCAGTGTGCCATTTCTGAGTAAACCACTTTGGGTATCAGGGGGCTGAGAGATGGTTTACGTGCCAGGCAGTTGAATTCATGTGCATTAAATACTAAAATACAGATAGTATTATGGGGTTTAATTGTAGTTTTCAAAACCTTGTTCCCAACAGGCAGTCTGAAAAATATGCTTTTCAGGTTAATGCTGATTCAGTGTGTCTCTGGGAGGGAATTAGGAAGGTGGCTTGCTGTGCACCTCATGACTCAGCTGCCTCCTTTAATTCCTACTCCCAGCTCCACTGTAGCTCTGCAATACCGCAGGCTCCCAAATCCTCTCCACAGGGTATCTCACTGACTGTCTTACTGACCAGGCAACAGCTAATTTAATTTGCTCTGTTCTGAAGGGCAAGAAATTCACTATAAACGCTATAAAAGAGCCTCATTACTGACCAAAAAAATGACAAAAAGGAACAATATCAAATTTCTTCTGGCTAGTTTAATTTAGCACATCCAAAATAGGAAAAGGTTTAATATGTCTCCTTAATAATGTGTGTCTGTTAGAAAGGGAGAGATGGAGAAATAGTACACAAAAACCAGAGAACAGGATCACCTGTCTCACAGTCAAGTACTGACACTGCGAGCTCAGAAGTCAAAAGACAAACTGATTGCGCTTGGACTCAAGAATCATTTCATTTCAGCACTGTAATCCACAGTCTTGGTATCGGTGAGAATATGCCTTGGAGAACATGATGGCCAAGTTAGAAGGGAAGATTTGGCTGATACAGGTTAAGCAGTAGTCAGACTTTATTACTTCTACTAAGTTTTTATTCTAAGTAGCAATGTTAAGGAAATAAGACCTCTCTCTCAAAAAGCTGAGTTCAGCCATAACAAGATGAAATATGTGGTTATTAGAATAAGAAAAGGAGCAGAGTGTCCAGGAATTAAGGGATGCTTATTCAAAAAGGGAGGCTTTCTTTCTCATTTACACTACAGGCTATTACAATTATTTATATTCTTACAGACAGGTCCTTTTTATACTCTGAAGCTCCTAAAGAACCTCATCCTTTATTGTTACAGATAATGTTCAGGTAAGTCTCTGCAGCCCTTTGTTAGCATCTAGATGGCCTTGCCTTGCCCGCCTTTGATTATTGTAGGATTTGAGGAAAAAGGAAGCAGATTCCTGACACAGACTGATTGTGCACAGACCACAGTGTGCACAGTTGCCACCGTTGACCACAGTGTTGCTTCAAATGTCCAAGTTTATCCAACACAGCCTGAGAAATGCATATATGCAAGATACATTGTCAGAGCTAACTGGGTATAGACTGCTCCTTGATCCGCTAGTACTAGCTTCTGAAGAAGCTGTTCAAGGAACAGCCTCCTCCCGTCCCTCATCAACACTGACTCCCAGGCACAGTGGCAGATGGTTCTAGCTGCTTACCCTTTTGTGCAGAAATGTACTTTTTCCCTCGAATAGGCTTAATGCCTGACTTTGATTTTTGTATGATCATGTGTAATCCATATGCAGTAAACAGATAGCTTGTCATCTACGCTAAACTGTCTCCTTGCCAACACCGATGATCTCACGCTGCCCAGGAGGTCTGGAGTACAGACAGAAGCTTTATTTGCCTTCTCTAAATGCTGGTGAGAGACCTTTGTATATTCTTGAAATGTAGCAATGGGCTGCTGGTTTTGGACAGGTTGCGGAGGAGGACACAGCTCCGTTTGTGTGAGCAGGCAGAAAGGACACCAATAAATGTACAAAATCTGAAGAAAAAGAGGGTGAAATACCTTGCCTGTGGAATCTGTCTTGTTACATGAGAGTTGGAAATGAATTATGATCCTTCTTTGCTGTAGGTGCAGCCCACTCAGCAATATCCTGATATCCCCAAACCAATGGAGTGTTGGAAGATGACCCAGGATGTAATATCCATGAGAAAACAAAGCAAAAGAAAACAAACCCCATTTTTGCTCAGAGAAGAGGAAACTAGAAAAAACCCCTAACCTATTACTACGTTTTCTGTGAATCATGCCAAGATGTAGATGGGCCTTGAGAATTACAAAGAAAAATATGTCCCTGGTAGTCTGTAATAAATAAGGCGATTTAATGCTTTTTTAGTTTTAAGTTTTCCAGGATGGTCCAGTGGCTTGAGGAATTTCCAGCAGCTCCTTGCATCTGTGTTTAATGCATCAAGTCAAGGACTTTTACCAGAAGGTCAAAATATACTTTGATCACAATAACTTGAGGTGCTGCAGCATGTTCAGCTCATTCCAAGTGCCATGATACCAATTCTTGTCTATCAATTGGCAGTAAATGGCACTGATGGGCATGACTTCATGTAAGGAGGGAAAGGTTAATACAAGAGGCAGTGAATGTCAGGACAGTTTATTTCCAGGCCAACAGCATTAAATTGATATCCTGGAGTTCAAATTTCTGCGGTGGAGCTTAACATACCACACCGATCTGTTTCTCTTGGCTGAAGTGATCAGCTGTTATTATCAAAATGTAAAGTTCTAATCCCGTTGGAACTGCCTCTTCTCTGGTGTTGCATAGGTGATAGCAATACTTCTAACATATTTTTCCAGCAAAATACTTAACCCATCAACAATTGATTGGATGTTGTGTAGCCTAAGACTAGATTTTATGAGAACTCACAGACAAGACCTTTCTGAAATGTACCAGTGCAAGTAGTCAGATCATTCTCAGGACATCTCAAATAAACTTTTCTGTTTCTCTTTTCATTTAACCCCAGGGTGAGTGCTCTGGAATGTTAACTGATTAGGTCCTCCCACCCATACACATTTTACTTAGATGCTACTTCTGTCTCAATAAAACCAATCCAGTTCTGCTCAGGAAGCCATCTCTCGATGTGTGGACAGTGGCAAAACAAGGGTAAGCCATTAATTTTGGATTCTGTCTCTATTAAAGTGCTCGTGTTTGGAGCGTTTGTTACCAGAGTTCAGATTTATCTTACCTAAATGCAGGGGAATGAAGTCCCAAAATCCAAGTCATGGTTCAAAACAGTATAGGTTCCTCATTTAGTCATATCAGTTAAGTGCTTAATGATAGGTGGGATGAAGTGAGGTACACCTGGCTGAAGTACATGTTTGGGTTCTTATTTTGTTTTCTATGTTTTACCATATCTAATGGGCATGGAAATGATCCTATAACATCTCACGACTTATTTTAATTTAATGAATAAAATTAAATTAAAAATACAATTAAAATTAAAAATAAATTTTAAATTAATTTTTAAAAATCTAATGATGAGGAAAGAATGGAGTAGTCTAAATTTTCTCCTTCAGTACTTGAAATTCAAACAGCATAGCATTACATTGCAGAGCAGTGAAATGGACCACAGTGGATGTAAACAGTAAGAAGCAACATCTCGACAGAAATAAAATTCATAGGTTGGAAAGATCATTTAAGGCATTATAAGTACATAACATCATTTTTTATAGTTCTTTATGTTCTTAATTCTTTTACACTCTACTGGAATTATTTAGCTGGAATATCGAATATCAAATCTAAGACAAATTAATTAACAGACTTTTCAAGTGCGTGCAATTTAGCAAACCTACCCCGAAGCTGTTGGAATCTATGTGGTACTTGGGTGAGCACAGGGCCAAGTCCATACAAGAACTGCTGTGGCTGTATAAACATATTAGGCTGCTGTGGGGGTCATTCATGCAGTGATGTTAATGGTGAAGGTCTGAAGCAATGAATTTGCTAAGTCTACCCTAACAGCTTAGAGATACAGCTCCAAGACATAAGGTATCTCTTATCCACCTCCCTGATAAATTCACAACCGTGTGGTACCAGCAAAGCATTCCTAGGATGAACCACTAGAACTGCTTTGCTGGCAATTCATTCTAGCTACCAGGAAAGTGAATTTTTGCCTCTGTAATGTTAACCACAATAAGAAATGTTGCCAGCATAGCTATATTAATCACAGATTGTACCTCATCACAATTCTTGTTAAGCATAGACCTGAACTATTTAACAATAAGACTGCTGTATAACATCTTCACTGACCTACCCATTGTAAATTACATTGAATTCACCGGACTTTGGATTTACAGCAATATGAGTCAGAGTCAAATTCAGCCCAAGGAGATCCAGTTTGACCTTGTAATTGACATATCTGCTAAAAGATTCAAATAGTTGATTCCCCTCCAGTTGACTAATTGCTTTCTAGAATTAATTCATCTGTATATTTTTACTTTATTTTACTTTTTCTTTTTTTTTTTTTTAAAGGAACTGGAACAGATCATCAACTGACGTAAACATAGGTCTATGCATTTTGGTGTCCCTTGTACAAATTTGTTTGTTCATCTCCAATACCTGCAGTAAAGAGCAAGCCTACTCCTCTGGAATTTAATTGCTGATGGTTAGAAGGACAAGTTCTGAAGCCAGTTGTGTAGTTTATACAGGATTCTGCTTAATCCTATGTAGGGATCCAGTGTTTCTTTTACTGTACGGATACATTACACCTCCACGTGCTAGTATTTTTAGATGCATATTTTTCAAATATGCTTACAATCAGAAATGTGACTGCAAAAACAGTCTCCCACGAACTGCCCGCATTTGCTATTGCTGTCTATACATCTGATTCTTCTTTCACTTACATTAGTGTAAATCAAGGGTAATTCTACTGCTACCAGTGAAATTACAGTGATGCAGAAGTGACATAACTAAAAGGCAAATAAGGCCCTGAATCTTTTTTGAGGGATGCTGACTTAGTTATTGACACAAAAAAAGCTGTAATTACTGTCAGCAGCATTGCAGAACTAATTAAGCAGCAGAAGCTCTTCATGTATTGTCAGCCAAATTATCAGTTCTGATTTTAGGATTTTTATTGTGGGACAGATTTAGTTTTCATGGGAGAAGCAAAATGGATATAAGCTAGTTGTAAGAAATGGATTGAACAGACAGTTTTACAGAGATTTTTTTTAAACTTGTGTATCAAGCAAAAAACTTGTCTTTCAAATCATATAGTAGTATCTGAATTCCTAGGTGTAGGGTTACAACTGAGGTTATGGTTTGGACTTAGAAGAGCCAAGAGACAACCCTAGGCTTCAGTTGCAGTGAGCTCTTTGAATGTTGGTGCCATATGAAGAGCAGGAAGCTGGTGAACGGCAGGCTCTCCTATTTAAAGTCTGAGATATAGTAGGCTCGAGTTAGAGACTTGCTGAGGTTAAAGAACAGTTATTTATGGACTTTCACTGAGTAACAAGTGCTTATACTGGGAAATGGAGTCTATTTAGTTTTCAAACTACTTTCACACCCTCTTGTGATTTCCGACAGACTCATTACTGTGATCAGGGTTAGGGTTGTGGAGCTAAAGTTAGATCCAGAGGAGAAGGCGCTCTTGAGTACAGTGCTTTTTATTAATAAGAAGTTGAGGTTCAGAGTTAGGGAAAGGGTTAGGCCCTTGTAAGAGAGAAAAGCTAATGTTAGACCTGGTCTCCAAGCATCTATTTGCATAAATTTAAGGCAGGAAACGTCAATAGGTACTGAAATATATTTAGTTTTGAACTTTGTCAAGGGGCGCGTTTTGGTCAGGATTCTTGTTAGGACTGAAATTCACTGGGTCTTTTGCTAAGGCCTATTTTACAAGGACAAATTTGCATTAACTGAGCGCTGGTATAATCAGTGGGTACAGACATGTTTGTCAGACTGAAAGCGACTGATTTCTTCAAGAGAACAGAGAACAGAGAATAGGTTTAAGATTAAGGTTAATCTCTGCAGGTTAAACAGAGATTAGGTTTAAGATTAGGAAGCAGGTTAAGTTCTGACACCTTAAGGGAGGTTAGGCTAGAGTTTATAATAGGTCTCTGGGTTCATAGTAGCACTCATACCACCAAGGCTTGCCAATTGTATTCATCTTTGGAGGTGATAAAGGTCTTTTCTTAGCATTAGAATTATGGTTAAGGTAGAACAGAGTTGGAGTTTGGACTCGTCAAGGGAAGTGCATTACAGCTAGGCCTGAGTCTGAAAGGGTGGCTACGTGAAGTTTACAGCAGGATCTACTGGGATGATGCAGATGTTCAGCTTTAGAGGGGGCTGGAGATGGGTTTCCTCCTTAGGTTTAACATAACAGTCAAAGTCAGGACTGGGGTTAATGTTTGGGGTAGGGTTCTGATTTTCTGAAGTATGCAAGGAATAGTTCAGAAAGGTATTAAAAAAGCAGATGAGACAAGCTTACTGTTGATATTAGCAGGTGTTGAACAATTGTTTTTCTGACTGCTATGGGTCACTAGCTGAGAGCAAACAGTGAGGTTAGACTTAGGCTAGGATTAGGGTTAGACAACAAATTTGCTAGGGAAGATGAGCTAAGATCAGGCCTTCATTTACTGGGATAAAATAAGAGATGTTTTAACTTTGTGGAGAAGAAGAACTGCTAAGAGTTACCAACAAGGAGGATGAAGCTTAGTTTAAATGTCAGTAAGGTGATCTCTTAAATGTCCATAAAACTGCATTTAGTGCAGGAGCTGGAAGATGAAGAGGGACTTACAGTTTTCCATATAGTTAGAGTCAGAGCTGAAGTTAGGCCCGAGCTTACAAGCGACAGCTGAGTTTAGTCCTATGTTTAGGTTATTAACTGTTATAAGTCAGCAAAACAAAAGTAGTTTGGTGACTCACATCCTTTTAAAAATTCCCATTATGCATGGCACAAACATCATCATTATTTTAAACCAAAAGAGACAGTCAGTCATCCATGCCAAACAGAACATCTTTCAGGAAACAGCTTCACACATGCAGTATAATCTGAAAAAAATAATATATGCCACTCCTCACTGGGTGCCATGTGCTGGAAATATCACTACATAGATAATTTAGGCATCTGAAACAGATTTGCAACTTTATTTTCTAGAAACAGGCATAAAAAATATTACATGTCCTTTTGTCCCTAGCAAATTATTTGGACTTGTCCCAGGAGGCTATAATGCATCCTGTATGTTGCATACAGGTTTTTTATGGGACCTGCTCTTTCTGCGTGACTTCTCTTCATCCTGTTCCATTTTCTCATCAGTTTGCTTTTGTATTACTTTTAATGGCCTAAGAAAACTTACTGTGCTGTTTGCTCACCAGAACAGCACACCTGGTAAAAATCTATAGCTTATTCTTACAAATTTAATAAAATAGGAAATTTGAGGAACTGAAATATGATCTGCAGCAGTACTCATAGGCAGATTAAACCCTTTCAGTAATACCACAGTTTACAAAACCTAGAGGACAAGATAGCTCTGCAGCAGAGGGCTTTCCTCAGCCACCCTAAAAGTAACTCAGAAATACTAGTATTTACGCCATAAGAAGGCACTTGCCCCCATGATGATATTCTGCCTAGGCTGGGTTTCATGACAGAGAATAGTGGGTCTGTTATTTATATCCTTTCCTATTTTATTATTGGCTTGTCCCTCACTTGTTTGGGCTATTACAGGTCTGCCACTGTGCACACATGACAGGAATCTCATGCTAGGAACAGCCACCCACAACCCAGAACCACTCTCATTTCTGTTTTCTTGAAATAGAGCCTTCTTCCTCTATCTCTCTTTCTCTCTTTTTCTCTTTCAGAGAAATTTGAGTATTTTAAAAATACAAGCACATTCCTTGGTAAATTGGCTAAAGAGGAATTAGCATGCAACTGGATACAGAGGCCAAGGATACTTGAATCATTTGTACCAAACTAATGAGTTCACAAGATCAAAAACTGCTTGAAGATACAAGAAAGAAAAAGTGGAAGAGGTGGAGAATAGTTCTTTTAAAAATCTGGAAGTCAAAAGAAAGTGCAACCCCATGGATGCAGCCTTTATGAGAGATTATGACTTTTTTCCATTACTCGCATGCAAAAAGGTTAGGCTGGGGTGTTCCCTGAGGCGATCTCTGCTCTCACTGGGTGATATTCTGGGCACACAGAACTGGAGACAATTAATTCCCACAAAGCATTTTCCATGCTCACTTAATATAAGGACAACAGCTGCAGAAAGATGGGTCAGTTCTGTGTGAGACCTTGTTGGAGTGTCAGAAATTTAAGACCATGAGCTCACACAGCCAGACTGCTACTGATAAAAAACGGAGTCTGCATGCAACATTGGCCTTTCAGAAGGCTCAGTTCTTTCTTCTCATCCCTGCCTCTTTGGAGTATTTTGGACAGTAAATCATGCTTGACCAATCTCATAGCCTTCTATGATGTTATAACTGGTTGGCTGGATGAGGGCAGAGCAGCAGATGTCATCTACCTTGACTTCAGCAAGGCTTTTGACACTGTCTCCCATAACATCCTCATTAGGAAACTGAGGAAGTGTGGGCTAGACGAGGGAACAGTGAGGTGGATTGAGAGCTGTCTGTGTGACAGGACTCAGAGGGTTGTGATTAATGGAGCAGGGTTGAGTTGGGGCCTGTAACCAGTGGTGTCCCCCAGGGGTCAATACTTGGACCAGTGTTGTTTAGCATATTCATCAATGGCCTGGACGAGGGGACAGAGTGCATCCTCAGCAAGTTCACTGATGATACCAAACTGGGAGGGGTGGCTGACACTCCAGAGGGCCGTGCTGCCATCCAGCGTGACCTGGACAGGCTGGAGAGCTGGGCAGAGAAGAACCTGACAAGGTTCAACAAGAACAAGTGCAGGGTCCTGCATGTTGGGAGGAAGAATGTCAGGCACCAATATAGGTTAGGGGTGGGCCTGCTGGAAAGCGGTTCTGAAGAAAAGGATCTGGGNGCAGTCCTGAGTAATGTGCTCTGGACAGTCCTGCTTTGGCAGGGGAGTTGGACTAGACGATCTCTAGAGGTCCCTTCCAACTCTGAAATGCTGTGATTCTGTGATCACTTATTGCTAAATAGTTCTTGCTCACATATTTAGATAGTTTTACTTTGCCCAACTGGAATCTATGGGTGTCTCTAGTTTGTATTTTATGGGCCAGTTCATACCTTCTTTCAAAACAGTTCACGCTGCAGCAAGTCAGCAGGACTGATCCAAAAATCAGCAGTAGGGTGTGTTGCAGATTACACAGTTACCCCGGCCGACTGAGTGGTTTAATATGTCCTTAAATAGTCTATGATCAGGTATCGTGAGGCAGCCATGTAAATGGATGGCCACAGCCAATCTTGTGGCTGCTATTCAGGGGCCATGCAGATTAAACCATTTAGTTTTATTTGGAGAAAACACTCAAACTCCTTTTCAATATTCACATTGGGACTAGCATACATTTTATTGGAGAAAGCATTGCTTGACACAGCTAATGGAAAGTTTCCCTACAGCTTCTTTACAAGAATGCTTCAACATTCATTGCTACAGGAGGGATCTTCCCATACCTTTGCAAGTAACACTGCAAAACCACAATGAACCAGAATCTATTAAATGAGAATAAATTCCATTCAGCATTGTGACAGGCCAACAATCCACAGCATGGCCTGATTCTCTAGGGCCTACAGGGATTGCACAGTGCAGAAAGGAAAAGCTTTCACATTTTCTAAAACACTTTATGTCCTTTTTATTTGCTACTCATGCCTGAACTGCCCTTATGGATTTTCAAACCACTTTTACTGCATGCAATCTATTAATCCATCTAGGGAATAGAAATATTTCTGTGCAATTTACATAACCAACCAATATCATCAACTTTCATTTCAAACATCAATTGTCAAATGGAGGCAATGACAGAAAGTGATAGATAGAAAATGATCTAAAGACAGAATATATATATTTTTTACCCCTCACAAACGTATCATGATGAAAACCATGCTTCACTTATAAATCCAAATTCTTCAGGCACCATAGAGAAAAAAAACCCACAGTATGGAATCAATACATGGAGTGAAAACAAAGCCTCCAAACCTGCAGAAAATGAACAGAAGAATTTGAAAGATTGTCTAAAATGACATCTACTTGGGAGCGTTATATGGAACAAAAATACAGACAACATCCATGAACAAAACGTTCCCTCTGACTTATTTGTTAACCTTTGCTCATCGCTCCTACTGATGTCACTGTAAGGCTACAACTAACTGGTCTTTGAAAATCAAGCCTGTTATTTAGGTGGTCATAAACACTCTTTGAATTGATCCTAATAGTTAGATCTCATAGCATTTAAAATATTGTTGCATTTGAAGTCTTGTTAGTATCTGGAAGCACATCTGCATTGGGCTTACTAATTTGAAAAAGCCAAGGGAGCTAGACGCTCATGCTGAGTAAGATGCACTGTTTCCAATTATACCATTGTTTGCCTTCCCAGTTGCGTTCTTAGGCTGGTTTATGCTTTTTCCAATCTTAGCACTTGTTTAAACCAGTTTCCTTCACTTGAGGGCGCTAAAGGCCTAGCTCCGGAAAGGGAATGCACTGCTTGAGTTTGCAAGCAGGAGCGCTCAGGAGCACCACAAGAAAAGACCACTACAGTGTAAATAATTATTTGTAGTTACACATATTAACATGATGAAATCTTGCGTGCTTAGAGGTGGAAAGAGACTATTGCCATATAGATCATAAAGATGGTCATGTGCTGCTGTCTGCTTTGGATCAGAAGATGACCAGAAGCACATCCACAAGAGTGTCATATCTGCTTCTCTGGGATTGGTATCTCTTCCACACAGGCGAGCAGACAGATCCACGCCAGAGTTAGCCTATTAAGTGAAACAGGAACCTTAAGATTTTGTTTGCATTTGCCTCCATTGGATGTGATCCTAGTCCTCCCAATCCATATATGTCCAAATTAACAGCTACCATTCCACTCATTTTAGTTCCAGGAGTTAATATTTAATTCAGCATCAAATCTGGTCCTCTTACATACTTAAAGAGTTTACTTCATTCAGATTATCTTTCTCTTCCCTCTGGCTTCTCCTTTTCAAAGAGCTTTTTATGGCATTAATCTACAGAGTAGTCTTTTTATTTATTTATTTATTAAAGTTCTATAAGCAGAGCATCTACTTTCTGTCACTTCTTCACAATTGCATTGTCATTCAAGCTGTAAAGTACAAGCTAAATGCAGGAGGTAACAAAAGCTATATTCCATTGATGTCATAAGCAAAGCCACTTTTCATAGCTGAATCACATATGACTAATATATTGGTCACGCTGATGTGCCGGGTTGTGGTTTAAATGTTTCTAATGACGTTCTGTAACTATTTATATGACTACAGCTTCACAATAATCTGGCAGTTCATTTGAAATATTTACAGTCTGTTTGAGCTAGAAGACTACTTCTCACTGTGGGTTCAGATATTTTAAACCCCTCTGTCCTCCTGGAATTTTTCAGTTGTAGCTTGATTTTGGTTGCAATACTATATAAATGAGAATGCAACAAGAAAGAATGTGTTAATTGTTACCCACGCAAAATTAAAGCCTAAATGAAGCGCTGCTGCAATCTGTGGGTCCTTTCAATGTTGATTTCATTGCTAACATTTTTTGAGCTACTGATCCACCTTCTTGGGCTAAAGGCAGGCATATGTCCTGGATGACCCTCCCTCTACTAATTTCTGCTATTAAAAACGAGATGGCTCAAGTTCCTGGGTAGTCCAACGCAAAGACCGAGGTGAGCATGCGGAAGAGCAAGTCTCCCTCCTTCATTGTGGGGCTTATTCAGTTGCTCCTCCTACTGAAAAAGAAAAGCAATTTGTCTTAGAGAGGTTAGCTTCCCACCCACTAGCTATGAAAAAATGAGCTCTGTGTGGTCACCTGAATTCCCAGTTTTCACTGCAGTGGACGTGGAAATCTGGCAGGAAAATATGAGCACAGGAACTGTCAAAACTGGGAAGCATGAAGGCCCCTTCTAAATGAGGTTCTATGCCCTTTGACAGGTGGGAGGGTTGTCTGCATTTTTTACTAAGCAAGGCATTTCCAGAATGTCTGTGATTATGGATGATGAAGAAAAAAAATGTAAGGGAAAGTGGCAAGAGACTGAGCTAAACCATCTGAGGATCCTGAACAGTCTTGGGTCTCCTGGGAAGAGAGAAGTGAGATACTCAATGAACATATCCTCCTACACTGCCCACAGGGAAGTTAGTACAGCAGTCAACAGAGGCTGTGTCTCTGATACTGATCACAGTGGAGAACATAAGCAGAAGCACATCCTTGTCCCTATTATGTGACATGGAAACCACACTGCAATAAATGAGGCCAGAGAGACAGCTATGTTCCCTTAAACCTGCAGTATACTGGGCCCTGTCTACAGTGCGTTCATGTAATCATCTAATTCCTTTTAACGCCAGCATTGATCAGTGAGTTGTATCCACCCAGTAATTTTAAACCGAGCTGTTTTCATTGACACTCATGCCAGCACGTATGAAAAAAGACAAGATTTTCAGAAGACTGGTGTATCTGATTTGCATACATGGTTATGGAGGCAGCACATGTAAATCATCAAAATTTGCCATCGTTGGCTGCTTGTGATGCAGCTTGACACATTTGCTAACTGAATGGCACGGGAGTGCCAAACCTGAACCAAATGCCTGTTACATACCTTGCCTGGGGGAGAGAAGAAAGACTTGGAAAAAATAAAAGTGTTGCAACTATGTACCCAAATAACACCCTGCCTCATGCCAAGCACTACAGAAACATACAACAAAACCCAGATTCTGCCTCCAATTACAAATGTGTGTAATAAAAATTGTGATCCCTTATCAGTGTAATATGTCTGCTTTCTTACAGCAAATTGCACAAACTCCTGCATGATAAAACACTGCCTTTTTCTTAGTATACGATATGATACGCCTTTTTGTTTAAAAGTCTTAACAGTCCCCAGATAAAGAGATACTTGTTCTCATCATAACAGACAGATACTTCACTTCTGGTGGTGTCTTGTCCCCGCCTCTTTCAAACTACTATGTATCTATGATGTTTTATGTGCTATCTTTACAGAAAATTTCAAATGCTTGCAATGGCTTCATATGCTTGTCATACTAAAATGTAGCACTGGGAATTTTGAAATCCACTTACTACAGGCATATGGTTAAGTAATATTTTACTACAAATAATAAAAAAGTAGAATGAGTAAGAGATAAAAAAAAAAAAAAAAAGAAGTACTACTTCCTTTCTGCACCAGCTAATTCAAACAAAGCCAAAACACAACCAAGACATTTGGAGACAAACAATTTCATTGCGCTATGCCTTTCAGTACGGTCAATCAGATGGGAAAGACCTTAAGTAACCTGATTTTCACGTGCTCAGAAAGCATGGGTGCATTGCCGTTGCTCTACGAAGAGGCTACAAGCCAGGTCACGGTGCTAACCGCTCTTGTGAGAGCTGTGATGTCTGACTAGAAGGAGATCCACAGTTACAAGAAGATAATGTGTGCACTGGTTTCATAAGCAGTGAAATCCCCTGTAATTTTGTTGCATGCATTCAGAAGCTGAGAAAGCAGAAGTCTGGGGATTTCACTAGCATTCCCCCAAATCTGCTTTGTGTCCTACGCCAATTGCAAGACCGGCTAGCCAAAGGGAACTGCAATGAACAGTACAGCTGGTCATGAGTAAATTAGGACCCACTGCCATGTAATGTGCATTTGCCTCAGCCCAACGCAACCATTTCTAGGCTCTGCTGGAATACAGCACCCACTGTAGCGCTGTTCAACCATGGAGAGAGCTGGGAGTGAGGCAGAATGGGAGAATGGTTTATGACAAAGAATTTGTTGGCCAAAACTGGTTTAGATCTGGCTCATATTTTGTCTGAAGCCTCAAATTGGTTGATAACATGGCTTAGATGATTTTGATTATGGTTTATCCTTATATGTCAGTGCCCAGCCTGTGAGATTATTTGTTTCAGCCCTTAGTGGCTTGGGTGTGTTTTCCATATCCCACAACCTCACACTGATATGTCAGTCTATGAAGTATTTTACTCCAGATTAAGGAAAGAAATGGTGAACAAATTCAGGTCTCTTATGTGACCCCTCCTCTAACACCCTCAGACATACCTGTAATTTATGTGTAGAACAGCCTACAGCTTCTGTCAGTGGATGGCATCTTGGTTCATTTAAAGATACAGAAAGCAGAAATAGCATCAGAATCTCTTTCCTATTCTAACATTATAACACATGTGAAAGTTTAGCACAGTATACAAAGACAAATATCAAATATGTCCCAGGCGCTTGCTTTCTGTGCCAATGTGAGATTGTGTCAACATGTGCTGGTAAGATTACAATAGTAGATGAAGAAGGTACTTTTCTATGGTGAGAACCTGGCAGCCTTGTTCGCTACTTAGCTTTTTCTACAGTGATCAATCCAAGCATTTGTAAAGCTGCTATACAGCTTCCCAAACTATCAGACTGCCTTAAAAGGCATGTGATTTCACAGAATTTAAAACTGGTATGTTTTCTATTAGCCTTCTGATTGTAAGGATGCATTTTTGGAAAATTTTCTCTCCAATCTCAAAAGCTATGCATCCACTTGAAAATGAAAGAAGTGCTCTCACAAATCGGGGCTACTTTCCTAAAGCAGCAGTGGCATGTCCTCAATGAGAGGATATGTGAAGCTGAGCCTAGAAATTGCTTCTTTCTTACCAGAATATCACTCAAAATAGCTCTGACTAGGGAGACTAAATTAGAATGATTTCATCCAGAGATCTCATAAAAAAGTGTTCACATACTCTTTTTCCTCCACTCCTCTAACATCTCTATACTTTGATGAGAAAACAGGAAACACATTTATTTTTTAAATGACCAGGACAGATACCACAATGTTATGATTCCTACAGTTAAGCTCTATGGAACTTCAGAACAAGCAGGACAACACATCAATATTCTTCTAGAACAGACATTTTTGATCCCTCAAAAGGGAAGAAATAATATGCAGACTTCAAACTTAGTAGCTACCAGACAGGTAATCAAACTGCTAGGAACAGCATTGTGAATATGGCAGATACGCATAGATTTGCACATGAGTATATTATGTCTATTTCACAGTCTTCTAAGTAAAAGCAAAAATGTTAAAATGGGCCATGAAGTTGGCCTGTCAAAGAAATAATGACCATCAACATGATAACGGCAGAAGGGACTCTGCCCTTTACATGTTTAGGGATGCTTTTGTTTTGTGGTTGACACGGTATTAGTGGAGCCCCTTTGCCCTCCTGATAAGTCTCCACCTGCTCGATATAGCATCAAAAAAACTTTTAGTCTACATTACATTCAAACATTGCCTCACTGAGAGCTTCTTCCACCTGAACACCAAATGCGTCTTGGCTTTCCAGCACATGGCATAATGTCTTAATGTCTTCCAGCCCGCATAATGTCTTAATCTCCCAGGACACACAGTTCTAATGTCAAATTAGGCACATGCGGCAAACAGTGCTCTCATCACACTGAAATGAGATTTTCCAGCTAACTGCAGTGAAAGAATAATGGGGTTTGGTATCATTGTCAGAACTATTTTCAAAGTTTTTAAATGCTTTTTCTCAAAATATTTTAAGATCACATTAGCTCATTCTCTGAGGGGAGAATGTGAGTTATTTGTGTGATTCAAAAGCAACATAGACTAGCTCAACATTACAACTCAATATAGCACTGTGCTGCATACAGAGTTTAATTGCATGACGTGTATTTGTGGTTGGAAGCATATAAGGAAAGAAAGCCTTTCAATGGAACAGAAGGCTGATGAACAGAGAAAGAATACATGTATTCGCATGTATGTGTTTGCAAGTAAATTCAGTGCTAATTACACGAATAACTATTAAACTGATGTAAAGAGCTAGTTGTAACAAATATGTCTTTAGCGCAAGACATAAATCAAGAGCATACAATGCCTAACAGGTGGACACAGTTCACAGTTTGTATAAGCTACTTCCTTGGCAAGAAGCTTCTCTGGATTTCTGCCCAGGGGCCAGGTGCTGCTCACTGATGGACAGGGCTAACCTCACAGCACCTCCCCCACTGGCACAGCGCTACATATTTTGCAGTAGGAAGGAAACCTCACCCTGCAGAAAGATGCAGAATGGGCAGGAAAATTCTTGGGAAAACAGTGATCTGTACAGTAGCTCATTTCCCAGTACAGAATTAGCAGAAATTCCTTGTAAATCTTCTTTTCTCTTCTGCTGCCCATTTTTAATCATTTCCATAGGGACTGATTCTATTTATTCTGCTTGGTTTCCAGCTGTTTTCTCTGCTGTCCAGTAATGTACTTACTAGTGGATTTCCCTGGGGACTCCACATTTGATTCACTGTCTCAGCTCTCTAAATTTTTTCCAGTTCAACTCTGCATGCCCTAAAATCAATAAATCCATATGGTAAGGAGTTCTCCCATTGCTATCAATATAATTTAGGTAACTGAAGTATTACTAAAACAAATTATTAAGTGAGCATTTATATGAGTATTCAGGTGGTATTAGCAAAACATTTCATCATGAGGTTATATACAATTCTATCCCTTCATTCCCAGTGTTTTCTTCAAATCCAGATCTCAGACCTTCTGTATCTTTCTGACCAACTTACTGCCAGCAGCCCTCACACTGAACTTACTTACATTCCTACCCAGGGAAACTGTAACTTGAGAAAAGGACACTGACAACACATCTAAACAGCACCAGGCAATGTCATGATATGAAAAAAAATATATCTTTTGACAAGAGAGGCAATATAGCTGTATTTACACAGTGCTTTGCAAGACAAATTAGACCAGCTGTTTCTGCAATTAGGCCACATAAAGCACTCCACAAATGCAATAATACTCTTCTACTTCCGCAATCAGGCCTCTGAAACTTACATCAGTATTTCTACACAGTGCTGATATTTTATCTTTTACTTTAATATTTTACCTTGAAGTAGTTAAGATAATAGCCATATATGGAATATGTGAAATTTATACAATTCTAAGTCAATAAAAATTAAATTCTTTCCTTATAAAGCCAATAGGACTGATCAGATTTTCAGCTGCCTCTCTCAGAAGAGAACTTGTATTTTCTTATAAAAAAAAATATGAAAAAATAATACTTTGGCTAAACCCAAAATCTGCGGTTTTCATATTTTTCACATTTCAAAGGATCAGCAATATGTCCAAAAAAAGCAGACACTACTGCCACATAATAATTTTGTTAAAATCCCACATTTCAATCAAAAACAAATTAGGGATTTTTTTTTTCTTTAAGTAGTCCTGGTAGAAGGAGCGTCTTACTAAAATCAGGACTGGTCTGGTACCCATTGGGTAGAATGCAAGACTCATATGATTTAGTACTGTAAACCACATCTTCAGATGCTATACAGAAGCAGATAAAGACACTTCGATCCTGAACTGCAGTCTCTGCTCATTGTCTAATAACAAATAATATGTAACAATAATAGCATCTGCTAGGAACATAACAGTGTTTATACAACCAGAGATGCAACAGAATCTGAAAGTCAGACTTTAAATCTAAGTATTCATATATCCAAAAATGATTACCTTCATGGCCTATTTTACTGAATTATTTTACTGAACACGACTGCTCCCACTGACTGACATCAGTTTGTGCTTCTTGTGGGTAGCAGTCCTAAAATCAGTCATTTTAAGAAGCTTAACATACTCAGGTTTGAAAATTTGAGACTATTTTCCTTTTATAGTCTTTAGAACAGAACCATGTCTAGGTCAGAAAAGCCTATAATTACCTAAATACATATAAACATTAGAAACAACTTGTCTTTAAAAAAAAAAAAGTGTATTTATTTTTTAAAAATAGCAGCCAGAGGGAGATAGCAGATGGGAAAAATATTTTTGCCAATCATTGCTTTCGACTGCAGAGTGAGAAGTCTAATTGAGTGGTAAGACGCAAACGAAATTGAGTAGCTCCCACACCCTGAAGCGCCTGAGAGGTGGAAGACCCTGGGCTGGTTAATCACTCACTTGCAATTTTTCCTGTCTGAGAGGTGATAATGAGACTTTATTTGCCATGCAAGCAAGTGCTAGTTACACTTGCATGTATCTGAATGCCGCTGAAGGACTGACATTTTACACATTCTATCTTCTGCACAGAAAAGCCTGTTTTGCATTGTATTTTGCTTTTCATAGAGGTAATAGTGTAACTATTCAGATCTTGTTGACAGAAACCTTGTATTCAGTAAAAATTAAGGAAACAGAATACTAAGCTACCTAAGATCCTGGTTTACAGTATGGCAAAATCCTGTCAGAATTTCTTAAGCCAAAAGGAGTTGAACCTTTGCAGATTTATAGCATTTTAGCAATTGCTCTCCACCTCTGACACTTACGCCTGTGCATCAGTCCTGATTTTGCTTACCAGTGGGATGACTTCAGTCACAGGGAGAGCTATTAGTAGCACCAGGAATTAAACTGATAAATGACCTTCTCTCTGACCTTTCATCTGATCTTTTTATCTCATCATTTCTTGTAAGAAATGCAGAGTCATCAAGAAATGTCCCTAGCTTTTACCATACAGCGTGGGGGGTGTGACAGTACAGATTTTATTCATGCATGTGCAGAACTCTTCATGTTTTTCACAAAGCCAGTCCAAGACAGATCGTTGGCTCCTTGATTCAGATTTAAGAAGACTTGTTTCCTTTCCTCTCAGCAGGAAAGGCTTCCTCTCTCTGCTCATTACTGTATTCATTTATTCTTGATTTGCTTTTAGGTATTCTTTAGAGGAATCTTCGTTTAGACAAAAGGAGCTTTGTTCTGGTTTCGTCTCTTGTATCTTCTGCCTACTGGGCCAGAATTAACATGTGTAGCCCAACAGGTCTAGTGAGCTCTCCAGTCACCCTTATTTTATTTAAGCTTCATTTTCTTTATCCTTTCAGTGTTTCCTAAATACTTGATGAGACTAAATATTACTGGAAGAAAAGAAACATATTGACAAATCTGAAGTGTGTGTGGAGAAATTGGGGGTATGGGACTGATTCTTTCTCTCTCCCTCCAGACTTGTTCAGTTTATAAAATGCAAAATGATTTTTCTATGCTGTTGTCACTGGAAACTTTTTCACAACCTTCTTGAATGTCTCCATCTCATCATTATGTTTTGGCCTTCATTTTAAAACCGGCATTTTATAGCTGTGGTTTCCCCCTGTATCTCTGTACTACATTACTTAAATCCCAGCTACCATTTTAAGGAAGTTTCCTATACAAAAATTTAGTTGCAACATGTTGTACTGACACAGAAGAAGGAAGCTGTTAACTGTCCTGGTCTGATGTTATTAGGAAGCATGCTCAATTTGAAACTGGGATGGTTCTGTAATTTTTTCAGCCAGTAGAGTGGAAAAATAATTTCCATATCAGAGATCATTCAAATGAAATGTGGAGACTCAGATTTACTGAGCCCACCCCCTCCACCCTTACGCACATGGGTATTGTCAGTGACTTCAGTTGCCCTATTTGTATGATTACCTTGCACAAGCTTGCTTTGTTGCCATGACTAGTGCATACCAAACAGAAATCTAGGCAAAGCCTAAACTTCATATACAATACACTGACAGGAAAGATGGGGCTCTGCAAGGAATTTCGTGCTTGAACAATGAAAATACAGCTCTAGTTCAAGCCATGCCCAAAGCATCAGCCATTCAACAAGAAAGCTTTGCCTGCACCCTTCCTTATGCTGGGGAGAAAGCAAACATAAAAGACATTTTGCCTTCTTCCTCAGGGACTGGCAGAGCTCAGGGCTGCTCTCTGAAGTCTGCAAGGACTTGCAGAAAAGTCTGAATTGTTGAGGTCCGTTTCAGGGCTTGGGTCTATTTGTGTAATAAGTCATCAAGGATGATGATTTATCAGCAATGGTTGTAAAGGTATAAAATCAGCTGCACAATCTAGTTCAAGTCAACATCCTCAGAAAGGGAAACAAAATCCTGCTTAGCATTTTATATTTTATAGTCACTTAACACCAGGGTGCACCTATGAGCTATGAAATCCAAATGTCATGCATACTGAACACAAACACCTTCAACTTTGGTAAGTGCTTTTTATTTAAACAAAGCATTCTGTAGCATGTTAGCTACATTCAGTTCAAATTAACCTTTTTTTTTTTTTTCCTCTGAAAAGCAATTCCAGCATAGCATTGAGTCTACACTGTGATATTTTTCTTCAGTTTTGAAAAGGAAAGAATATTTTTTTACTTTTACTCCAGTCAAGTATTCTGAACAAGACTTCTCATTTTTTACCCCTGGACTTAGACTTAACAGTTTTGGCCAAAATTAGGATTTCTCAAAAGTACCAAGCTTCTGAAAGCAAATGGGCCATAACAGACATGTTTGCTATCATTCACACAACTTGGTTGTTAAGAAAATCTGCAAGAAAAACAGATCTGCCCCATTTCCTTCCATCTTCAGTCTAAGACCTTCTGCATGCTGTATTCTGGGCCACTGGTGTTTACACCAAGTTCCACTTTCTGTGGCAAAGCATAAAGGCCTTCCCCTAACTTTAATCTGCTATCACTGGCTTCCTGTTATGACTTGTACCGCATTTACACCGTAATTCAAATGAAAGTGTTCTGTGATTTCACAAGTGATACGGTCAGTTTAATGGCATTTTTATTGCTACCTGTACTTTTAATGTTGCTGCCAAAAATCAGCAAGAGAAAAAATATCCCCCTTTGACAATATCAATCAGGCAGAAACCAGTCTGATTCCCATTCTCTAGTAGGACCACTGTTGTCATTTAGGATTCTGTTAGAGCTGGGTGATGATTTCCCAGAATGTCTTTTTACTCCTACATTTGAGCTCGCAGCCCATGCACTGACCTTATATAAGTGGCTTTAATTCCAAGGACTGCATCCAGCACTGATGCACACAGCAGCGTAAGGCTATAGTTTCACAAATGGTTTTAAACTGATCTGCATGTGAGTTACTGCCAAAGGAGGCAGTCACATCCTTCTCCCAGCCCTGCCCCTTACCACAAAAACTTACACCTCCTCTCACACCAGCAGTAGCTCTTGAGGGTTGCACACTGAGCCAGTCAGGGAGCAAATCTGGCTGAAAAAGGACCTTTTGTTTGTTTGCCTTCCGGTTAATTTTCAGATGGATCAGCTGATCAGTTCCTGATCCCGTTCGCCACAGTGTCACAAAGGAGGTGGTGAAAACATGCAGCAAGGTAGAAAGGGGAAAAAGAATAGCTCACACTTAGATTGACTCAAGTCCAACCATAAAACCACAGTCTAAGCTACATACAGGACTAAATTTACATGAATTCAGCCCTGTATATATAAAATATGTGCACTACAATAACCACGAAGACAGTTTTACCCTGAATACAAGGTGGACAGGGAGACTAAATAGCAGTTACGTATTATGACAAAGATACCTATTTTGTGCTAATGTGATATCTAACTGGTTCAGCTCATCCTTACTAAAAAATCTTCAGTTTATCAAATGCAAACTCCCCTTACTCTTAGTATTTAGTGGAGAAGAGTTCACATATCATCTCACAAATGCATATTAGGTTACTGTACTAAAAAAAAAAAGATATTTTCATCTGACCAAAACTGCAGGTGCAGACAATAAAACCCAGAAATTACATCTCCATTAAATGCATTTGGAGTACTGAGTGTGAAAGAAGCAGCTGACGGAGAATCATGTTATATGATGTCTTGCTCCTTTCTCTTCTACCAACAAAGGGAGCAGGCCCCAACTAAGCCGATCACTTAGGCGTGATCTGAACTTAAGCATGTGAATGATCCATCAAACCTCTTAAGCACATGTTGCAGTTGAAAGCCAGCAGATGACAGATTGCGGAACTATTGCCAATCCCTAGCCCCAAAAATCAAGATCTACATCTTCAAAACCACTAAGCTGCATGGGAGAAAGCAGAGAATAGAACTGGAGAAAAGAGCAGATGGATGGATGCCTGCTGGATAGCATGTATTTCATAATTTTTTTTTTTCTCTGATCTTCAAATCTCTGCTCCATGAGGGAGACTCTTTTTCTGGCTCTAGTTATGATAAATGACACAAATTTAGAAGTGGCTGCATAATTCTAGTCTGCACCTCTTCATTACTTTTTTATACACATTGGTTATGCTGACACAAAGGTAGGTGGCTTTTCCTATAATATGTACTGATGGTTGAAAATAATACACATGCAGTTAGGAAGAAGCAATTTCTAAACAAAACCAAGCACCATTGTTCGTGTTATTTTTTCTTCATGTACTTACAGAGAAAAAGGAAATGCAAAAACTGACTTTTGCTTGGTTGTGTTAGCACAGGGCAAATATTTATTTGCAATACAATCTGCAAAACTTCCAGCAGCCTCTCTTAGTACTCCCTCAAAACAATAAATTTCATAAGATTGTTAATTTGTCAGAAAAAAAATGTAAAGAATTGCATACTTGTAAATGCTCTCGTGGGAAAAAAGTCACTCGGAACAAGCCCCATTTAAGTGACTATTTAACCAAAATCTAACAAACTTCCAATTTCCAAAATAAAAAATATATCTGTAAAATAAAAAATATATATTTGCAAAATAAAAAAAAAATCATCTTACTTCAAGCATATTGAAGTTTGAGGCGTCTTCTTTTCCCCACCCCTAGTTCTGCTGCTTTAGATAAAAGTACCTAAGCCTGCTGTCACGACAGTATTTATTGTTGACTTTAGAGGGTAAAGAGCATATCACATAACATTATACGTCAGGAATAATAGAAATGCTTTCTACACATTACTTAAAAACTAAACTGCTTAAAAATACCCTGAATTGAGCAAGACCTTTTGATTAATTAAACCAAAAATCTTCTCTGGGTTCAAGAGCCCAACGAGAACCCTTAATTACATAATCAAAAAATTATGTCAGGAAAGAGCATCATGAAAATCTAATTATGCACTTTTTAGTACGTGATTAGTTTTAAGTAGGTGGGTATGATTGAGGAAGAGCAAAAGAGGGGAAATATAATAAAAGAGGTGAATCAGGCAGTGAAAAGAAAAGAGGTATCAAAGAAGTGAATAATAACAAATACAACCTCCTCCCAGAGTGTCTTCAAAAATTGGATGTCTTGATTATAGAATGTATGAAATAAGGCATACTTCTTCCTCAATTATATGCATTTAGGATTTGACACAAAGCTCACTGAAGCCTATCAAAAGGAAACAGGCTGCATTTCCAATTAAGTAGTGATTTTAATACCAGGAATATAGTCAAAAAGTTTTGCCCATCTCTCCTGACCTTATGATGGAAACAACTGTCCATTCTCACTGTGCTGTCCCTCTGCTAAGTGAAACTGGGATATAACATTTTACAAAACGTTGTGTGCAAGTCCCATGATATAGTTTACAGTATCTCCCTCTTTCTTATCAAATCCTGAAACTTTTTTTCCATGAAGTTATGTTACCTAAACTTCAGTTGTCTCTAGGATACTAGAGTTATGAAATAAATAGGTACATGGGGATACCAAGGAGAAGCACAAGCTTCAGGCACTGCTGTCTCATCACACTCCCATGTGGCCTGAATTAACACCATGGTTAAAATCTGAGTTTCTGACTGGAAACTTGTGTGACATCATGAGGGCCCCTTGAAGTGGGGTCTGTAAGTCAAAGCTGAGAACCATGAATTCCTGAATTCCAGTTTTGTACATATTGACACTGTGTTCTTGGGGAGCCGCTTCAGCTGTCTATATCTCAGTTTCCCCATTTTCAAATGGACATAATAACACTTCCCTCCTTCTGCCACACACTATGAGTCTAATTAAGTGCTTTCAGAGTTTAACTGAGTGTGTGTACAATATTATCCTCTAATCAAAGAGAATTCCACCCATCCCTGCCTAGCAATTCTGCTTCTTTGTTCTCCTGCTCACTCTAAGCCTCTATATTTGTTCCAAGTCACTCTGCAGTCAAGTTACCTGAACATTTTTATTCTTAAATTATTTTTATGCAGATGTTGAAAAAGGAAATCCAAATGCTCCACTGTCAGTCTAGGTTCCTGGAGACTGAGAACCTGAGAAATTATTTCTGCAAAGCTCACTGCAAACTACCTCTATATATCTTGCTTGAAAATAAATCATTTGTAGAAATCAAAGGGATTAATTCTTAGCTAGAATAAATCAGTAGTGGTTTTAGTGAAATCAGTAAGCTGCAATGAATTATATAGGGGTAGGTGAAAGGGGATTCTTGTCCACTACACACAGGCCAGAATCTGATTTCAATTAAACTGATGGAAATCTCTATTAACTACATTATTTTGACTGAAGTTTCTAGAATTACTCTGCATATCTACAGGTACAATGACAGTTTTTAAATTAGCTACTGCATTCACTAAACAGTTCCTGGAGTCAGGGTTTATTCCCTGCTCAGCAGCAGCGGTAAAAGCAAGCAGTATTTTAGAACCTATATGGAAACAGCACACAGAACATCATGGTATCACTGAGCACATCCATCTTTAATGCAGAAATCCATTACTACCATCTCTAAAAGGAATTAGTAGAACTGCTATAGGTACAGAGAAGGGCAATAAAGATGATCAACCATGTAAAATGGCTTCAATGTGAGAAGGATCTAACAGATGAAGGCATTTTAACTTGACGTGGACACCCCTGGGGGGAAATACAGAATCATAGAATCATTTAGGTTGGAAAAGAGCTTTAAGATCATCAAGTCCAACTGCTAACTAGCACTGCTGAGTCCACCACTAAACCATGTCCCTCAGCACCACATCTACACGCCTTTTAAATGCCTTTCAAATGATTCAACGACTTCCCTGGGCAGCCTCTTACAATGCTTGATAACCCTTTTGGTGAAGAAATTTTTCCTCATATCCAATCTAAACCTCCCCTGGCGCAACTTGAGGCTGTTTTCTCTTGTCCTATCACTTGTTACTTCGGAGAAGAGACTGACCCCCACCTTGCTACAAATCCCCTTTCAGGTAGTTGTAGGGAGTAATAACCTTATCCCTTGAGCCTCCTTTTCTCTAGACTAAACAACCCCAGTTCCCTCAGCTGCTCCTCACAGGACTTGTGCTGTAGACCCTGTACCAGCTTTGTTGCCCTTCTCTGGACACACTCCAACACCTCAATGTCTTTCTTGTAGTGAAGGACTCAAAACTGAACACAGTATTTGAGGTGAGGCTCACCAGTGCTGAGCACAGGGGGATGATCACTTCCCTAGTCCTGCTGGCCACACTATTCCTGATACAGGCCAGGATGCTGCTGGCCTTCTTGGCCACTTGGGCACACTGCTGGCTCACATTCAGCCAGCTGTCAACCAACACCCCCAGGTCCTTTTCCACCAGGCAGCTTTCCAGCCACTCTTCCCCAAACCTGTAGCACTGCATGGGGTTGTTGTGACCCAAGTGCAGGACCCGGCACTTGGCCTTGTTGAACCTCATACCATTGGCCTCAGCCCATTGATCCATCCTGTCCAGATCCCCCTGTACAGTCTTCCTAACCTCAAGCAGATGAACACTGCTGCCCAACTTGGTGTCATCTGCAAATTTACTAAGGGTGCACTCGATCCCCTTGTCTAGATCATTGATAAAGATGTTTAACAGAACTGGCCCAAATACTGAACCCTGGGGAACACGACTTGTGACCAGCCACCAGCAGAGTTTAACTCCATTCACAACAGCTCTTTGGGCCCAGCCACCCAGACAATTTTTTAGCTAGTGAAGAATATGGCCATGCAAACCATGAGCAGCAGTTTCTCCAGGAGAATGCTGTGGGAAACAGTGTCAAAGGCTTTAGTAAAGACTAGGTATACATATATACTAAAGGTCTGCAAAATCTTAAATGGTGAGTAAAGCATGGACAGTGATTAAGCTGTTTCTTGCAATACTAAAGTTAAGGTGCAACCAAGTAAATTATCTGGTCTGAAGCAAAAGGAAATATTTTTTTTCATTGAGTGTATCATTAAATGTGGACACAGTTGCTAAAGGATGGTGGAAAAGACAAAAGTTCAAACGTGTGCAAAAGGCTTTAGGATCATTCACTGCGAAATAGGCCGATTGGTGGCTATTAAAAACAATGGTCCAGATACAACCTCTAGCTCAGGAAATCCTTAAATTACCTTGAGCCAGGTACGTCATACACAGGGCTTGAGTGCTAAAATCGTTTCAGGGAACCACATTCCAACTGACTTATTGATTTCCCATGAGTCCTTGGGCATTTCTATACTGCTCAGGGAAATGAGCTGTGGATTAGTAAATGCTGAATCGAGATGGTAAATTTAGGGTGTCCCATGGACATCATGTATCAGATCTGGAAACAGTGTAAGTGTGATCATATGAGCAAAAGATGTGTGATGCCTGCCTTTTTACAGCACTCACCAGCTCATATGCAGCTCCACACAAAGCTCACTCTCAGCTTTAAGCTTCTCTTAAAGTTAGCTTGCCATACATGGACTGTTTGAGACCCATATTCTCCAAGAGATCCAGACAAACCACCTTGAACACTAGCGTACAGGAACTTAGAACCCAGTGGCTCCTTTAATGTAACATTGAGAACATACACACAAAGACCGAGTGGAGATCAATACAGGAAAGTAATGTTCAGATTCCTTGTCTCTTAGACGCACACTGTACCCAACACTTTATTGTCCACATGCTTTTCACCACAGAGAGCTTCAATAAATTGTGAAACTGTGTTGTACTAAATTCCACTGAAAAGCTGCATAAACATTTTCATAAATCAAAACATGTGAGGCTGGAGTTTATTTAGCACCACAAAAAAAAAAAAGTATGGAGTTGGTTCATACAAATCATATATACAATGTGTGCATAGACATAGAGTAATGCACTTGAGCATCTGCCTTTGTCATCAAGTCACTTTGAAACGAAACATGAGTGGCAATTTTTTGATAAGCCAGAAATAGAGATTTCATTAAAAATTTCCTAAAGTTATCAGAAAGAACATTTGTTAACTTCAGCAGTCTTCCGAACAGTATGCATTTGGGAAGCCTGATGAACAGATATTCCTTTCAGAAAGGAATAACCATGGTTAAAGAAGCATAAAAAAACCAGTGGGGAGGAGGCAGGTGGGTGGTTTATCAGATCTTCCCTGTTGAGGCTAAAGGCTCTATCAGTATAAACTAACATATTCTACAATCACTCTAGATTTCTAAATCTTATTCTACAGCAAATAGGGTCCCAATCACATCAAACACAACTTTCTGTGAGCTTTCCTACAGCCTTCAGCAGGCCAACAATGAATAATGTTTTCTCCTACAAGAGTGAATACAGCCAGTATGCAGACAAACACGTAATTAATGATTATTTTCTTTGGTATTGTGATACCATGTAAAAACCTTGCCAACTTCGTGCTACTGTGGTAGACAATGTACAAATATAACACCTCCAAGCAGCTTACAAGCACATGTAAATTAATTACATCTTCACAAAAGATGGTGAATTTCATGGTAATTGATATGTCAGCCTCCTGATAATTTACTCCCTGACTGTTTTGCAAAGTAGCAGCATTTTTTGTCTGTTTTTGAAGTACTCACTTGAAAAAAATATTGGCAGTAAAAATTCTCTTCAAAACTGAACAGTAGTTGTAAACTACTTCCTTTTTAAAAATATAAAAAAATGAAAAAGAAGCAAAAAGAAAACAAGCTAAAAAAAGCATATATTCAGTCAAAGCTTCATTCAGTTAACACACAATATCCCTTTAAAAATAAAAGAGCTTGCTGGCTAATTACACATTTTTGTCTTTAAAATGAAAATCCATGCTAGCAAGTAATAAAATATTAATTCTAAAGTAAGAAGTATGTGTATGTCTGATATAATTTAGACTTTACTGACCTGAATTTTCCTACAGCTGTTTTGAAAAAGAGTGAAAAATCTCACTTTGATTTTAATGTAAACTTTTTTAACATTTTAATCTTTCCAGTCACAAGTAACATCCTTTTAAAACTCCTTACACGGTAATGCTTCTAATGCTGACAATAAAGCTAGAAAAGTATTTTGAAGCAATGTAGCTCATACACAATGTCAACAAAAAGGCATGCACACCAGAGTAGTTCAGGCACTGTTCAGATAACACCCTACTGATTCTATGATGGTCTCCTGTCTCCGCATTTGCTGTGGAAATGAAATTATTGTAAGACTTCTGAGGCAAACACAGGAGACAAAATTAACAAATTAACAACTTTAAAACTAACAACTTTCTCATTCAGCCACAGGGTGGGGGCGTAGCTTTGGAGATGCTGATTTTTCTTAGCAGAGTGTATTGTTATGTAAAACGTTAGGTTCTTTTAGCAGAGAGTCTTGCCACTTGCCCCAGACAGAAAAAACATCTGATGATTTTTAAAAATACAGCAATTTGGGACATGCTGACTAAATAAATTAAAATGCTGTAGTAACTTTCAGAAGAAAACAAAAGGTTAAACGTAAACAACTTGAAAGAAAACCAGGGAACCTGACCTTCTGAAGACTTTGCTTGCCTGTCCTTGTCTCAGGCCTGTGCTGTAGTGCTTTTCCATCTCCCTCAGTGCAGCTGAGATCTGCATAAAATCCAGAATTATCCCTCGGTATTCCCTTCCCCTCAGTGCTTTTCCCACAGACTCCCTACATTTAGGGATACAAGAGCTTTCCCACATTTTTCTTCCCATTTTGAGCATTCATGCTTCAGACTGACTTAAGAGTGAAGCAAACATTTCTCATTGATGAGGTTGCAGAAAGTGGTATTACAACGTCTCACAAGAGTCATGTTTGTGAAGGTGCACGTTGCGCACCTTGACCCGAGGCTACATCACAAGGAGACGTGGCAAAGTAATATATTATTGTTACTTGATAAAGGCAATTTCCACACCTAGGATTGAAAGCATCTTAGATATTTTCTTTACACTGCAGGCTGCTGCAACTATGACTTGACCGAAGAGCTATTTTTTCATTCACGTAATATGAGATCCATGAAGACTAAATCAGACTTCAAGATGATAATTGTGTTATGTTGGAATGCCATCATTTTCTTCTGAACAGAAAACTAAACAGGTAGAATAAAGGAGATCAGTCAAGACAGAAAAAAGTCACTGTTAAGTTAAAATACCCAAAGAGGTTTTTGTTTTAGCCCGAGGAAGATGATGATTTGTTACATTATTTGCGTTGGTGTTTAAGATTTGGCAATGTTAGGTTAACGGCTGGACTCAATGATCTTAAAGGTTTGTTCTAGTCCAAATGATTCTATGATTAGATAAGTGTCTCTGTACTTATGTCACTTAAAAGTTCACATGATTATATTTTTTTAAAAATGCCTTTTTTTTAAATTCAAAATAAAAAAATATGTATTTGTAGTTTGAAGAAAGCCTGGCAGCTTTCTTATGGTGTAATGAAGATGTTTCGGAGAAACTCCACTGCTATGCTTCAAATTAGCTTTTTGGAAACCAGGAGGAGCAGCACTGAGGACTCTGTTTATTGCAGGACTCTGTTTATTTTTGTGTGCAATTTACCCCGTTAACCCTTGCACTTATGCCTTACACTCACTTTGCACAAGCACTTACAAACAAACCCAAACATTTTTGATTCGTGGCAATGAAACACGCATTTGTCGTACCTATTCTCTGCTGGCACAGAAGTCTGCGATAGCTTATTTCTGCATAATTGCATATATTCCAGTGTGCGTATTCCTGTATGTACTTCTGTGTACGAGTTGTGTTTGTGTGTCCACTCCACAAGGGAGGGGGGGGCTGTAGATTTGGGTGCAATTCTCCATATGGGCAGGTAGCCTGGCATGTTTATCTCCCTGTGCGGTGTTAATGCGGTGAGGGTGTGAGCCCAGAGTCTGGGTGTGCTGTGTAAGCGTTGTGTGTGGTGTGCGAGTGTGTGCTGTGGGGGGGTGCAAGTGCACGGTGTGTGAAGTGTGTGGGAAGGGGGGATGTGAGCACAGGGTGTGTGGGGTGCGTGTGAGGCGTGTGCGAGTGTGGGGGGGGAGAGGGGTGTGGGGGGGTGGGTGCGGAGCGTGAGGGAGTGCA
>VXBO01007134.1:84967-113588 GCA_013400135.1 Rhinoptilus africanus
ATGTCCCGCAGCCGGGCTCCCCTCAGCCACCGGCCCCTGTAGCGCCTCCACCCGCGGGCGAGGCAGGGCCGAGGGGGCGCAGAGTGGGGGGGCTGTTGCCCATCCGCGCCGGACACCGCGCGGCCATGGGGGGCTCCTGAGCCGGCGGGGAAGCGGAACGCCTGGCCCCGGGGCCGCCACCATGGAGGAGGCGCCGCCGCCGCCGCCGCCGCCCGGCGCCCCCAGCGCCGCGGAGCCCACCGGCTGCCCCAAGGACACCGACCGCCAGCTGCGCCTCCGCCTCTGCGTCCTCACCGAGATCCTCAGCACGGAGCGGGACTACGTGGGGACCCTCCACTTCCTGCAGTCGGTGAGCGGCGCCGCGGGGCGCGGGCGGGGGAAGCCCCCTCGGGGGCACCGGCGGGGCTGGGCGGGCGGCCCGGCCCGGCCTGAGCGGAGCGGAGCCAGCGGCTCCTCCCCGGGCGGGCCGGGGGCTGCGAGCGAGTCGGCAGCGCTTGTCCCCACAACTTGTGGGAAGTGCCTGGGGCCAGGGCCGCTGCGGCGAGGGGGAGTTTCCTCTGGCCGAGAGGCTGGGGAGGAGGGGGGGGAACGTGCGAGGGGCCGCCGTGGGCAGAGCGGGGCCGCCAGAAACCGCGTTGTCTCCCCCGGTGAGGAGAAGCCCCGCCGCCGGAGCCGCGGAGCATCCTGGCGGCGTCTCTGCCTCCCTGGGGGGTGACAGGGAGGCATCCCGGAGCGAATCTGCTCTTCAGAATGCCTCGCCCCCTTTGTTGTTGTTGTTTAGAAGTTACTGTTACACCCACTTGGAAACTCTATCCTTACTGCCTGTTACTTATAAAGAAATAGTATATATATTTTGTTTTAAGGGTAAACATAGATATGTGATTGGGCCGGGTGTGTCTGTGCATGTGGAGACAATTATACCCGCCTCTGAAATTATCCACGGACTAGTTCAGAAGTAAAACTCCATCTGGATATTTCCTTTTTCCTATATAGGCTCTAGACGTGGAATTCATCAGCATACCACCACGCTCCTGCAAATAACTAGGAGAGCCTGCAGTAAAAGTTACTAGATAACAGATATGCCATAAAAAAAGAAGAATAAACTATTTGATCACGCAGAGATCAAGAATCAAAGCAAGGGAAGTCTCTGCAGAGATTTCTAAAAGATTGGACGGGGCAGAAATTCTTTCTGGTGTTTTGCTAGATAAGTACTAAACCCTGATTTCATCTAAATGGGCTTAGACCCTGGACCCTTTTTGAATTGTCTTTCTGGCAAGGTTTTTGTTTGTTTGTTTTTTAAAATCAGTTTGTCTTCAGTGTTTTTCAGATTCACCCAAGTGGCAAACTGTCTAGCGTAAAAGATAAATGAAAAGGATGTGGTTGCTTTATGAACTAGTCCCTACTTAAATCCTTCTTTTCTCTCTCAAATAGTTGAACTCGGAGTCTTTAATTTCAAAAAGCTTCTGACTAAAGTGCCAGTTAGCTTCCTTTAGAACTGGGATTCTGCCTCAGTGTGAGATTCTTAAAAAAACTGCAAGTTGCAAAAGTGCCCCACCCTACAGACCAAACAAAACAAAACAAACCCTCAGAAAACTCCTCTGTCCTAAGTACTGAATTTGAGAGAATTTGAATTTCCAACTGCAGGCTGGAATGCAGATTCAAGCTGCATATATTTTTAGCTTTGGTTCTTACAGCTAAATGCATTCACAGTGTTAACTAATGGGATTTTCTTATATTAAAAAGCAAAACAAGTCTTTTATTTATATTCATTCACTTGGCAGTTTTCATGAGAGCAGTAGTGAGTAATATGCCTTAGGTAATGGCAGGAGAAGATACTGATAGAGTACACTTGGCTGTGTTCTCAGGATGGCACAGCAGGCAGAGCCCTTCACAATCACTTTATTACAAGCTGCTAGGTGCAGACTGGATGTAGTATTATCTTGGGGGGGTCGGTTCTGATAGTGCAGATTTACCCCCCAAAGGAGTTTGTGTTTTGGTAACTATGTTTGAATAAAGCACTGAGGGATAGGATCATTCTAGGCCTCGGTTTAGAACAGCTTTCACACACAGGCTTAACTTTAAGCACATGTTGAATGTTCATGTGCTGTCCTAAATAATGATAGTTTCTTTAGTCATTGACCTAGCTCTTACGGGTTGAATCTCTGTACAACTACACTCAAAACAGTTGAATGGTGTAGCACCAAGGAAAGGAGAATCAGGATCTACTGCAGTATGTGAGAGGAAAAAGAGCACAGTGGTATGAAATTTTTAAAAATAAAATTTTAAATGAGAAATATTTTCTGCGTAAGTTTGGTGGATGGCCATAACTTAATGCTTTCTAACAAGATATCACAAAGGACAGAATTCTGCCCTGCCTGTCAGGGGCAAAATTCTTGTCAGCACATTGGGAGCTGACATGACACGCAAGGATAGTATCATCTATGTAGTCACTGGAATTACAGGCAGTTACAGGGCAAAAGTTTTGCCCTATAATTATGGCACTAATAAAAGTAGTGCTGTAGCACTGGGATCGCGTGTTCTCAAATCTACTTGGGCCTCACAAATGAAGTCCACTTTACTCCCATTAGTTTGTTTTTCTGAGTGCTCTGACGTTACTGCATAGGAACTGCTGCTCCTGCCCCATGGGTGTCTTTCTTACCATCTCGTGTTCCGTGTAAGTAGCACTTACGCAGTGCAAAATAGATGTGAACTATTACACCTTCTGGGGTAATACACCCAGTTAACACTCAAACATGGTTGGATGATGTTAGGGTTTTTTTAATAGTGTGCATTGTGCTGAAATTGATTATACTTCCATATGTTGCAGAAGTAATTTTGTCTGTAGTGGAGAAAAGACTGCATTTCTTTGCAGGACAGCTGCATTTCCCAGATCTTATGGAAACTTGTTCCTGTCAAACATGAGATTAGGGATGTGAGGGGTACAGGTTCCTTTGCTTCAGAAACTTTAATAGCTTTGATAAATAAAGGAAGGCTAATCTCATATCTTTCAATTGTCAGAATGGGTTTTCCCTAAGTAGGATGGGACAGTTGTGCTTTAGAAAAAGGTTAGGTGAGGGAATTTGTATTCTTTGTTAAATATTTACTATTGAAGCTCTAGTCCTCATTAAGTATTCTCAATAAACAATGTTTTAAAAAGCAAACAACTAAATTCTATGGGTTTATTCACAGCACTGAGGGTGCTTGCTAGCAGCAGCTTCCTGCATTCCCTGGTAATGTAAAAGAATCTCTTAAGTATTTAATACTATGGATTTTCAAATACATCAATGTAACTTTGATTTATGAAGACTGTTTTCTTCCTTTTTAGAAGACTAATATGCAACCATGTTAAAGGAAAGGTTTCCTTTTTCTTTTCTTTTTTTTTTTTTTTGTATGCTTAAAACCTTCCCCTGCTAAGCTGCAGGGAAATAGCTTCGCTATAAATATAAGGACTCAATCCTTATTTGCGTTGCATAAAAGATTGTGGTCCTTATTTTGCTTCCATAGATTAATAAAGTAGGTATCATTAACGTTATAGAACATGGAGTTCTCTCTTCTCACAATAAAAATTGTGAAGAACACCGTGAAGAACACTTTGCTATGAGTTTTGTACTCATTTAATAAAAATGCTCCAGATGTGTACCTATTTAAATAAAATATAGTCTCTAGAATCTGTTCTATTTCATACCTCAAGGAATTAGGTAAAAGGAGTTATATCTGCAAATTTATCTTAGATGTCCCATGCCACTACAGCTAAATTAGTCTATTCAGTCTGTTAGCTTTAATACATACAGTTAATATTTTATTGTATATATTATTTGTAACATTTTTATCCCACTGAATTTTGGACACAAGAAGGCATTCCTAGTTAGTTTTGCTGCTGCTTAGTTTCTGGTACTGCTGTTGATAGGTCACATTATAGTATTATGTATCAGAACTGTGAACAAAACCCCGTAGTTCTTGACTGTGTGTTTTTTCCAGATCTCACAAGGTGAGATGTTCAATTCCAAGGGATACAGCTACTTGTTTGGTTGTTGTTTTTTTTTTTTTTTTAAACAGAGTCTGGATTTTAATATAGTAGAGATAACGATACTTTCCTGTACATCATGGTTTGCACAGTCTTACCTTTCCTAGACTACGCCTCAAGATGGAGAGTTACTGTGCTGAGAGAGGGCAAACTTTTCTACCAGCTCACAGCTGAAGATCTGAAGTTACTGATTCAACTATGAATATGCACAGGCTGCATTGTGTCCTGTCTCATCTGCCATTTTGTTAGGCAAGTATTTTGTTAGGCAAAATATGGAATCATCCTTGAAGAAATGCTGTGTAAATCAGGAGTATTAATAGATAATACTGTTGTTATGCAGATATGTTAATACATTTACTAATAAGGGCTCATTACACAGCCAGATCTTTTAAGCAGCAGGGAGAACTACAGGGAATGAATGAAAATGTATTGCTGCCAACGTCAGTAAAGAATTACTGATCAAATAAGAAGCAAAGTGGAAAATTGTCAGAAGCTAATGGAACTTTTAGTAAAAGTCACTGATGGAGTAAGATAAACTTCAAAGAGATAAAGGCAGATAATTCTGTTGTAAGTCTCTAGTGAGATCATAAACCATAAGGATTTTCAGTCTCCAGACTTAAAGATTCAATTAAGCCTTTGCCTGCCTTTCGCCTCTTTTAACTCTCTGTAACGTATGGAGAAATATTTACATTTTATATGTGATCTTGTAAATATGTATTTTCTATGTGACAAAATTAAACCAGGAGATAATGTAGTTTGAGTGACCAGCGGGTAAATGTCAAAGCATCTGTCTGGTAGCATAAGGTCTTGCACATGAATATGTGGCTGCCACCAGAGTCTTTGGGTACTGGGGTGCAATGTCTGCACGTTGCAGCCCTTAAGGTTTCCCATCCTGTAGGTATCTCTTCTTGCCTGTGTTGTCAATCTGTATGAAAAACTCCCAGAGAAGTAATTGATAAAAGAAAGGTTGTGGTTTGTTTGAGTGCCACATGGTCATTCCACAGAATCCGAGACAAATATGTGATACTTTTATTGCAGGTCGCATTCAAGTAAGGAGAGAGAGAAACCCTGGGCAATTTCAGACATACTCATTGACCATCATTCTAAAAATAGATGAATAGTGGGTACACAAGAGTTAAGGATTTAAAGGTTTGGTTTACCAGTTTGTAGATATAATCATATGAATTGCACGTGAAAGTATAGTAACAGTAATTATCCAATACACTAGATTGCAAAGGTAGGTATGTTGTTGCATATGCTTTTTTTTTTTTACCATCCTTTAATTTCACTGAACACTTAGCTCTAACCTCCACATGCAGCTCCCACAACTTAGTCACGTAATTGCAAGTATATAAAGCCAAATTGTTCTCCACGTTGTATATAAATACGGCTCTTTCATCTTTCCAAAGACAAACCACCAACTTGTAAATTTTAATGTCAAAATGACAGGATGTACTTTTAGTTTGAGCAATTGCAGTGTGTTCTGTGCAGGCATGAAAACAGTATGAAAATTGAATTGTCCTTATCAGACAGGTATCAGCTTGGATAGGTAGTTGTACCAGGACTATTTTTAGATTCTAATGTTATGCCATCCTTTATATGATGACTAGAAGCCTTTTTCCATCTTAGCAATTGTATAAGTGTGTTATGTTAGGACACGTGCCATCAGATAAATTAACCCACATCCTACAGACTCAAAATATTTATGTTATGCTCCCCTTTCTTGCTTGCTTTGTAGTTGTAATTGATCTAGTATCTCTGGATTTTTGCACTCCACCCATCTTGAAATATGATAAGCATCACAGGTCCTTTTTTTTTTTTTTCTTTTTTCTCTCTTCATATTTCACAATCTTGTTTGCATCCGAGATTAGGGCTCTGGTGCTCAGATAGAGCAGCAAACAGACCATTTGTCTCAGCTGTGAGGTGTGGTTTCCTGTCCTACCCTGTTCTCTGCCTCTTTCACCCTCAGTAGATACAGATAAACTCTTGATTCTGGAAGGTGAACCATATGGTTTGGGTAATGTTGCTTCTTTATTATGAGAGAGCAACTGGGGAGAGGAAGGAGATGGAAAAGGAAGTTTCTTTGGAAGTAATCTAAATTAGCACTGCTGTTTTGTTGTTTTAGTCAATTAGTCACATGCGCTTACCTATAGCCAGTTGTTAAAATTGCAAATTATCAAGATTTTCTACTGTTGAGTCTTAACAACAGGTGACATTTTTCTTAAAAGCCCAGTTCCTGACGTTGAGGAACATCATAGCTTTCATTTTAAATGGCACATTTGTGGCCCCTCTGGTTGTAAAACAAAGTTTGAAGCTATAACAACAGCAAAACATAAATGCTCATGAGTTTTCAGGGGATTGTGTTATGACTCTTGAATATTTGTGGCTGGTAATTCTGCTAGTATTCTGTTCAGACTAAGTGTAGTGCAAAATTAGCTGCTAAAGGCTGAAATGTAAACAGATTAAAAGGTTCTTTTGCTCTGGATACAAAGCGAGAATGTGAAGAAAACTGTCTGGATATAGAAAGTGAAGCAGAAGTGAAAAACAGAAAAGCAAAACAAAGCAAAGAGAAAGCTCTGAAAATATTATGGTCTGCAGAGCCCAGTTTATGAGCCATGGGTCTAAGAGCCCTGCTAGATGGAGGATACAGAATTCCCAGGTCCTCTTCTGCCCCGAGATGCATGTCTGAGCTTAGTTTTTTCACTTGGAAAATTATGTGACCAGCCCATGCCTTTTGCAGTGAGGCTTTACAAATCAAAGGTATGTAGGAGTACAGCAGATTTTTCATATGAACAGAGCTGTTTAGTTCTTTTTGCACTCTGACAGAATCCCCACAATGAGAAAATACCAATAAATCCACGATGTAGTTTCCCCAGTTTACAGATGTGAGAACTAAAACTCCTTTCCCTTTGCTTCCCTTAGCTCGTTCCAGTTTGGTGTGCATCTGACCCTTGCTATCCTTTATCTCAGACCTACTTTGGTCTCGTTACATCCTTCAGAAGGCTGTGTTCGACCTGACTCTAGCTCTGCATCTCTCCCTCCTCTCAACTGCAGTGATAGCATCAATCAGCTCTTTTGCCATTTGTCCCACCCTCTCACTTCAGGGATGCCAGTTGTTGTCTGAACATGTGTGGTGATCTCTGGGGGAGGAGGCAGAAGTTGCCTGCCCTGTGCTTTCCCAGCGCCACGCTGGTGCCTCTGCAACAAAACTCGCTTGCAATAGCAGTCTGGGAGCTGAGCGAGTGTAAGGGAGAGGGACAGAGACCCCGGGCTTTATTAGGAAAGGATCAAAAAGTGTGGATATAGATGTGGAGAAGTGTGTGGATCAAAAAGTGAAACAAACATCACAGACAGCAGAAATTGAGTGAAATGCTCCACACGTAGCTTAGTTTAGCGTAGAATAGACTATTTCAGTTGGAAGGGACCTACAGTGATCATCTAGTCCGACTGCCTCACTAATTCAGGGCTGACCAAGTTAAAGCACGTTAATAAGGGCATTGTCCCCATGCCTCTTAAAATGCTGACAGGCTTGGGGTATTGAATACATTTTACACAGGTTTTGGCAGATTTTTGAAGGAGCATACTGATACCCATCAAGGGAACTCCCTAAATATAGGAAGAGAAAAAGTGTGAAAGCTTTGCTGTTTTTCCACTTGCCAGGTCCCACAGTGTGCCTTATGCAGGTGTACTGCTTTGCAGGGGTGGGAAATGCTGTTCTACAATTTTACATTATATCATAGAATCGTGAAAAATGGTCATATAGAAGATCTTGACAAACCATCCCATCATGTTCTGATCTGAAAGGAGGGTAATTTTGTATGGTTTATCCTGGTGTTTAGCTGTCCTTATAGTTAGAAATGTCTTCCTAATACCTAACGTAATGCCTAATCTCCTTTTCTTTACAGTGAGCACAGAGGTGATCTCTTTCTCTTTGTGTCAATCCCTCAAGTATTTCAGACTAGACTAAATTGTCAAATTATTTAACCTTTTTTTTTCTTAAAAACCATTTAATTTTACCTCTGATAATTCCTGTGCTATTATCTGGATTTTCTAATCTGTATGTTTCTTGAACTCTGCCAAAATGCAGGCACAAGACACTCCCAAGGCTTTAGCAGTAGTGAGTGAGGGAATGGATTACTTCACATTTTTTGTACATTGTACAGGAGTATTATCATAGCACAGGAGCCTTTAGAAAGGCTCATCTGAGTTTGTACCTCTATTTGAGGAACAACTCATTGCTTATACCAGGGACTGTGACTAGGTGTCTGCATAGAGGATTTATGGGAACAGTCTAATAGTTAGACTTCTGGGCTGTACTCTGGAAGGGCAACACTGAACTCTCCTTAAGGGCAAGAGAGTGATGTATTTTCAAGCCAGCTTTCCTATGTTCAAATCCTGGCACTCCCAGAGACATCCCACTCTGAGACGGCATCTGAGGCTTGAAAAAGCAGGATCTCCCAAGTGCAGTGTCTGCCTGCCAGGCATCCAGATGAGTCCCTGACAGATGAAGCTTTCAAGAAATTACTTATATCTGTTGCCTGCCTATTGCTTCCTTCAGGCACTTGCAAGAAAATATAAGGGACTGCATGTGAATTTCCCTTTTTTTTCCAGCTGTAGAATCCCTTTTCTGTTGTTTTTGTTTCCAGCCTCAAATAGATTCTCAACTTGCAATGGGTGTTTTCTTGGTAAAGGCCTTGCACAGTTGTAGTGTTTTTAGGATGTAAATGGTAATGTACGTTTTGACTTTGGTGATGCTTGAAATCACTGTTCAGTGGCAGTCCATACTGGTCACCAACAGAGAGAGAACTCCTGATCCACATATACCTCCTTATTCCCTAGGCCTTTGTTATCTGCAGAGACTACCATCAGTTTTCTTGCATGTAATGGAGATTTAATGACAAAGCTTTGCAGAAACATTTGACATCTTGGATCTTGTTGGACGAGGCCTTTCCTGTGGCAAAGGGTTTCAGATCTCCTTCACTTCATCTTTTTTAAGATACTCTTGAAATTAAGAAATATAAATATATTCTGTGGACTCATCTAGTTCGTGAATTTTATTTTTTTCATTTGCAAATAACAATTGCCATGACTGCAGAAATCTGTTTTGTGGATCAAATCTTTGAAATTGTCGTGAAAATATCTCCCAGTTTCTCTGACTACATGGCAAGGTTTCTTTGCAGTCACATTTCAGCCAGGCCCTTTTGTTTTGTACTTTAGATGACATGAAAACATGTGTAGTTCACTAATGCTCCTGCTTAGTGCCATTGTCTTTGTATTGTGGTGGAATACTTAATCCATATTTACACAGCAGTATTTCCATTAAATGCTCTGAATTGACAGATGATTCCTTGATTAGTGCAATCAAAGGTGATGCTGTTTGAGTGCAGGACATAAAAAGCAGGGTTGGACTCGTGGCATAGGGTGGCTGTTATTTCCTCTGTTGGGCTGGCTTCAATCCTTTCCTCCCCTGCCCCCCTTTTTGTCTCCACTTCTGTCTCAATATTTTGTGTTCTGTTTTCAACTTGTGTTGAAGCAACTAGCCCCATCTCTTTGAAGGATGGACTGGAAGCATCACTATCTTATCATGTTTCTTATCTATTTTCAAGAGTTTCCATTTAGCAGCGGGAATGACTGCAGCATTCTCAGCCTTTAACAGCTAGTGGCAAGAAAAATATGCAGCAATATAATTTCTCAATCAGCTACAGAAACTTCATTGTGGAGCAATGCAATTCATGCAAAGCCATATCTCATACAAAGTCTGAATGTTGCCTTTTACTACTTTTCCCTGATGGATCACAAACTGAGGCTTGGACTGGGGGCTGCACTGACAGCGTGCCTGAGACCTGAGCAAAGTCTTGGGTTTAAATATTACTGCAGATGAAGATTCCTGCTTGATTGGGTAGCCAAGCCTGATTAAACCTTTAACAATGCCTCCTGCACATATGATCGAGTCAAGCTGTAGCAAACATTGAGAACTGCAGTAGATCTGTACTGTGAGAGAACCTCAGGGTAGTTATCTGGACTAAAATACCTGACTCCTGCATATACACTCTCCTTCATCATTCTGTAGAAGCCACTCATCTGAAGAAGCCTCAGCTCCCTTTGAACTGCAGATCTCAAGACCAGAGTAAGAGAAAACAGCTCTGTGGTGCGAAAACAGTTCCTTCACTCTTCCTAATGAGCCCTCCTCCTTAGAAGAATAACTCATTGCTTACACAGCTGATAGCCATATGTCAAGCCATGAGATAGTGATTGCCCAAAGCTGAATGGGAGCTCTGATAGCCCCCGACACCTAGTGACAGAAAGATCAGTATTTATCATTCTGGGCATCATGACGCTTATTTATGAAAGCCCACCTGCTTTTTCACCCAATGCTGTTAGCACAAGGACTGGTCACAAACTGGCTGGCAATGCGAGTTCCTTCAGTTCCAGAAACAGCTGCAATTTTATGTCATAATCTTTGAGTTGCAGAGAGGTTAATAGATTTCTACACCTTGATTAAGGATTAGGGTGGTTACTCAGATGATGGGACAGTGGAACTGACTTAAATTTGTGTTCATGTAAGAATATGGAACCAATCTCACTGCTATTGCCATTGCTATAATTATTTCTATGGAAGCATATTGGCCTGACAAATAATACCTTGCTGCAACTGATCTGATGTCTCATGACTCATAGACTAACTTTTGTGACCATTCTCAACCTGACTTTCATTTTGTACTTGTGGTTTTGCTTGTGGTCAGTCCTTGTGCCAACAGGTTAATTTGGTTCACAAACCACTTAGCTTATGTAAGATGAGGATTCTTTTTTTTTTTTTTTTTCAAGCACTGTCTTTTAGTCATTAAAAATCTTTGTAGACTTGTCATTGTTTAGTTGGCCCAGTAATACAATTTGTTTGCTTTTTTTTTTATGGAATCTCGTGTACAGAGTGCTGATTATATATTCCTTGTGGATTTGTCAGTTGTTTAGTTGCCGCTGTCTAGGAGTTAGGGACAATGTTTTCAGGGCTCTTCCAAGCACGTATTAGGAAGTGCTTGGCTGTATGTTTTGGGTGTTTGATGTGATTGGGCTAGGAATTTCACTTGCACAAATCAGGCTGCTGGTTTAATGTGAACCAGGGTCAGTACCAGTGATACCAAACCCATGGTCTTTCTGCTAATTTGTCTTGCCCTAGTATGTCAGAATGAGCAAATACTGATTGCTGAAAGGTCGCGCTGCTCACCCTTCCCTAAGCGGACCACTTCTAAAGAGAGGCTAGCACAGTCCTTTGCAACTGATGACCCTGACTGATGAGGCGGCCACCAAGGAGTGATGCTTGTCTTTGTGATCTGAGCAATTTATTAAGAAACAGCTTTGGACCTGTGAGACTCATTTTACTGGATGGATGTCAGATGTTAACTACCTTTGTGTATGATGGAATGGGCTTAGATTTGAAAAAGCCTAATAACATCACCCACATCTTCTTATGCATATGCTTATCTACAGTGAATTACTTCAGTGATAATGCTTTTGTCTTGAACATTTTACCTGCTTGAGCTTCTGACATCCTAATGTGGTTTGAGTAACTTTGAACAACCCGCCATGGGATACATGAGGGAAATAGATGTCACGAAAGAGAGGAAGACATAAAAGGTTGCATTCTGGGATTATTTTGGAGGCTGAGTAAGCTGACAGCAAGAAGAGTTCCCTGATATTCAAAGTGTTGTGTGTCGCTGGTGGAGGGCCCTGCTTTGGGGACAGACAGATAAGAATTTGCATTTTAGTGCGTTCTTATCTCAGATAGGTGGGTGGGTTTTAGCTACACAGCAAAGTCTCTGGTCCCATGGGACTTTCTGTCTAATCTGACAACCGCTTTGAATTCATCACCTCACAGGGAGCTGTTTGCTGTTAACCTCATCACTAGGTGGCTAAAGAAGCCCCTTTCATTTCGTTTGAAGGGGCAATAACAGAAGGCTGTAAAACTTTTGACCTGGTAAAATGTTTCGGACTCTGAAACTTGATTCTTAAACACAATCCAGGTTGTTGTGGGAACAACCCTAACGTAGGTATATATGTGTGGGCTGTGTGCTATTTAATATGTAGGTCACAGAGGAGCAGGCATGGAGGCAAAAGTTTATCTGTCTCCTTAGATCTGATCAGCGGTTAATGCCCTGTATTGTTAAGCAAGAGACTTGGGCTACAAATGTAGTAAACAAAACAGTGCCAGGCTTTATTCGCTGGCCCTAAGGCCAACTGGTATCTGGTCTTGTACCACTGAACTCTCTGAGTCTGAAAGTAGGATGGCTGCATTCACACTGCCTATTGGGAACAGTCCTTGGCCCATCCTGACTCTGGCACCACGCCTGAGAATTGTTTAGGACAATGCTAGTAGGCCTAGGCCAAAGGGTGCCAGGAAATACTCCAGCAGTTTTCCAACATGATTGCAAGGCTTAGGCCCGTGTCCTGGCACCACTGGCTTACTGGTATAGGTACAACCTGCAGTCCCACCCCAGGCTGTGGCACGTCTTGCTGAAATAGGGCTCTGATAGAACAGTGGTGCCCCTGGCAGAGCTGACACCCAGACCCAGCGCTAGTTTTTCTGCGCTGGTAGCTGGTGTGGATGGTTTTATGTCCAGTGCTTTGTTGTTGTTATATGAAAGTTCTAGGTGCCAGGCCAGAAGTGTTGGAAATATGTTTTGCCAGCCTTTCTTAGATTTTTGTCATTATTGACTTTGTTGTCATCATTACGTGAGGTCTTGTATTTTCTTGAGCTGGGGAGGAGGCGGCAGAAAGGAAATACAGTTTGAATGGGCGGGGACTACTTTAGGACAGTGTGAAAAGGAAGTGGATGTTAATTACCTAATTCTGAGTGTCATTACTAACAGTTGTGAGCTGAGATATCCTAGACTGAAAGCACTGAAAGGTCCTTCATATGAAGTGCCACTTGCTCATTTCTGTTTATGTACTTCCCTTTTTATTGTGGAAAATCAAAGGCTTCAAATGATAATCACTGGACACTTGCATATAATTTTTTAGCTCGTATCACTCTGGGTGCTCGTGGCTCTGTCTCTGTTGTGTTACCAACGCCGTGCTCAGAAATCAGCTCAGATGGAAAGCAGCTGTTTGTGAAGAGAGGGTGTTGACAAGACACAGAGTAAGGGAAGAACAGTGGGGGAAGATTTCCAAAGAGAGCTGAAGAAGTGTGTTTGCTGTAAGCATTCAGTTGTCAGAGGCATGATCCCTCAACAGGAAAGGGAGAGATGGATATTGGGAAGATACTTTTCCCACAGCTTGGCTCCTTTGTCAGCGCTTACATGTGAAACTATCCCTGTTGCAAATATCTGTCTCCTCCTTTGCATTGGCACAAGTGTTTTATTCACATGTGAGGAGAACACATTCTGAAAACTTGTCAGTAAATTAATAATGGATAGACCAAAGATGACATTTTTGGGAGGTACAATTGAAAAGTGAGATTTATAGAATCATAGAATCATAGGGTTGGAAGGGACCTCGAAAGATCATCTAGTCCAACCCCCTGCCAGAGCAGGGTCACCTAGAGCACATCACCCAGGAACGCGTCCAGGCGGGTTTTGAATGTCTCCAGTGAAGGAGACTCCACAACCTCTCTGGGCAGCCTGTTCCAGTGCTCTGTCACTCTCACAGTAAAAAAATTCCTCCTGATATCCCTGTTGAATCTCCTATGCTCCAATTTACATCCATTACTCCTTGTCCTATCACTGGTCATCACTGAAAACAACTTCTCTCCATCTTCCTGACACTCCCCCTTTAGGTATTTGAAGACATTGATGAGGTCACCCCTCAGTCTCCTTTTCTCCAGACTAAAGAGACCCAGCTCCCTCAGCCTTTCCTCATAAGGGAGATGTTCCACTCCCTTAATCATCTTTGTGGCTCTGCGCTGGACTCTCTCAAGCAGTTCCCTGTCCTTCTTGAACTGAGGGGCCCAGAACTGGACACAATACTCCAGATGTGGCCTCACCAATGCAGAATAGAGGGGGAGGAGAACCTCTCTTGACCGACTCACCACACCCTTTCTAATGCAGCCCAGGATGCCATTGGCCTTCTTAGCCACAAGGGCACATTGCTGGCTCATGGTCATCCTCCTGTCTACCAGGACCCCCAGGTCCCTTTCACCTACACTGCTCTCCAGCAGGTCAGCCCCCAACCTGTACTGGTACATTGTGTTTTTCTTCCCCAAATGCAAAACTCTACACTTGCCCTTGTTGAACCTCATCAGGTTTCGCCCCGCCCAACTCTCCAGCCTGTCCAGGTCCCTCTGAATGGCAGCACAGTCTTCTGGGGTGTCGGCCACTCCTCCCAGCTTGGTGTCATCCGCAAACTTGCTGAGGGTACACTCTGTACCCTCATCCAGGTCGTTGATGAAGATGTTGAACAACACCGGTCCCAGTACCGACCCCTGAGGGACTCCACTAGTCACAGGCCTCCAACTAGATTCTGCCCCATTGACTACGACTCTCTGACTTCTTCCTTTCAACCAGTTCTTGATCCACCTCACTGCTTGATCACCAAACCCATACTTGATCAGCTTAGCTACAAGGATGCTGTGGGAGACGGTGTCAAATGCTTTACTGAAATCAAGATAAACCACATCTACCGCTCTACCATCATCTATCCACCTAGTAATATCCTCATAGAAGGCTATAAGGTTAGTCAAACATGACTTACCCTTTGGTAATTTACCAAATAAGTTATTTATACAGACAAAAGTACCACTGGATTTTTTAAACTTAGTCATTAAATGGTAAAGGGCACGTAAAATCCGGTGCATTTAGTGTTGTAGTATCTGTTTTGCTGGGCTGCTTAGAGAGTCAGACCTCCAGCTTTGCCACCACTGAATTTCTAGAATTCTGCTGAATTTAGTCCTCTGGCCTTCACATTGCACCCACATTCTTGGCTTACCATTGCCTTCCCTTGAAGTGGATTGCAAAGCTGTTGCACAACGACAGATAATCTTGCTGCACACATTTTTTTCACTTCTGTGCATTCATCCTCTGTTCTGTACTTACAAGTAGTGTTTGCCAGAGTAACTGCACTGAAAAGTTGGGGAGCAAGAGCAAAAAGCATGTAGTAACAAAAATGGACCAATAAAGTTAATGTATAGTCAAGGGTTTTGAACTAAATGCAATGGGAAAGAGTATTCGTTCTATGAATTGAAGAAGTCAAAAAGAAGGACAGATCAGTACTGCTGGAATTAGAACAGGCCATTGCAGACATAAAACATCATCGCATAGTCTTTCATTATTCAGCAACTATGATGGTTCTCTGAAAAAATCAGCAGTGGGCAGTTCCTGTTGTTATAAATTTAAAATTTTGCACAGTTTTTATTACTTTGCTTTGTTTTTTGTTGTTGGTTGGGTTTGGATTTTTTATATGTTTGCCAATTGGGGCAAAGCTTTCTTACTCTTTATTCCGTGAGCAAAACATTCCCTGAAGAGATGTATTTTTTCCTCTTTTTTTGACTCTTAAGCCTCCTTTCTTTAAATATTTAATATACTCAGATGCATCTTGATTCTGACATGGTGAATAGATCAAGCTGATAAAACTTGGCTTTATTGATGGATTTGCTGGTGAAGGGGGCTGGAAGTTTTCTGCAGTTAGTAGCAGAGGAAAAGGGAAAAATGAAAGATTACTTGGGATGATACTCTGTTTTGCATTATGTCTGGTAGAGCACCTTTTGAGGATTCTGCTATCTCTATGGACTTTATCCTGTGGAGGAGCTGGGAAAGTTCAGCCTGTTCTAGCGGGTGCCTATCATCTTGCAGTAATCAGCATTTTCTGTGTAGAGAATATGAACATCATGAACAGTAAGGTACATCTGGGAATTTCACTCTGACCTCTGGTTCCTTCCCTATTTAAAAACAGCTTAATATGCATCTTGACATAAAATGAAGCTAGAAAGAACAGCCAGCCTCTTGATGGGTTTTGTCTGTTATACTGTATATGCAGCATGTATGTCTGTGTCATAAGAGATCCTTTTGCACAATAGAGGCCACTGCATCTTTCTTAAGCAGTTGCACAAGAAAAGCCACAATATTTGTAAAGTAAAGTATGAATCAAAATTTTTACAGCACACAACCAGAGGAACTGAAATTTGCAATCAGCAAGCAAGAATTAAATTGCAGTGGCAGCAGTTGCTATATCCAGGTGGTGTGTGTTTGGAGGCAAGGCTGCATGACATCAGTTCTCTTTTAATGTGGTTATGGGTGAGCTGTTGGGGCAGCATGGTATCAAAAACCAGCTTAACCCAGTGGAAAGAAAAGTCTCAGGCTATTTTACATAGAGATGAAGAAAATTTTGCTTTAAAGTGCATTAAGAACAATAGTCTATGTTTATGCAGCACTTTTCGGGCTGTAGTATCTCAAAGTAGAAACCCAGTATTTAGTGGATGGATAAACTGAGGCATGGAAAGGCAAAACAATTTCTCCAAATGTTGCAGGGAAGTAACTAACAGAGGCAGCAGCTGAAGCTAAATATCTTGTCTTCATTCCTTACCTCTTTTAGGAGAAAAAGCAGAGCAAAAGTTGTCACACAAGCTATACTTCTTTTTTGTGAAAAATTGCAACAAAAATTTCAATTCTTTAATTCAGTGTTCTGGCAACCAGCTGACACATCCTTGGCAGCTTAGTGCTTGATGAATTGGTGGTCTTAGCTCAATTCCAGAGGGACTGTTAGGCATTATCAGAAGCAGTACTGACAATCTTTGTGCACAGATCAAGACTCAATGGGGATGAGAGGCATTAAAAACGTTCTGTTCTGAGAGTACCTCGTCTAGATGCAAGAGCCTATGCTATTTTTCCTGCTGTAGTCCTATGTGAACATACGGTGTAGAATGGAAGTCTTGGCTCTTCAGGAATTGCCAGTCAGCAGCTTCCCATTGCTCTCAGTGAGTAATAAAAATGTAAATAAAATGTTATGCCTCAGAATTACTCGGTGGCAGTTGTCAGAACAGTTGTGCTTATGGTAGAATCTCAGCAAGTGCAAGCGCAAACACTCAAGACATCTGGTTGTTTCACACTTGCATAGCTTGCTTGTGTATGTATTAGCTGCTGAAACTAACCTCAGCATTATGCAGAAGTACTTTTTAAAGCAGTAAGTGCAAGCCTGAGTTCCTCAATCGAGCACACATTGAGCACAAAGGGTGTAAAAGACAGAAATGAAGTGAAAATGGCAGTGGTTTGAATGTACTCCTGGTGCTGCCCCAGTGTTCACTAGGAAAAGCCAGCCTGTTCCAGCAAAGTGAAACTGTCTGAGGCTAAACTGAATCCACAGGGAGATCTGGAAAAAGTGTAGTTATAAAAGTCAGTATATAGAGCACTTCACTTGTGTGGCTTCCTCGCACTTCTTGGTTTTTGGTGAGGAGCTGGAACTTCAGAGATGCCACAAAAAAGAAGTTTCTTCCTCTGTTATTTTTTAGCTCCAAGGCTCAGACTTAAAATTTGAAGGCGAATTAAAGAAGTAGTTGAATCCTGAAATTCACAGCACAAACCTGTGCTTTGGGACAGGAGGGATTATTTTTGGTATGTTTTGCACCTCTCTGCACACTTCTGATCTTCCAAGCCTACAACTGCCTCCTTTTCATTAATCTTGAAGACATTCAACACCCTTGTTGGGGGGTGTTCTAATTCTCCTTATTTTCACATAAAAAGACTTTTTTTCAACAGTTCTGACTTTGTCAGAGGCCACTGCTGCATTTTTCAAACTAACACAGTACCAAAATAAAAACAGTAGCATAAGATATCTCTGTGAATCATGATACTATTGAACCTTTTGAATAAGATATCAGTGAGATTTGAGGGAGGGTGGTTTGGGGAGAGGTGTAGTAATACCCTCACAGGAACATTACTTTCCTTTCCTCTCACCCAGCTGATGTGATTTTTATAGAAAGCCAAGAATTGAGACACCTGGTATGTGGGTACTATAGCACAAGATAGTGTTAGACTGTCTTTTCACACTTCGTTCGGTTGAGCATTCCTGCACCAGTTGGGGGTGCAGGCAATGGGGGACAATTCTTGGTTGTCCCTACATATATTTCTGTTCTGCTCTGCTCTAGCAGTTTATGAGGTGGGGTGGAGGTACCTCTGTCCAAGGGGAAGGAGAGGAGAGAACATTGCGTTTTCAGCCTCCTTATAACTACTGCTGGAGCAGGGAAGCGATGTGGTTGCATGGCTCAAAGAGGATGGACACACTGAGGTCCACTGTGACTGGTTGGTGCAGAGCAGAACACAACATTAGTATTGTGGATACTTTGGGATTAGAATTTCAGTATTTCCTGGCCATTGCAAACAATTGGAAATGCCAGTGTATGTGATATACATTCCATTATCCTGGAATCCCTCTCTAATATCATTATGTTAGGAGTACATTAGACCAAACCAGAAGATATTCCTACCTATTTCACTCCGATGCACTGCTTAGGGCTTTGATTTATGTTTGTGAGTGTGTTTAAATGGGATGACCATGACAATTATCACCATGCCTATTTGACCTGTCACGTTCTTAGAAGTCCAAGTCCCATGGTATGAATGGATGCCTGGGGTTTGTATCCTCAGCTGCTACAGTTTACAGCTAAAGTTGCAAACTAAAGGCTGCAGTGGTTTGTTTAAATGCTTAAATGTTGAGTTGTAGAGGGCAATCTTAAGCAACAGATGCATATTCTTCATGCAGCATGGCTTCACCAAGGGCAAATTGTGCCTGACAAACCTGGTGGCCTTCTATGAGAACGTCACAACATCAAGAGACAAGGGAGAGCAACTGATGTCGTTTACCCTGGACCTGAGCAAAGCCTTTTACACTGTCCCACAGGACATCCTGGTCTCCAAGCTGATAAAATATGGGTTTGATGGATGGACAATTCAGTAGATAAAGAACTGGCTTGATGGCTGCACCCAAAGAGTGGCTGTCAATGGGTCCAAGTAGAGACCAGTGACAAGTGGAGTTCCTCAACGATCAGTACTGGGACCGGTCTTGTTAAACATCTTTGTCAGCGACGTGGACAGTGGCATAGAGTGCACCCTCAGCAAATTTGCCAACGACACCAAGATGTGTGGGGCGGTGACACGCTGGAGGGAAGGGATGCCATCCAGAGGGACCCTGACTGGCTGTAGAGGTGGGACTGTGCCAACCTCATGAAGTTCAACAAGAACAAGTGCAAGGTCCTCCATCTGGGTTGGGACAATCCCAAGCACTGATACAGGCTGGGCAGTGACTGGCTTGACAGCAGCCCTGAAGAAAAGGACTTGGGGGTGCTGGTGGACGAGAAGCTCAACATGAGCCGTCAGTGCGCACTTGTACCCCAGAAAGCCAATCGTATCCAGGGCTGCATCAAGAGAAGTGTGGCCAGCAGGGCCAGGGAGGTGATTCTCCCCCTCTGCTCCTTTCTCATGAGACCCCACCTGGAGTACTGCATCCAGCTCTGGAGCCCCTACTACAAGAAAGATCTGGACGTGCTGGAGCATGCTGGAGCATGTCCAGAGAAGGGCCATGAGGATGATCAGAGGGCTGGATCACCTCTCCTATGGAGACAGACTGAGAGAGTTGGGGTTGTTCAGTCTGGATAAAAGAAGGCTCTGAGGAGACCTTATTGTGGCCTACCAGTATCTTAGGGGGGCCTACAAGACAGCTGGTGAGGGACTTTTTAGGATGTTGGGAATGGTATGACTAGGGGGAATGGATTAAAACTAGAGATGGGTTGATTCATAATGGACGTTAGGAAGAAGTTCTTCCCCATGAGGGTGGTGAGACACTGGAACAGGTTGCCCAGAGAGGTGGTGGAAGCCCCATCCCTGGAAGTTTTTAAGGCCAGGCTGGATGGGGCTCTGAGCAACCTGGTCTAGTGGAGGTGTCCCTGCCCAGGGCAGGGGGTGGGAACAAGATGATCTTCAAGGTCCCTTCCAACCCTGACTCTTCTATGATTCTGTAATATTTTGTGCAGTGTTGTCTGAGACAGAGGTGTAACCTTCAGGAGAGGGAGGAAGAGAGAGTAGACAACAATAATTGTTTCAGCTATCTCATTTAAATCAGTTTGCAAATGAGAGTCACAGTCCTTAGCCCAAATGCATATTAATTAACAGTTTATAGTTATCTTTAGGATGGCAGCTGGAGCAGTTCAGGATTAGGCACATGTCTATTTTGCCATGTGTACCTCAGACACAGTAAACACTAGGAAAGTGGTGGGGAAGACATCTGGGGGCTTTCAACCACGGTATTTGACAGAGCTTCTCTGGGAGGTCTGAGTTGGTGCTGTACACCCAGGCTGGCTGACAGTACGCTGTGGATACTGGTTTGATTTGGACTGTGTGAGGACAGTAGCTGTGAGAGTAGAAGAGGTCAGGCATGGCCTTGCTGTATAACTGCTTGCATCCAGACTGAGCTGTGGTGGCTCTTCCAACCCTTTGCTGGTCACCTAAGGCATCTGCAATGAACCTCCACCATAAGACTTGAGCTTGCTTTTTAGAAAGAAGAAATGTTAAATACAGATGGTATTGGAGTGACAATTTCAAAGGAGGAAGAGAAACATGTGCCGTCTTAGTCTGCTTCTGTTTTCTAGGCTTATGTTATTTTCTTATATTTGCTGTGTAAGCAAGCTTCAGCTGAGCTGGTGGAGTTGGTCAGAAGGGTTGAGACTTTCAGATGAAGTGAAAGCAAATTGCCTAGATGTGTTTTGGCTTTTTCTATGTGAGGAGTAATTTGGGCTTGAGTGTACTTTTTTCTGACTAGGGATACACCAGCTGTGGCACTAGTGACAGAAATCTCAAGATCTTTTCATTGCAAAGCTGCTTATTGAGAGACATATTAACTGTCCATTTTGATGTGCGTTTAAGTGGAATTTGGCTAAACGAATAATTTCTGTCTTCACTCATCATTATATAAATCTTTTCTTAAAGGAGAAAAAAAGTCTGTCTCTCCCATCAGTCTAAACACCAGGCAGTGACATGAACTAGTTACAAATCTCCCTGTATGTTGTGTGTCTTGGCTACATGATACTCAGTTGTCAAACTTCCCTGTTTTTCTGGTGCAACTCTGCTGCCTTTAGAAGCTTTTGGATGCGGTGCAAAAAGCCATCTACCAGGAACATCCCTCCAACTAGAGACAAAGTGACTCTAGTACTTATTTTAACCTTCAAGGTGATAAACAGAAGGCTGTGAACTGCTGAGAAATAAAAGTTGGGTTTGGTTTTTTTTTGCTTCATGTAAAGGTTCTCAGTCATTTTGCTTATAAAGGAAGTATATATCCAAAGATGTAAAGAAGATGGCAACCAAACAGATTAGAAAAATAGTGGTTTACTTATTTTAGATTCAGCTGAATTTATAGTCTGTGTATATATCTAAAGACTTTATTTTGCAAGCAGTATTACAAAAGCAGGAGCTGTAATATTTCTAAAACGCTTCTGAAACTGGTTTTCTGTGCAGTAAGCAGTGAATACACAACAGAGGAGGGAAGGGATTCAGTTAGGTTTGTACCTACACAAAAGGAGTTGCGTGAACAGGGCCTGGGGTCCGCACACTCTGCAGCAGGAAGGCGCTGCACTCTGCGTACTGTCCAGGAAGAGTCAAATAGGAGGCCTGTCTAGAGTACTGGCACCATCTTACCTAAATACCTTGTTTGGCAGTAAATTGCTGCTAGTTTAGAGCAATTTCCTCCCTTTTATATGTTTTTAGTTTCTAAATAATTCTAAATAGTTCCTCCCCCACCACATATATACTTTGCCCATTTATTAATGGGATGTACCTTCTAAACTGTAGCAGAATTATGAGATCCTTGTTTCTTGGTAGTGAATTCTTCACTATTATGAATTCAAGGAGAGTCTTGATGAGTTTAACTAGCAGTCATAACTCCAAATTCATAACCTATTGATGTGTGGTACCAACTGCTAAAGCATGCATGAGCTGGGAATCCTGGCAGCGTCTGGAGTGAGTTTATGGAGGGTATTCATGCATAAAGAGTGTGGTGCTAAATATTAGATGATGCTGCTCCTCAGCAGCTCATCAGGTCTCGAATTCTGCAGCTGCAGTGGCTGTTTCTTCAACAAAACAAATCAAAATAAAACAACAAAAAATTGTCTATTTTTTCATATACTACTATGTAAATCTTTCATTAAATAAAAAGTCAGGGAAGTATAGATTCACTTCAGTGGTGGGAACACAGTAGAATCTTCAAACCCTGCTGCTCTGAATTTTCAGAGGGAGAAATGTAATCTACAAATGAGTGGAGGAAACCAAGGCCAGCAGCTCTTCAGAGGCAGAAACAACTTGAACAGAGTAACATGATTGCTCCACGGGGTGGGTATGAGGAAGCAACAAGAAAGCATTTCTCTTCCTTTCTGAGTGATAGCTTGCTTTGCTGGAGAACAGATGAGCTTACAGCAGGGCCAAGAGTAAGCACATTAAGGCATAGCACACCCCTGGAAGAGAATTGAAAGAAAGGATTTTTGAAAAGAGGAGAAAAAGGCTAAAAAAACAAATCAGAAGACTCAGGAACTGAGATTTACTTTTCCCTTAAAAAGCAACTGAAGAGCCGTTAGCACAAGAAGAAACTGAAATGCCATTTATCTGATGTAGTACTTCATCCCCTTTCCTATGTGCAAACCCTAAGTGTCTGTATACAAGAGCAGGGAGCCAATCCATGTTTCCCTGTCTGGATTTGCCACCTAGAATGTGCTGCTTGGATGCTGTGCTGATCAGCGTACGCAGCCTTGGCTCTGCTCCTTAGAAAATGAGCATGGTGATCATAGCATTTACTGAATAAACAGCTGAATACCACAGTCTTTTTTGTTTATCTGTGTTCGTGACAGACATAATCATCACATACAAGGACAGGGAAGCCTATGGGAGACAGCGTGGACATGGGAAAAAGATTAATGGGCTCTAAAGCAAGAATGACTAAATTCTGGAAAGCTCTTTTGAATTAGTCTGATACCATTAAAAATCAGGCACAAGTAATAAATTTTTAACCTGTATGGCTAAAATTGAAAGAATTCTGAAATTATTAATTTTATTATTGAAGTTCTTTGCTTAACAGGACAATGTCTAGTTTTATGTATAAACTTCCCAAGTTGTTGGTGTCCAGAAAGAATAAGAGGAATGTTCTAAAGTAAAACTTGAATGAATTTGGATTGCTCAGGCCAAAAAAGGTAAGCTAGGAGGACATGGTAATAGTCTTCAAAGCATATTAAAAAAACTCCAACCTATTGCTGAGATGAAGCGAGTAAACTCCCCTCTGTATCCACAGTTGAGAGGACAAGAAGTAATGGGCTTAAATTGCAGCAACTCAGAAAATTAGGAGATGTTTTCAAAAAGCCAGGATAATGAAGCACTGGAACAGATAAAGGGAATGCTGTGAAGCATCTGAAACTAGTTCTTGTTGAGAATGAATGAGACAGACTGCTCACAGAAGTGTAAAAGATACCGTACGTCTGCCTTGGTATACAGGGTGGCATTTCTGATCTTACAGTCATGATTTCCTTCATTGTTTGATTTTAAACAGCGGAGAGGAGTTAGTCAAAGGCTTTTTTAAGTTGCTTTTAGGCACTTTCTTGTCTGATTATTCCCTCTTACCTTACTCTTTGTATTCATAACCTTATCCTTTTGGTCTAATTGAAATCTGTGAGGGTTCTTTAACATATCTGAGTGAAAAGTTAGGAGTTCAGCTTGAAGTGTTCCTTTGGTGCCTCAAAGTAAGCTGGCTGACACTATGCTGAAGCAAAGGAGCAGTTCACACAAACCAGCTGAGAGCAGGCACAATAACTTCCAGCAACGAAGTGGTAACCAAGTAGAAGGGGTGGTGAAGTCCTAAATCACTCTAGTCCTTAGCAAAATAAATGTGACCTAGCTTTGTAAGCCACTCCAAACATTTCACTCTCGCTTCTTCAAAAGCCAAGCATATTTAAAAAAGAGAATGATCCCTAAAGACATAGATAAGGGGTAGGTTCTTTTTTTGAAAAATAATAGCAAAACAAGTGAAACAAATAATTTTGGAACTACAAATTTCCCCAAAGTCAGAATGTGGAATTCAGTTTTAGGATGCTGTTACCAGTGGTACAAAGGGGTACCATGGGGAACATCCTGTGATTCTGGGTGGATGTTCCACATTTTGGGGAGGCTAATCATGTAAAATTATTGTGTAGATTTCCCCTTTTGCCAGGTAACGTCTTTTCTTTCTGGTTTCATATGTGTCTTGCAAATATATTGTTTTGAAGATTTTGTGACAATCCATATATCATCTTTGGAAGCTCTTACCTTTTTCTAAAAATTATCCAAAGCCTCTTTAAGTGAGCTAGTTTATATATTTTAAATTCAGAATGTTTCAGAAAACTCCATCCATTTTCTATTTCATTCTTACCTGAAAAATATCATCTGGATTTAAACTATTTTAGCATCCAAAAGACAACAATATAAATTTGTGACATGACTATCAAAATACTAATATCCTCTATCATATGAGGAGCACAGTTAGTTGTTTTACACCTCTTTGTATGTTTTTGTAGACACACAAAATCACTTAACTTGATTAAGAATCTTCTCTTTCTAATTGGGACAGTGTGCAACTCTTTTACGTTTCTAGCTAGTTGCTTGGATCAAAAGAATAATGGCATGTTTTATCTGCCTGGATTCTCAAAGGTATGAATCACTGGGACATTTTCAGTTGTACATTGAAGTTCTCTTAGGGAACTAGGCGCTGCCTGTCAGCTTTCCTTGTATGCCTGGCTCTGCTGTCTCTGCACAGAGGAGCACCACAGTAGAATGGAGGTTTGCTGTGCAGATGAAAGAACTTTGCCCCTTGTTCATAAGTTACAATTTAGCTCCAGAACCTGGCTGTTTTCACCTTTTTTGAATGTTCTTGGCATCCAGCTGCTTCATTTCCAGTCATCTTTGTCCTGGCTAGTTTCATTTTGCTGTGAAGTGGCTTCCTCACACCACTTCCTTAGTGCTACAGCTGCATTTTTCTCTCCTGTAGACAGCGTTTTCCCCTTAGCACTCTTGCCTCTCAGCCCAATATTCCCACACTTTATAAATATGCTTGCAGTGGTGCCATAAGCTGTCCCTTCTTATTTATGGATAGAGTTGCAAATTTGATCCAGATGGTGCTGTTTTCTAAAGTCTGCTTCTGAAATCTGTTTGCAAGATACGATCTGCCTAAGCATATGCCTGATCGGCTGTTTTCAGGAGATCTCCTTTCAGGACTCCTAGTTATTTTTGCTTTATCAAAGTTGTGTTTCCTTAAATACCTTGAGTCAGTGGGATCGGATCCTTTTGTTTGCCACAGCAGCACAGGCAGTGTCTAAAAGCTCCTTAGACTTAATTGTTATTTTGTCATAATTGTTTCAAAGAGGCTTTGCGCTCTTTGAGCTTAATGAGAACAAAATATTATTTTATGATATGTAGTAAAATGACAATTAATGATACCATTAGTAATAATTGCTAGCTTTGTATCAAGAGACATTTGACAGTAGCTCTAGCTGTAACAGGGGATGTGGTTTCTCAGACTCCATAGCAGAGTGCCAGCCCCGTTTAATGGTACACACGCAGACTGGCTGTGTCCGAGCTGCCCAAGACCATTCGCCACTTGCACACTATCCTTGGTTTCTCTTGTGGACTTAATCTCATACAATTCATATTGCCTCTTTTCTCTCACACTGTTATCTCTTTAGGTGCTTACATTCCTTTGTTCTCAAAACTGTACAAGAAAAAAAATCATCTTTGGAGTTCATTAGCATTTTTTTCTTAAGCATGCGAGTTATCACAGAAGGCCTTGAGGAGGTCTTTGACAGCTTTAGTTTTACAAAGTTATATCTCTGGAGAGCAGAATAAAAGACCGCGCAGTTGTACAGCAGAGGTGTGTAATGAAGTATGGTAAAATCTGTGCTCCAGTCAAATTGAGACCAGCTTGTGGAATAAGAGTGTACCAGCACTGAAAGGCTCAGAACCCACAAGGCAAAGAATTAAAATATCACTCTCCCCACCCCCTACTCCAAAAAAAAACCCCCTCCAAAAAACCCTTTTGATGGCTAAAGGCTTATGATTGGCAGGCCTTTGCTCTGTATCATTTGTTGTGCAGTTCATTTGGTGGTCCATAGTTGTCAGTTTACATATTCAGCTGCTCATTCTTCTATGTAGCAGTGGTGCTGGCAAATGGCCAGCACAAATCCCAGTGACTACATTGCGGAAAAAACCCTTGCAAACTTTACCATCGCCTTCCACAAATTCAGGGTCAGGGGAACGAAGCAAAACCTGCTTTTGAGTGTTAGTGCCACACTGCACAAACCACGTAGGACAGTGACCCAAAGCTTCTTTCAGACAACCGCCAGCTGCTGTTGACAACTACGGAACAGATACATGCTTTGATGTGTAGAATTGTTGAGGCAATTTGACTTCTCTGTCTCAATGGATATAAAACCTCAACAGTGTGTTAAGCGCTTGATAAAAGAGAGGCTGGAGCTCTCGCCTACAGCAGGAGGGCAGTTTTGTTGCTTGGCATTGGCGTTGCAGCTTTTTGATAGCTCTGTTTCCATAACCTTCCAGCACAGAAGCGATGCTTATATCTTCAGACAACATGTTAACAAGACTAGCCTCTGGAAGTTGTGACACCAGAAACCATTGATACTTGCGGACTGCTACTTGATTATCTGGCAAAAGTAGTATGTAGGACTGGGAGAAGAGTTACTTCTGCCTCATCTGTCTTACCAAGAGTCACCATCCTATCAGTGACAAACTTAAAAATTCACTCTTCCAACAACAGAATGATGTTAACTGAGGGCTGTCTTGAAAGTTCTTCCTTGGAGGAGTTTGACTTTGCTGTTGTCACAGTGCCCGTGTGCACCCCTGGAAGTGCTGTGAAGAGTCAGGAGCACTCCCAGTCAGGAAAGGTGAGTGTATAGCAGAGAGAGAGAGATCTATACGAACAAACAAGCAAACTGCCTGTGGTGTTACCCTGTTATTCTTACCAGTCTGCAGAGAGCTCTGCTGCTCCAAGTCGTCTTCATGTTAGTGGTGTGCTGAGGCAGGCTATTTGGAATACAGACTTGTCCTTTCTTTGTATATTGTGCAGTGTACTGCTGAACAAACTTTGTAAATGTTTGTTTTAAATCCCATAGATCTCCAAATCTGGGGAGAGTTTTCTAATTCCATGTCAATATTGGCTCAAACAGCTACATTAAAAATATAGACAACTCTGTTTTCTCACAGCAGAACAGTCGGTATTGTACTAACCCTTGCTGAGAAGGCCTCCTCCCTTCTGAACTGCTTTTTAAGTAATTGGAATAAAATACAGCTTATGGCTTTTGTAATTTTTGTTGTTATTACCAAAGAAGTCATAACTAGTTTCCACATGCCCTGGCTTTCCTTACCGAGTTGCTGGGGCAAGGGCCGAGTTGTTGGAGTCTTGAGGATTTAAAAGGAAAAGGGAGTCACAGAGAGATGCCTGGTTTGCTCTGTTTAAACTGATTTGAAAGAATAAGTTGTCTTTATTTCATTAATATTTTTGGAAACTTTCTGAAGGTCCTGAATTTGCTCTGCTCCACCCCACCCGCCTCCCTGGCCAGCCACCACCACCTTTAGATTTCCTTTTGGCCAAATGTTCATCCGTATGCCTATAAAGTAGATTCAATCGCTCCTTCCAAGTAAAGTATTTGAAAGAAATGTCCTATCATCATATATATAGCTTAGTTGAAAACCAAGATGTTTCCTGTTTTTACTTTTTTTTTTTCCTGCAGATCATAACATTCCTGTCTCTATGTGAAAACTTTCTACCAACACATTTAATTTGAGACTTCTGGTTCAAAGCTTTGGGTTTTTTACATTTTTGTATTGAAAGAGTATTGTGAGTAGAAGACAGCATTTTCCTGATGAATTTTTAAACTTCAAATAATCCAGTGTTATCAGGGGGGAAAGTATTCAATTCCAAATTTGAGAGGTAACGCTTGTGTCAGGTGACTGTCTCTAACAGTGGCAGGTGATGATTTAGGAGCCCTATCTAATAGCTGACTGCAGTTGAATGTCCTCTCAATACTGGCTGAAGCAGGAGCCTGGAGTTTCAGATGCTGGGAGCTGGGGTGGGAGGGATGGGCATCATGCTCGTACAGAGATGAAAAGCGGTTTTGTCACTGATGTAGCAGACTGAGTTTCACAATCAGATTCTCTTCCTGCCCTCGCAGTGTTTGGGTAGATGAATTAGGCTAGGCAGCTTACTTTTCTGTGCCTGTTCCTGTAGAACAGCATAGTAACTATTATTCAGAGTGGTTATGAAGTCTACTTAGTTATTATTTGTAATATACTTTTATATCTTTGGAAGTCCTGCAGAAGGGTGAAGTTTAACATCAGTGTTGTGAGTTTTGTAAGCCAGATATACAGTGAATGAGGATCATCATGAGCAGAATGACAGTGGAAAAGAACAGTACAACGGTAAATGTATGAACATCATGAATTTGCCCTTTGTGATGTTTTTGGGTGGATTCTTTACCCTTAATAAGCATCCATCCAAAAACATTTTTGCATAAAATCATGGCATTGTAGATGTCCGGAGAGTTTGGAAAGAGGGGAGATGGAAAAAAGAGGTAAAATTTTAGTTAAGGTATGGCACAATTAG
>VXBO01007134.1:113633-132765 GCA_013400135.1 Rhinoptilus africanus
TATATCCTGGGGGGGGGGGGGGTATGTCTCAGGTTTCACTGGGCACTGATTATTTTACTATGGTCTTTGGGTTTGGCACCAGATTTTCCCTTTTTTGACATAGCAATTGTCAAAAAAGAGTCCAGCATGGACCCAAGATCCTTTCAAGCAGACACCTGTTGCCATGCTTATTTCCTCTTTTTTTAGGTTTTTTTTTTTGTGTTACCCTATGGACAGTGTTGATAAACTAGTTTTGCCCAGTAAGTGAGAGCAGAAAGTGACATCACTGCACTCGGAATTCATGTCGCAATGGGGAAATCGGAGTTGTTTAGTGCTGCTTCTCTGTGGTTAACTAGTGCAGAAGTTACAGCTTTGGTTAACAAATTTTCTTGCGAAACGTGCTGTACGACACAAAGGATATTCCACCTCTGCAAAGGTTTAGTTATCAGTGAACTGCTGTTCAGGTATGTTAACACAACGCTGCCTGCCCATGGAAATTAACGTGAAAGGAGAGCAGCGGGTTGCTTTCTTATGTTCTGCCACAGGCTTTGACGCAGACTAGCAATTCCTGCAGAAGCCTGGGAGCCACTTTAAGAACAGGTGCCAGAGTTTGAGAGATTTGCTTTCCCTTCCCTGCACACATCAACATCTCTGAGAAGCGTGAATTTGATTTATAGGCAGACAGAGAAAGAAACATAGGGTGGGAAAGTGAACAGGAAAGAGAAAAATGGTAGAGGAAGGAGGGGGAAGAGGAGAAGTGGCCAAGGAACGGGAAATGGAGACAGACAGACAGAAAGACAGAGAAAGAACTGTTTCCCCTTTCATGAGGAAAGGGAGCCTTCAAATCAAGATGACTTAGTTCAGCTGTGCAGGCCACTTAATACCCATGAACTTGCAATTAAATGCGGAAGTGGCAGACAAGAGGCAAGCTAAAAGAAGATATTGTTAAATACTCGGCATTGGAGGATGCAGGGGGAAACTCAGAAAATGGACAGAGCCCAAGTCATGAATAAGCACTCAGTTTCCTGGGATTCTGCTGCTGGTGGGAGGAGTGCTGGAGGTGCTGGAGGCCTCTGTCATTCAGAAACACTGCAGTGGCAGAGGCCCTTTGTCCTTCTCCCCTGGATGCTGCCACAAAGAGAGGGTTTTATTCAATTTCATGGTGCTGAGTCGACAGGCCTCTTTCTACTAAGCAAAGGGTTTCTTCCCCAGGCCAACCTCTCCGAGAGCTTTGCAGAGAGGCTCTGTGAACCTCAATTGTTGTTTGGCTTGGAAGTACATTGTTTGCTGCTTGAATTTTTTTTGATCTTTTGCCTAGATAACCTCAACTGGGTCCTGCTTTGCTTTGGAAAAGTACATGTGCCTGATCAGTTTTTCCTGGATTATTTTACAGTTTGGAAACACCCAAAAGGAGTCAGGACTGTTACTTTGTGGGCTGGCCAGAAGGTTCTGAAATGTTTTTTGTTTTCTTTTGGGTTACAGGGTAAGAATTTACCTACTCTCCTAATGACAGTTTGCCTGTAATTGTGTGTTTCTAGTAACCTCTGCTGGCTGGTGAGAGGTAATCCCCACTCATTCCTGTAAGTCCATTTTACCTCTTGCTTCTGGACAGAAGGTAAACTCTTATCACTGAAACATCAGTTAAAGCTTTCAAAGCATTTTGGAATTCTTTAGGCTGGAAGATGCTCTGTGTGTGTGAGGTTCCTGGGAAACAGGGGCAGACAGTGTTGTGACAGGATAGGATAAAGCTATCATGTTTATTCCCCTGGCATATACCTTCTGAGTATTGGAATGGGAAAAGGTTTTCTTAATGTTTATGAAAACCATAGTGGAACACAAAGGATGTTTTGCTAACTTTAACAATGTCTGATCTACAAAATTCATAACCTGTGAGAGCAGGAGGGGATTCTCAGGCCATAATCTGCCAAGTTTACTGAATAAAGCAGATTTAATTTCAATAAGGACTCAATAGAAAGTGAACGCATTCTTTGGGATCAAACCTTATCTTGTGAATCTGTGTGAAGCATCTGAAATGCTCATGTATTAAAGATGTTTCTGTAAACTAGGTTTTTGCGGTTTTTTATTACACTAAGGACTAAAGCAATATTCAGATTATAGCACATGATTTAAACTGAAGTGTGTATATTATTAATAGGGACTAGGATGTGTCCCAGCTTGTAGAGTGAAAGTAGGTCATTCCCACTCTGTAGCATTACAACTCCAACACCCGTTTGCCTCAGCATATGTCAGGTTGAGGGGAAACCCTTGAATGGGGTGGTTATTTTGATAGCCTCTCTGACTGGTACTCTTATAACATTCTGATAGTTCTTTTTAACTTGGTTCTCTTGCTAAGGCTGTGTCTGGCTGTTTGGAATTGTTTAGAAGGTTATTTTATTTCTTTCACATGTACAGGGCTGCATTCAAGAGGCTGGCCTGTGTTGGTTGCTGCTGTGGAAGGGACAACAAGCAGTTTTTCCTGCTATCATTTGGCAGGGAAGAGATCCAGAAAGCTGATGCAAAGCTAGTAGTTCTTTTTGTTACTACAGTGCTGTGTGGATTAGGCATTGTTGTAAAGGAGACTTTTGGCTGCCTGATACGAATTGTCTGCAAATTGCCTCTACAGTGCAAATGTAGCTGTTAACTAACTCTGCATTTATAACTTCTCACAGTCGAGCGTACTCACACTGGATAGCATACTGCGCTACCCACTGTCAAATATAGATTCCTAGAATTACAGATGTATGGTGGGACCTGCTTTGTGTGAATTTCTGGCTCTGTGCCCAACACACCTTGCTGTCCACCTAATATGTTCTCTCACACCAACAAGGTGCACCCAGGCATCACTGGAAAAACCGATTGATACAAGTGGTGAAATTTTCAATATAAGCAACTGTTTTGATCACAAACCATGAAATGATTGGAAGTCTGGGAATGACATGCAGTCTTAAGCATTTTATGACACTTTATTTGGATTGGAGGAGCCCCCTAAAAGTTTTATGGAACATTTCAGGTCTGCAGAAGAACGAGGTTGGTAATGGCAGAACAGGATGCCTCTTAAATACAGGCTATCAATGTATGCCTGCTGCTTGCAGTCAACGCTGTCAGTCTTGGATGGAATGTGAAATAAAGCAGCTCCCCAAATTGAGACTGCTTGTGTCTCCCAAACTTTTGTTTGTGGTTAGGGAAAGCATTGCTGGGAATTTTACTCAGAGTAGTTCATCTCTCCCATCATTTCCAGCTCTCAGTACTCCTGGCTAATTTGGTGATTTGGCCCACGTGCAAAGATTCCTGTCTAAGGGAAGAAGTGTCTGTTTATAATTTTTATTTCTTTCCTCTCTATTTTCAAGCATATGGAAAAAATGTGGAATAAACAATGTTGAATAAATTTACTCTGCACTGTCATCTCCATGATTTAATCACAAACTACTGGGGCTGCATTGTGCTTTGCCAGCATGAATGTTTTATCTCATGAGGCCTTTCAGGCTGCTGCATGAGTTGCCTTTTCTGCCTAACCCAAATCCCTGGAAAGGATTATTGCCCCGTGGCAGGCAGCCATTTGACTATTTCTTGAAACGCTCAGTTGCAGTGGCTAGTTCTAGTTCTGTTACTGTGACCAATTGGCCAGCATGTAACCTGCGATTCTTTGCTTGAGCAGAAAGAAACTGGTGGAAATGGATGGCGGATTCATGGGAGGACAGGATGAACAATGGGAAAAAGGACAAGACTTTAGATTCAGGTGGGAATCAAAAGCAGGTAGAGGAAATAAACATTTTTGTTCCTAGCAAGATTGATTACACATTAGTAGCTGTAATTGACCTGTGTCAGAGATCTCTTTTGTTGCAGACCCACAACAACAGCCATATGGTGGCACTGTAAAGGAGTCATACGTCAGACAAAGTCCAGCTGTCCCTACCTTCAGTTAACTCTCATACTTTTTTCTCCCATGTAAACAGATGCCCCTTTCCACTGTTTTTCATGCTTCATTGGGATTTCAAAATAAGGAGACAGGAATTATTTTTGTTGTTTGGTTAATGTTTCTTTTTCTCTGTAGACCATGAAGCTGGTAAGAGCCCAGTGTAAAGAAATAGTATCACAGTAACAACTGCACTGTATGTTAGCAGGACTCTGAGTAATGTAGCGTAGAATACGGACAGATGCAGCGGCTAAAATGCCCCTAGTAAAAACACTAGCATTTTAGAAATATATACATGTGTAGATGTTTAAATGGGGAAGTAAGAAAAGATGGCAAAGCAAGCTGATTAGTATCAGCCAAGACCTTGGTAGAGGCTAGGGCAAGCTCTCAGAGTCGGGTTGGGCGAAGTGATGCAATGGAGACGGATTGTCCCCTATTGTAAACGGGATGAATTCTCTGTTGGATTCAGTGCAGACAGATGATTCTGGCCAATGCTTTTCAGGAAGGAACTCTTTCTGTCAGAGGCCAAAGCACAGTCACAGCATACAAGGAGAGAGATCTAGCTCTGCAAGGTAGTGTGGCTGAGTATCCTGTAGCCAGGGTGGGCAGTGTTAAAAAGGAAATGCTGTCTGTTCATGGAACACTGAGTAGGGGACGCATCTGCATCCTAAGCCAGCGTATCTGAGGTGGAATAAGTTACAAGATGGACTTTGTGTATAGCTCAAGTGCAGATTCAGTGGAGCTTAGTAATATTGTACCATGGTGCATATTATGTCTTTTCTGTGCTCTTTGTGTTTCACGACTGTTGCAATTCCCTCATTTTCTCCTGTGAGTTTGCATCCTTTTGCACATGTAGACCTGACCAGCCTCACTGATAGGGGATGTGTGAATAAAATCTTCCAGCTGAAACACCTTAGCCCAATTCTCTCTAGAAAGGTGATCCTCTTCAGTGATTCCTCAAAATGGTCCCGACTACTAGTACTGTTGGCATTTGCACAAAAAGTTCATCCTGCTGTAAGAACAGATACATCCCTCTTTCTCTCTGCCTGAAGAATGCAGGGCAGCTGTGTATTGGTTGGGCAGTCTTGAGATCTCGAGTGTAAGTGGAATGAATCTTGTGTTCACCTTTTGATGGATTTCATTTTACAAAGTGTGGATTCAGCTTTTTTTATCAAAACTTGAATCCGCTCAAAAAAAATAATGTAAAAAAAAAAAGGAATATCTCACCAAACAGAGCTTTCTCTAAGGATGAAGTAGCTGAGGGCAGTAGAGTGGGTTATAAATGGTCAAAACCCCAACTCTCACTCTGTAAGGTCTAGTACAGGTTCTGGAATCGCCTGGATTTTAGCTGGGAAAACTGTAAGCAGAATGTGATTTTGTAATTTTGTTTCAGTCCTGAGTGAACTGTCAGGTGTTCTTTGTTCTTGTGGCACATGTATTTTTTAAGGATCTGAATCTTTTTTTACTAAATCGGTGGTGTTCTGATACCCCCCTAATGCTTTTGAAAGCTGAAGCACAGCAATGGGTTCACTTAGCTGCTGTTGGCTGGAGCTCCCTTGGCTCTCACTGTCGCTCATCTGTTGTTGTACATTATTCAGAGGCAGTCGAGTGGAGACAGTTTTATACAAGTTCACAGGAAGAAAATGAGGGCAAATCTCCAGGAGATGGTTCTGGCTGATAGTAAGTTCTCCCAGATGAGACCACTGCAGAGAGGAGCTGCTCAAAATGATTCCATTTCCTTCTCGTACCTTACTTGTTACAAACACTGAATCAAAGTGAGCTCAGGAATAATGCAGGAGCTCTTAAATCCTCATATACTCCTTGCATCTTAAAGACCTTTTGTGGTTGTTTAATGCAGCATTTACAAGGTTTAAAGCTGTGTCTGCAAAGGTAATGATAAATAATGAAAATACTTAGCAAGACCCCAGAGTTTGGAACTGAATCATTGCTGCTCACAGGATTTATCTGTCTAAAGGAGTATCTCAGTCTTGAGAAGGAAGGGAAAACTAAAGAGTTAACCGTGAGTACAGACTGAGATCACCAGGAAGTTCTGGCACTGATTCGAAGGGTAGCTATAGGAAATCTGAAGGTGATAATGTACATTACATCCTGGTCTAAAAGCATTACAGGTGGGATGTGTCTGTTTACTTTTTGTTGTTTCAGTATTTTTTTATGGATTGTCTTTGCTAATAAGTATATTTTTTTGGTGAGGTACTGCAGTCTTGCCAGCAACTATTTTGGTGGGAAAAGAAGTGTCATTTTGGCTTAGTTTTCCTGAAGAAGTTTTGTCAACTATCGAATTAAATGTCATTTCATAATTAGCCCTTTCTATGTATCTGAGGCATCTATGTATCTGCCTGTATCTAGGCATCTGAGTCCAGTCAGTGACCNAAATTAAATATCATTTCATAATTAGCCCTTCCTATGAAAGGAGTATGGCATCTGAGTCCAGTCAGTGACCTAAAGATCTCATCTAACAGCCACTAATACTGAGGGGGATATTTTGTATAAGAACAGACTGGCTCTTACCTCTAACGAACATTCTGAGGTGTACTGCTTTCTCCTCTAGTCACTTGGAAGGGAGGATTTTTTCATATCTGCAGCCTTGTTCTGCATCCAGGACAGTGTAGGTGTTAATATTTAATGTAATGATAACATTGGCATATGCAAACAGAAATAACCTTATTGTCATCTTATTATATAGCTCCTATAATTTACATTTTTATCGCTTGCAATTGAATTAATTTCAGTGAACATAACTTCACTGGGTCAAATGAAATCAAACAAATAAGATGCTGGCTGTAGAAATTTTGGAACCTTCTTTAGTCTTCCCTTATCCCTTTTTCCTGCATTCATGTATCTTACTAGAATAATTTCTGGATCAATTGTGTGTTTCCAGGGGCAGAATTAAAAAAAGTGTTTTGAATTCTAAATCATATTGTGGCCTGCAGGCTGCTTTTGTAGATAGCTTTGATTTCGTGAGTGTTGATGTTCAGCACTTGCTTTGACTGTTGTATGTTGCTGCTAGAGATGAATCAGATGTGTTCTTTGCAGCTTAGTAGCCAGAAGAGAGACAGAACGACAAAGACAGGCCCTTCTCGTCTGTGATCTTTGGCAGAGAGCTATTAGTTACTGGAAAGGGGATGTGATCTTGTAGTTACTGCAACCGGAAAAGTGGACTTCATGTGCTCTGTAGTTCAGCAAGAGAATTATGCTGTAGTTTGGATCACTTTTCTACACAGAAAAAATTATTTTGCATCTCTTAGGGTTTCATTATTTCTTAATAAATGCTTATTTTTTCCTGTTTTTCTGTATTCCTTTCATTGGATCAGATGGGGTTCCCGGGAAGACTGCAAATAATTCCTTTAGAAGGAGCATCATGTGGCAGTCTTGAGGCAAAGTTTAGCACACTGTGTGTAACCAAATGGGCTGCTTCAGAGCACTACCCTCTGCAGCGCTGACGCATGCTTGCAAAGGGCTGGGATGATGGTGAAACTGCACTGAGGTGATAGGAGGAAGGAGCAAGTCAGGAATGAAGCAATAGAGAACATGAACCAGTGGGAAGTGGACTAGGAACCCTCCTTTTTTCATACGCACCATGAGGAAAAGAAATGGAGCTACACACACAGAGTCATGGCCTACCTATTTTTCCTTTTCTTCTGAATTAGCCTTTCTTAACATGCAAGCCAAGAAACGTGGCTACCCAGAAGCATCAAGTTTTCTGCATACAAGCAGCCAAGAACTGATGGGTTCTCACACACTACTCCAGTTTGGCTTTGAAAAGGAAATCCTCTGCTTCCAAACACAAAAAGAAGATAGATAGCCTACCTGTCCATCCGATTGAATACCTCTGACTCAGAGCATCAAACAGTGCAAGGCTTTTCCAGGCAATTCCCTCAGGAGCTGCTGCCCCAGCTACTGGCCAGCTGGAGGTTTTCTGTTGCCACAACAGTTTTGGAATTGGTTTCCTGCACCCTTCCCTCCTGTTTTCTGTGACTAATTACTGTGGTAAATAAGTCCTCTCACCGTGAAGGGGTGGGTTAAAATGATTTAAAAGGTTAAGAGGGTTAAAAATGATTTCCCAAGAACTGCTTTGTATCGCATCTCTGCTTGGGGGAGTCCGTCTTTGTGATTTCTTTCAGCTAGTAACTCAACTCAAATGAAAACAGGCCTGAAATCCAGGACCCCACACCTATCAGGTAGGTGCTACGGGCTCCCCCACGGAGCTATGTGTTTGAAATTATTCACAGCTTGGCCAGACTGCATACAGGGAACAACGCTGTCTCTGAATTGGTGTCTGGGCAGTGTCTAGCAGTCTAGATGTCTCTGTGTCACCTTTGCTGATAGATCCAAATGTCCTTGTAGATACTCATCACTTCATTGGCATTGCAGATTTGCTACTGAGGCTTCTTCATCACTTCAGCGGGGGGTGGAGTAGGTCAGGGTGGGGTGGGGGCAGGGGGAGAGCACAAGGACTTCCCATCGGACAGCTTGGTACCTTTGCCTCCTTTTCCTTGTGTTATCCTGTAGCAGATATCAATCACTGTGCCTAATTGCTGAAGCAGATGACTGGGTGGAACCAGCCTCAGAGTGCCAGCACTTTAGACCTACGTGCATATATTTAATGCCACATCATAGACTCTGGTATAAATAGAAGAGTTGTGATGCTGGAGTATCCTGAGAAGCTAACCCTAAATTAGAGGTGTGGTTCTGAAGCTGTTCCCATGGGTGAAAGGAATACAGAAAGGAGAGACTTCCATAACGTGTACTTTCCTGTTTAACCCCAACAGTACTGGTTAATGTGTTACACTGTAGGAAATGAAGTGCACAGTAAAGTAACTTAGCGGTTTGAGGGAGAAGGAAAGAGGAAGATTTAGGTGACATTGATTAGTGGGCTATAGATCACAGGTATCTATAATCTCCTATGAGAGTGAAAGGAACAGTAAATTCTGGGGCATACAACTAACTGCATGGCTTGAGCATCTTTGAAAGGAGTCAGACTCAAGCAATGCTGTATCCTTTTGCTAAAGAAGCTAAACTTTAAATAGCCCAGAACAATTCTTATAGTGTGTTACGGAAGAATGTAACCACCAGAGTAGTTATACTGACTGGGGAGAAATTTCCCTTGGGGAAGTCAAGAGCAGAAGTTAGCTCAGAATGTTTTGCTCAGAGGGATCTGATATCTTCTCTCATGGGGCAAATCCAGGTTATTATTCCCTTCTGTACTTGTGCAAAAGAGTAGCTGCCGTTTGTTTGTGTCTATGCTAGCAGATGTGCATACAGCAGGCAGGACAGACCATGCTTTTTTCCTGCGTTACTCCCCTGTATTCTTGAGGACCTCATGAGCAGAATGGGGTGACATAGGGAAGAACCAGGCCTACTGATTTTTCTGAATATTATGTGAGAATTGAAATACTCCCCATCTTGCTTGGTTCAGAGGAATGACTGTGGCTGCAGTGAAGAAAGTTGAGGGTTGTTGCAGTGAGTTCATGGATGTTACTCATTTTGGGAGGCCTTTAGACTCACTGTTTCCTGCTAATGCATTTAGGGCTGTGATGCATTACAGGCTGAACATCTGGCTTGGTTTTTACAGGCATCACTAGAGTGTCATCTTCTCCTGAAGTGTTAAATTCCACAAAATACTGTAATTCTAGCCAAGCTGAGAAGTTAACCTCTACAGCATCATGAGGCTTTAGCTTCACGTGGCTGCTTGCATAAGGCTACAAAGAAACCCCAATTGTAGTGGACTTAATAATTCAGGTAGATAGTAACTCTCCCTCACTCCTTCCATAGTAATGTTTTGGATGTGTCTGAAAAATATATCCCCAAACAGACACTGTTGTTGGTATCTTATTTTTTTCACTTCCATGCAGTTTCAGTGAGGCTGATGGTCTCCACACTTTTTGAGACTGAGACCTTCTGTTGAAGCAGGGCCAACACAGGCAGTAGCAGCACACTTTAACCTTCAGTGCAGTACACCTAGTCTCTGAAAGAAAAGTTAAATTTCTCTCTGCTTAGACCACCACCAAGATCACCACCAAGATGAGCGAGTGCCTACAGCAGTGGTGGTTTTGGAAGAATTTGTTTGTGACCCACAGAATTTTTTTCACACAGTTGCCAAACAAAAAAATATTAGGGCATTACTAGTGAGCTAAATTCAACTTGATGATCAAATTTTATATAATCATATAAGAATATTTAGATTAATATATTTCAAATATTCTTTACCAGCTCAAAGTTCCTGAAGTTCCCAGTCTTCTCTTCCCTGTATTGTAGTTGATTAACAGCTATACAGCAGCAGGATATACCAGCTTGTGTCTTTTACTGACGTGTGTCTTGCCCCAGGTGAAAATTACAACTGCCTTGCTGCTGAGATGGTAAATAACCAAATTATGAAAGAGTCGCTATTCCAAAATAGGGAGATCAAAGTAAACTGTTGGACAAATGATGCTACAAAGGATCACTGAAGGTTTGCTGTGCTTGGGTAATGCCAAGGTGGTCAGCTGATTTCTCTGGAACAAAGCATCTTGTCTTGGCTACGAGACTGTTGCAGAATCATTGAGAAAAGATGTCACTTTTCAGGTATGAAGGCCATCAGTTTTGCAGGAAAATCTTGAAATTGTTTTGGCCATGATGTTCATGGAATTCTAATCCTCACTGAGGCAACCCATGGTGTCATCTTACCTTTTTCTAAATAACATTGATTTGTTTTCTCCTGACTAAAGAAAAGAGAAGTCCCATGTACTTAGGAGTATGAAGTTGGGTTGAGCAGTTGTGTATCTGCAGCCCTTGCAAGTGTGTGATAATGCATATAATAAGATGAGGATGAATCCATTTTGTGGATCTTTGCGCCTCTCTCATTTCTTCTGGAAGTGATTTCCCATGAGCTGAGATGGATTTTAGTAAAGCAGAGAGGATGCTCACAACAGGGAGCCACTTGAATGGGAGCTTTTGTAGAGGCACAACATGAACAAAGCAAAATGATAAAATGACATAAGCATGTCTGTCTTCCTCAAAGGGTGATTTAGTGTCATATTCACCAACAGATTTTGAGGTCAATTCTTTGCTAGAAACAATAGATCTGTTATTCAAAAGCTGCTTTATAAACCAAAAATTTAATTGGCAGCTACAAATGACAGAAATATAAAAAGATGTTCAGTATATGTATGTTTAAATCGGTGAATTAAGGAACCTAGAGTACATCAGGAGAAATGCATGGATCCTCAACTTAAAAGCCAGAGAAGCCATCTGAACAGAAAGGAGAAGAAAAGTAAGAGAGAAGTTCTGCTCAGTTACTCAGTCCCCAGAGCCCTTTTGAGAACTAACGTAGCATTAGATGAAGCCATATGAATCTGCACTGGCTGGGAGAGCACCATGGCCCTCACCATTCTGCCCTGTCCTAGCCAGCATCTGCTTCCATTTCATTTTAAATAGGCCACAACTTGTCTTCTATGTGACTAAAAAGAAAAAGAACATCACAGCACATGCTTTAGGGGTGTCTGTACAAGAGTCTGCCTACAATATGATCAGCTTCATTGAATAGCAGAAAAAATAGTTGATAAGCTGTTGTGACTAGATTGCTCATGATTGCCCTGGTTAGTTCCGTTTTCGTAGGTTTGGCTACTCGTATGTTGCTAAATGCAGCATAGACATACTTCTGAACCTGCAGAGAGTCTGCAAGAGTAGATCTGAGGATATGAACTGTGTCACACGTCTAAGTGCTGCACTAACTGTGAGGACACTGTTGATAATGGCAACTGCGTCAACATTTTTCCTGAGATGCGGAAGAAGGAGAGGACTTATCTGCAGAGATTACTGCAAGCAGCATCTCCTTGGTACCATGAGTAGATCACATATGGTGATCCCACCATTTATTTCCAAGCAAAGTATGGTCTAGTTATTTGGATGGTGTATTCCAAGCTATCCCTTTAAGAGACAGAAACACGCTTTCACTCCCAAGGCAGCAAGAGGTGAAGGCAGCTGATGTCTTGCACTGGTTTTCTCACCCCCCAGCAAAAGCGTCCCTAGCACAGCTGTTCAGGAGGCAGTGGATAATGGGGACAGATCGTGTAACCCAGCTCAGTGAAAGCAGAGCCACGCAAGGTTTGCCACACTAGGAAGGAAAAACATCCAAGATCTATCTGAGTAGTGACCTGAGTAGCAGAGCTGTTTGGTGTCTAGCGGGTATCACTGGTGTCACTGAGCAAATGCATGCTCAGGATGTTGGAAAATTAGAGAGATTTCTGAAGTTAACTGGAGCCAAGTGAAAGTTAGTTTTCTGGTTTTGGAAAATACTGGCCTAAACCCTTGTTTCTGTGTTATTATTTGTTTCTCTGTAATTACAATGTTGAGTACTAAAGAATAAAATGTACGGGTCATCGCTAACACTGAGTTTCAGTACTTTTGTTATCATGGAAACAATGTTTGCATCTTGAAAATAGTCTTCACTTCTCTAAGTGCGCAGTGAATACATATTTGTATTGAAGAATGGAGTCTAACTGTTGTCCAGTGAAGACCCTTTTAGGGTTTAAAAATATGTAATGGAAAAATTTGTACTAGTTTCGTATTAATTAAAAAATTTATCTTTTTTTGAAACATGTATACTTCAGGGCCTGCTAATATTTTTAATTATGAGAGCATTCTATAGCATTTACTGAGAGAGGAGAGACTGTGTGCTTTCATGCGGATTCTCTAACAAACATTGTGTCCTCTGCTGCTTGTTTTACAGAATTCAAGTTTCGTTCTACGCTAACCTCATTAACTTCATTATGCAATCCTCATCTCTTCCCCAGAGACTTGTCCATTGTCAAGGGCAGCTGCATTTGCTTATTACAAGAACCTCAGTCATTAGTAGCATCAATACAAAGCAAAGCTCTTAATAGAACCCCAGATTACAATTATAAATCAATCCAAATTTCTTTTTAAGTGCAGTAGCAGTATATAGCTTTGGATGCATTCACCCTAAGGGTTGCTACTTATATATATTTTTAAGTGGTTTCCCCCCCCAGATTTTCTCTACTGTATGGAAGAAGTAAGAGTTTTGTGCCTTGACAAGTCTTATTTATTTTCAAGATATTTATTTTAAAGATGAATGGATAAAACTGAGAATCCTGCACCTCTGGAAATTTGTCTCTCAACACTTCAGACATATGCATTGCTATGAAGCAGACTGAGTATCCTACACGCAGAGCTGGTTGAAATTCAGATCCCATAATTCAAATAGATCCTCTTGTATGTTAACTTGTAATATTTCAGAAAGTCCTCTCATCCCAAATCAGGACTAATTGGCTAGCTCTAATTATGAGAGGAGTGGGTTCTAACATGAAGGATGAATCAACATTTCTTTTGCTCATTGTGGAGATGGGTTACAAGTTGTGGCTGTCCAGGAGCTACAGCTCTTAAGGTTTTTGCAGCATAATTCCATACCTGTTTAGGCCATCGTTTGTTTTTTAATCATAGTATTTATGGTTTGAGAAATCAGAGTTATTGCTACAGATAACTGATGCACAGAACTAATACATTGTAGTGCTTATGTAGTAACTAGGACAACAGAATGTGAGAAGCAAGCAATGCGATGTCAGCCCTTGGTCTCAGTCCAGGACAGTGAGTTGCTGCGTTAAAGAGAAAGCCTAAAGTATCTTGCTATTACACCATCCCTCTGGGTCAAAGGAACTTTGCTTCTTACCCACTGTGAAAAGAGGTGATATAATTTCACCAATCCTTTCTTTCTGGTACCATATACTGACAGTGCACTGGAATTCCTTATGTACAAGCAAATTTAAAATCTCCAGGAAAGGAGACCCCTCACATCAGAACTGGATTCAACTTTCTAGGCATGTTTCCAAGATTCAAGTGTTACTGAATGCTTGGGGAAGAACTCAGAGCTGACATTTCTCTGAAAGATGTTAATGAAAGGAAGGGAGTGAGAGGCGGCTGGTTTCCTTAGGAACACAAAGACCTTAATCATTCCAGTTCTGCGTTCTTGTATCGGTTGCCTGTAAGACTTTATATTGATTTCACGATTCTTTTAAATTCATTGTATTGCAATAATTAAGGGATTTTTGATCGTTTGACTAACGCTCTATCACCTGATGTATGTTATGGTTAAAAATCCCTGGATTGTTTTGCATGTCAGTTTGATTATCAGAACAATTTATAACACTGCTTCTTGAAAGGAGAATTGATTTTTTTTCTGGGGACATCTGTGCTGATCAGTTGCTCATCTTATTTATAACAAAATTTAAATAGCATGCACACTTCTCCTTTTAAGTACTCTGAGTACTGTTAATTTTGCTGCATTTAATAGTCAGATTTCCTGTGGCTTCTTTTGTGGGTACTGAAGTTGTAAGTGCATTATTGTTGATAAGACTTCAGAAATAGAGAGCAGTGCAAGCCAGCAGTGAAAAAGCCTACTGTGTGCAGAAATACTACTAGGAATATCACTTGCAGTGGGAGACTTACCTCAGTCTTCTGTAGTTACTGCAATGTAAAATTGATGCTTCTGGGTCAGTGACAGCTTATGTTGCCATGTGACACTTTGGTAACTGAGCCTATCTTTCTTTGTGAGGGAGGCTTTCAGCTCCTCATATTTCCTCTTAGTGGGTGAATACTGAAAAGAACACTGGGGAAGTAAGTTTTCATCGCGCTGTTTAATGTGACAACAACTTTGGAGGCTCTTGGGAATCCTGGAGTTACAGTCTGATCGTGTCATCATTCCTCTAGTTCCCAGAAAGGAGAGCTGCTGAACTATCAGGCACACTGATGAGACCTTAACTTTGGTAAATTCTGCTTCCAGATAAATGACCAAAGCCAATCAGGCATGTCTGATACTTTAATTTTGTTAGTTAAATGCCTGAAATCCTGGGAATGCTGGAGATTCAGCAGTGAGAGATTTATGAACTTCATGAAACCTTAAATTTGAGAAACAGAACAGCATCCTTTTTTACCATCTGAATATGTGGTCCTTAATGAATAACAAAAGAGCTTTGGAACAAAGAGGAAACAGCCGTATTTTTTATGAGAGGGTTTGTAGGTAGCGTCAGTTATAATGGTTGCTATGCGAGAGTGAGGGCTGGAATCCATCCCTGTGTTGCTATGTGACATCAGTGTCACGCTTAATACCTGAGCAGTAAAATCACGTATCCTATTTAAAATGCATTTCCAGATTTCACCCCATAAATAGAATCTTTATGGGGCATTTCAGAATTGGAGCTCCTCAGGAGCCGGCGTCCTTGCAATCAGCACACACAAATAGGTTCCTTCAAGCTACCAAACTGGGCCTTGAGCAGAATCTTGAATGGAAGGCACTGTTGTCAATGTTATGCAAATGTCAGCCTGACAAAGGCTCAAGGCTCGTACTTTTTAGTGCTCTCACTGTGACTTGAAGCAGACATTGAAAGGGTGGATGGAGCTGGATTGTGACTTCTTTTATTATTTTCGTGTAGTCCTATGTGAAAAAGTATTCATTTCTTCCCTGCACTGTTTCCTCCCAACCTCACTGCCACTCTTTTTCCTTACACGCAGGCTGTCACTTTAGTCATTGTTTACACAAACAGATGTGCTCATGTAACCCAAGAAGTGATTTTAAACGAAATCGCTACTCTTGTGCAAACCTCTTTTAGCAGTGGTTGTTTGCAGTTTAGATCAACTGGGAACAATTTAAAACTGACCTGATGTAAGATACTTCCATAGAGATCAAAGCGTGTACATAGAGGTTTGTACCTGCTCAACTAAATCCCTTTAAATCAACAAGGTGAAAATATTGTTCTTTCCCCATGTTTGAAAAATCTGATACTTCTTCATTGTCATTTGAAGTCTAGATATGAGTGATTGATTCAGCTCAGTTATTGTAACTGCCTGGTTTCTGGCCTCAGTGATAACTATGTTCTTTCCTGCTAATTGTCCAGTATTTGTCAAAGTCAGATCAGTGCAGCAGTAAACCTAAAACTTTGCAAACCATTAGCCTTAGCTTCCTCAGCAACCCAAGTGGTGAAGCACTAGTTTTGGCTTGGTGAAGGATTTTTACTAATTAAACCAGTACAGACTTGTGTACAAGTAATTCTTTACATTCACTGGATGAGCTAAGGAGGTTTAGGTTTTTGGTAAGAACCCAGGAGTTCAGTGATTTCTAGATGAAGCCTCTTTGGACTTTTCTCAGTTGCAAAATCCGACTAGAAAGTGCATGAATTATTATTTGGGTTTTTGTGATGTTGCCATATTTCTATAATTGCATAATTCTGTAATTTTCAGCACTGAAGCTCAGAGATACATGAACTAAAGGAGTAAAGAGGGGAAAAAAATAACTGAACATCATGCAATCAAAAATAATGTTGACCACAAGCTGCATCTCAAAGATTAGGTCTGGTGGCTTATTTGGTCATCGGGCCTTAATTTCATTCTCTCACTGCTTTTTGGTTTCTGAGAAAGCTGTCCTGTACCTGCTTGTTGAAAGGAAGTTGTTCACAAAACAGGCTTCACTGGCATGGTGGTTCCTCTCTGGCATTGTTAGTGTAACTTTTTCTGGGTTTGTGTTATTTAAAAACCTTAGTCACAAAGATGTTATGAAAATTCACTGCTGGAGGAAAAATACACCATAGAAGTTGCAAAATTGTGTTTTGTCTTGGATTCTTCCTTTTTAAAAAGTAACATCTGTTCAGAAGGTTCATTGGAAATTTGATCTTCCTGCAGGAGATGCATTTCTCTGAGCAGAATTTTCACCAAATCATTTCAGCGACTTTTGCTTCATTCTGAAAATGCCGAAATTCATAGTCACTCCCTTCTCTCTCTTTCTGTTGGAAGGGAAATGGCTCTGATGTTTGATACTCGCCTTGAAGTTTTCTGGTTTTGTTAAATAACAAAACATTTTGCTATAGTTCATTTAAAGGGAAATGTTAGTAAGTTGACAGTGATGATGATGACCAGAATTCATACAGATATCTACATAATCTTCAAAATAAATGCTAAATTTATTAGCATAATAGATAATTATAATAAACGCTAAATCAGGATTCTGCCAATTTATTGAGGAGCAAAAGACCTCTCTCTTTTAGAAGAAACACTTCCCTCTAACATGAACCTGTGATCCCAGGTATACCAGAGTATTGTGTTGCAGAATGTTGTACCAAGGATAGATTTCACCATTGGAGACCAGGCCGATGTTTTCCCATTACAAACCTTAGTGTGGAACCACTTGCAGCAAAGAAACCCCACTCCTATTGTAGAGCCATGAAGGCGGAATAACAGAAGCAGCAGCCCAGAAGAGCTGATAACTCATTGATGTGCCAATTAAAAAAATGTCTTGGTACTATTCAGACTAGAAGGTCTGGGTTCTTAACAAAGAAAATAATTTCACTGGTTTTCAGCACAGGGCCAAATATGGAAAGAATATGCTAGGAGGATATCACTTTTATTCCTCTTTCATATTTTGTAGTTGTTAGGCTGATAGGGTCCATGCTGGTCTCAGTGATTGACTTAACTGTGTTCCTTTTGGCAAACTGTTATATTTTCTGTACCTTATTTGAAGAGCAACACTCATCTATTGTTATTATTTTGGTTTTATTATTGTGTTTGTGCTTTGAAATCCCTTTGTGGAGGGTGGAGGGACTGTAAAAACATGATCATTGCTTTTATAAAATGCCTTGAGTACCTTTGACCAGATACTCAAAAGAGATGGAAATTTTTTTGCATTGTCATGGAATTTAAGTAATTCCCCAAGTGTCAATACAAAGCACAGAGTCATTCCAGCAGCTGGTATTACCTCGGAGCATCAGCAGATACCTGCTTTTATCTCTTCTGTTCTTCACCTAGATCTTAAATAAGACATTTCCCTCCTTATTACAGTGAAACAAGATATGAATGGAGTTCAATACTACATTATCCTACCACTGGTAGCCTCCATGGAGAAAAGAATATAGTTGGCTTGTGGTCTTAGCAGCCAGCATATCGATGATGTCAATGAGCGCCTGGCGATATTGTAGAACCAGTGATTTTTAAGAGCACCCGCTTTATACAAAGAAGCTGTAAATCTCTGCGAGAGGCTTGTCATTTCTGGTGTATGTTGTGTAGAGGGTTTGGGTGTTTTGCAGACAAAAGAGCCACTTCCCTGTATATGCAGTCGATACCAGCACCAATCTGTCGGTCATGAAAGATGATTTACAGGAGCCAGTTGTAAATGCATGTCCTACATAAACCATCAAAAACCATCAAAAAGAGATTCTATGATTGAAGTTTTATCTGGTGAGTCTGTGCATTTAAAACATGCTTGCATGACTCATTGGTGTTACCTGGCATAATTCTTCCCATAGTTAATAGTCACCATAATAAACTTTTGGGCAACAGAGTATGTCTTTTAACAATCTCTTCTATGGCTTATGTGATAGAGGCTAGTAGATGTAAATGAATCTTTTAAAAACAGTTAACATGAAGTTTTCTTGAAGGAAAACAGTTGGAAAATGTTGTTCCTCTGTTAGTACTTTTTTGCTGAATTTGAAGAGTGTCAGTGACTGGCGTGATGACTCAAAAGGAAGCGGCACGTAGGAAAGACTTTGTTTATAAACTGTGCTCTTAGTTCTTGAATGCCAGATGAGAGCCAGCAAATAAGGTTCCCCTTAGGAGAAGCTGTATTTCCCTGCACATTTTAGGCAGATAGCTTCTGTTGCCTTGCAGTTCAGCCATATCGGCTTCTATCACTATGGAGTTCATATAGTTTTTACCTCTAAGAGCTTTGCTTGCCAGCCTGAAGATACTCCAATGGTAAAATAATAATGCAGGTTAGACTAAATTGTTCTTGGTGAGTGGAATGGTACGGAAAAAGGATTTGAGTGTATTTGCCAGTGTCTTTAGATGCTTCTGTGGTATATACCTCAGTGGTATATCATAAGGTAGAAGCTGATTGATTTAATCTTTTGATGATTATGGTATAGTTTTGAAGAGCTCAACTCCCATGTTATGACACGTTATGATCAAGCAGCTTTCTGGTACCTGTTTTCTTAAGGGCTATTTAAGCTACTCCATGAAAAATTGATGGCGGCTGTCGTGAGTAGAAGGTGCTTCATGTGCAAGACGGCTCCATTAATAGGAGATCTATATTTTTGTGTGCATTTGTGAAGTTAAGAGTAGCACTGTGTTATCCTCAATTTGGTTCCCTTATGCTATCCTGGAAGCACGTTCTTTTGATTCCCTCACCACCACACTCACCCCCATCCCACCCCCACTCCCAACTAAAATCTGATGCTTCATCCA
>VXBO01007134.1:132798-190485 GCA_013400135.1 Rhinoptilus africanus
TAGGATGTGAGTTGTCTATGCTTTCTTCTTGGATCCTTTTTTCATCTTCCCCGTGTTTCTTTTAGGCCAAGGTGCCAGAAGAAATTAAAACTAGAGGGACTTCTGCTTACATCTACTCCAAAATCTGTATCTTAAACCAGTCCCTTAAGAACATAAGTAGTTGGAAACAAAAGCTACTAACTAGAGACTGGAATGGCTCTGTGATTAGAAGCCTGGATGCTAATTCTAGTCCTGCTGCTTGTTTGTAGTTTGACTTTGTAATCCTCTCAGAGGCCTACATTTCATGACAAGGTTGCTTCCATTTTCAGTTGTCCAACTTCTCTACCCAGTGCTTGGTTTTCACAGATGGTCACTGCCATGGCTTGTGTTCGAGTCAGTATGAATTTTGTCACAAGACTGGTGTCTCTTCTGCTCTGTTCATGTTCTCTGATCATAATTTAAGGGCAGCTCTGCACAAGGATGTTTCTTGTCACGATGATTTCTCTGAAGGTTTTAGCTTATTCATATCCTGTTTCTCTAATGACTCTGTTTACCATCTAGTATAGTTCCTAGAGGTTTAACATAGTTTAAAAGTATATATCTAAGTATGTGTTCCTTTAATATTAATGTATCCAAAATGGGTCAACTGTGGAAAAACGATGGTAATGCAGTGAATGGAAAACTGTTCATGGAAATCCAATATTCATTAAAAAAGAAAGCACATAAAAACTCCAATGGGGACCAGGTCATAGATGCAAGGGGCAAAGGAAACAAAATAACAGATACCTAGAGTTTAGGCTTTCTTAAGGGTATACTTTTCAGCTCAATGACCTACCTTGTGGCCCATTGACTTGATAGAATTTCACCTGTATTTCACACATGAAAACAACTAATCCACCCCCCAAAATTTCATGCCAAGTACATGCAGAAGAGGTGCCCTCGTGAGTATTAAACATGATGTGAGTGTGACCTCTGGAATTGTCAGAAACTAGGAGAGTGTGCTGATGGAATGAGCAGTTTGTACTTGCTCTCATACTTCTTCCTTAAGCAACTGCTCCTCACCACTGTAAGAGACAGGATGGATAGGCTTTGTCTAAATCTAAGTAATATTTATGTTGTCACAATGAGGATGCAGCAAAATTCTGCTGTTTCCATCTTAGAAATGAGGAAATAAAAGTGGAGAAGTTGAAATGATTTACTGCAGGTTGTAGGTGGCTTATTCCAGGTTGTAAGTGGCAACATTTTATTGGCAGGATTTAAATTCAGTCATTCTGTGTTTAAATTTAACAACACTGAATAGTTTGCGACTAGAGAAAAATAAAAATTAACCCTTGACACTGAAAGACAATGACTTTTTCATCAATGCAAAAATATTTTTCTCTAAACAATCCTGTGTATTCTGGCAGGGCGGTGAAGTAATTCCCTTCTGTTGGGCTAGTCATGTTGATTTAAGAAGCTGAAGTCTCTAGAAACAATACACAAGAAACACAAAGGGAAAGAATAAGCTGGACTCTCAGGAGAGAAGCAAATGAGAAAAAAGTCCCTTGATACTTCCTGTGAAATTCTTTACCCAAACAAAAGTTTTGGACAACTGAAGGAGAGGGAAAGTGTCGAGAGGGTTAGAGGACCTGAGGATGTATATGTGTTTGTGTACTTGTTAATACAAGAAGCCATAAGCCTTGGCAAGGCATGTGAGTATGTTCCTGGGGAGTGCTCATGTTGCTACCATAACCTTTTTTATCATGTGAAAGACAGCATTTAATTCTGTCTTAGGTCAAAATTAATTAATAATTTCTGGGACAACATTGAGGCACATTCTAAATTTTAAGCAAGGGTTCTCTGAAGTCACTCCACTGAGATGTAGACTAGTTCGCACTCCAGTGCTGTCTTATGTCAGGGCAGTATGGGAAACTTTTCCTTAAAAAGCTGGCCTTCTATTCACCTCCCTCACGTCTTTTCAGGTCTGCCTTTCTCCTTCACCCATATTCTCTATTGTTCCTTCTGCTGTTTCTGGAAAAGGCTGAAGGAAAGAAGTTTGAATTCTGGGAAGGAAATTGATACTTGTGCTGTGCTGCCTCCTCTTAACAGGCCCTTTTGGATAATTGTGATTTCAATGTGAAACATATATAGGTATCATGAAGCTATTTTGATGAGAACAGTGGGCTTCAGTATCTGTATGATGTCTTTGTCCATGCCTAGCTCTAGTATGATTTTTTTTTTTCACTTTGTTATCCAGTTTCTGATCAAAGTGGCTCTCATAATTACCTGGAAAGACTTAGTTTCTACCTATTTTAATATCATCAGTGTTCTGTTTGTTTTACAGAGAGGTTTGAAATATTCTCATATTTTGCATAGAGTTTGCTTGAACCACACCATCCCTCCATTGCAAATTAGTAGTGATTTATTAGGCTTTTTTAGAAAAGATAACAAAATCAAGAAGCACTTAAACCAGATTTTTCTGTAATAACCATGTGGTTATTTTGTGGCTTCACGTTCACATGTGGATCAGCATTCATATCTCAAAAATTGAATTGAATTAAATTATATTAAATTAATTCTTTGACCTAAATGGAAATGATTATTAAATAAAATACTTACAAAAATAAAAGATGTCAGCATCTTCTATGATGGTAGAAAGGCATTTCCTGGTAATTGCTCTACTTTTTTGGGGGGATAAGGCTTAATACTATTTGTTATAGTAGTAAAGTTATAACGTTATTTAATTAAAAGCAATGGATTTTGAAGGGAATGCTAGGATAATGGGAAGGTTTTGTAAGTATGGGACTATAACTAATCATCTAGGTTCTGAACAATCATTGCCCTTAGGTTTCTGCCTCCCATATAAAGTGCCAGCAGCACTATAATGCGCAGGAAGGCCTTGGATCCAGGGCCATGGGTTACATCTCAGAAGATTTCTGGCATCCCTGCATGCATGGTTCATTCCTTTAAGAGTTCTGCCCTAAAGATAAAGTTTGGTTTGTGACAGTTCTTCTGTAATTAGAAGCATTGCTGGCAGCTCCAGGGCAAGGGGTAAGATAAAGATGAGGTACCAGCCTGCCTCTCCATTCAGTAATTGACAAGGCATCAGGAGCGATATGATGAAAGCTATGTAAATTAGCACTATGATAATGAGCCAGAAATCCCATCAGTAAGAAAGGACCTGCCACCTTTAAGGCTGAGGTCAACACTTCTTAATTCTGTAGAATCATGCCAGTTCAATCAGCATGTGCATTTGAAACAGATTGATCCTTTAGTACGTGGTACCAAGGAGGGAAGAGCAACCAATTAAGTGAGAATCGATACAGACAGTGAGTGTAGAGTAATTTGTGTGTGTCTGTGTTGATAATTACCCTTAATATCTCCTTCCGTCTGACCAATGCAACTTTTCAAACTAACAAATAGTATGCATTTTGTTGGCATCTTTGCATGCAAAAATGACATGTCAGACGTGTGTTTTTCTGCTACTGGCAATCAGACACAGCAGAGTTAGCAGAGCACCAAGCCCATTGTCACAATGGGGAGAGAAAGTAAACCAGAAGTGGAAGGAGAAGGGAGAGAAGCTGGAAGACTCTTCCTTTTAAGAATGTCTTAGAATCATTCTAATTGTACATCACAGGCTGAGCCTTCGTTTTATGTTATCGGAGCGAAATCCCTGTGTAGGAAGCGGTGCACTGCCCTCTCGGTCTGTAATGCTGAAGGGCTCAAGCAGCATGGCTGAGATGCAGTGCCAGCAGGCGGCGGAATGCATAGATTCTTTCATTAAAAGAGAGTGTTCACTTTTGATCGATGTGATGGGTGACCTCTCCTTGTCTTTCTCTCATTCTGATGTAGTTATACAGACGTAACAGCATGTTGGTTTTGTCACCCAGTTCACCTGTTCGTAGCTCAGGCAGACTCGTGGTATGGATACTTGCTGAAGATAGCCCAGTGCAACCAGTCCGCCTGCACTGACCTTTGAAACTATATGATCATGCATAGCTTTACAGTAGTCTTTAATAAATAAAGATGCTCTATACAGTTTCTATATCTAGCAAGCAGTAATGAAACGCTTTGCTTTTACTGTTTTCTGCTCCAATTGCCAGAAAACACAAGAAATAGCACATAGACTTTTGTGAGTAATCACATCTTGCCTTATGTTGCTTTCCAGACCAGTAAGTGAAGCCAGCAAACGTTTGGATTCCTAGCTGGAGAAAGCCAGGAGTCACTGGAAAAGTACTAGAGCAGGCAGCAGCCATTTCCCATTGAGGTGTTTTGCATGGCCCCGAGGACTCTGCTACTAGGAGAGGGGGGAATTCAAACGAAAAGAACCTGCCATCTTGCCAGGGATTGCAGTGCTGACTTCTGACAGGTTCTGCTCAAATCTAAAGGCACTCATAGCATGACAGACCATATTTTCTATCAAAACTGAGAAGAGAGCAAGCATCAGAATCAAATCATCCACAGGCACCTATCTATAACAGTGATGTGTTTCCAGTTGTGAGGCTTTAAGTAGAGCATGCAGGCATGTGCACTGCCCTGAAGGAGGTTTTAGGGTTTTTTGGAGGGTAATTAAAGAATAAGTAAAATAAACATAAAGACTTCTTGTGACATCCTATGCTAATTACTTCCTGCTGTGGTTTCTCGGTGTTTTGCACGGGTGTTTTGTATTGCCTACTTTCTGTCTTTAGTGGGTGGCTGACAGAAAGAGCAAGCCACTGTTCTTCGGCATGGCTGTGTTTATGTTGTCAGGAGTATTGGTGTTAGAGCTGTGTATTGCTTTTTCAAGGTTCGGTGAAGTGCCCTGAAGATCCTTTGGTTATTTCTCATTTTGCTTCCCTTTTGCTCCCTATGTGGAATACTAGCAGGGAATCCAGCCGAAGTTATGCCTTTGCTGACACTGAGACCATGACTTTGCCCAGCTCACAGCCGTCACTGAGCAGACATGAAGCTGCACTAGTGCAAACCTTTTGCAGAGTGGCAAAAGTTTCTGTCTGCACTGGCTTCCCTAACAAAACCAGGGCAAGCTGCTCCGGTGCCAACTCCGGCTTGCAGCAGTTCGTGTTGCTGTACGTTACACGCTGTACATGTTCGTCTTGCTGTATGTTAGGGTAAAGCAAGAAGGATGACTTGGATCTGGTTGCTGATGGTCATGACCAAAACCAATCCCTCAGTGTAGGCAAGACCTGAGTTATGTCTCCAAGTCTTTCCTGTGCTTAAATGTGGAAAGCGGGAAGCACGTGTCGGGAGTTGTTGATTCTTTGTCCACTGCTTTGCGCTCCACCGTAACAGATACAAAGTGAGGCATGTGCCAGAGTCAAGAAGCCTAGTGTAGTCTTTGGGAAAAAAAAAAAAACAACGGGAAAAATTACACAGGTGGCACTGTATAAAACAGAATTGGGAAATTTATTACGTACAGGGAAGGTCCTTAGATTGCTGAGAGACAGATACCATGGTTTGTTTGTAGCTTCATCACAGCTGAGCTGCCTGTTACTTGCTTTGGTTTAAAGACAAGCAGGCTGCCATTTTAACGGGAAAAAAGCTACAGTGCTGAAATAAAAGCACCTCTCTGTACTCGAGTGGATGGATGGAGAGGGTTTGACACTGAAGCTACATGTTTTTTTCTTTTGAAAATTTTCAAGAGAAACCCCGTGCCCTCCCCTTCCCTGAATATCTAGCCATGCTTTCTACTTACATGTACTTGCCACTCAATTAACACTTCTCCTGCACACACCAGCAGGGTGTTAGCCACAGGATGTTAGAGTGAAACCCTTAAGTCTCTGTTATTTACTTTATAGTCCAAAAGTGTGCAAAATGTACAATGTAGTGTAGCAAGTTCTTATGTCACATTGGGCTTGATGCCTGCAGAATGGTCAGCTGTCCTGCTCTACTGGGCTGTACTGCTTCAAAGGCAGGATGTAAATCTAAACTCCAGTTTTGATCAAGCATTGCAGCCCATCCTCACTGTCTCCCCAGTTTAACTTGAGTAGGTTTAGTATGTTCTAGTGGAAGACGTGTGCTCTCCAGAGTAAGTTTTAGAAAGCAAAGAGAGCGCTGTGGGTGCAGTAGCTTAAACAGCTCTAATTTGTGTCTAACTTGCTTACATATATTAGCAGTAATGCTCAGGTGAGTGGGCGATGAGGCAGTTCAGGAAGCTAGGGTGGCTGTAAGGGAATTACTTAATTTTTGTGTGGTTAGTGTTTGGCTGTCTGAGTTACCTCAGCCCGCTGCAATCAGACTGCAGTTGCCTAATTGCATAAGCAGCGGAGTTGGTACGAGCAGAGGATAGGAACGTGCAGCCAGGGACCGTATGCAGAGGGGTTTTGGTTGGTGTAGTTATCTGTGGAATCACTCCCTTATTTCCATCCGGTATTGCTTCTTTAGTACCTAGGCTGTAGAAAATCAGTGTCCATAGATTGAAACAGGAAGATGGGCTCTTTCCAGGTCTGAGAAAAGTGATTCCCCAGAGTACGGAGAGCAGGCAAGTCTGCTTGGGCTGTTAGCAGAGAAGGAAGTGTTGCAGTCCTACTTTTACTCCTGTCTCTGCTTTATCCACCATCTGTAGTGTATTTAAACACAGTTCCTTAACTTGGTATGTTGGCTCAAATAAAAGCAAAAAAAGTTTCAATAAAGGGTCTTGTATTGAGGTGGTAGTTGATGGAGCATCCAGAATTCTTTTCTTGGGATCTTCACTGTACAAGAAGGCCGAAACAAACTCTCTAGAAAAATTGTTGCCTCTAAGTTTTCAGGGTAATTTTTATAAACATTTATTCCTAAAAAACTTTTGTATCTATTGTATTTGCTATGGGAATGACCAACACTTTAAAACACAGATGTCTAAATGCAATTTTGTATGTGCGTTTTGCCTTTAAGTTGGCTTATGCAGTTGTGCTTAGGTATGCAAATTGGATGTGTTTTTTCTCTGAACAGTCAGCTATTTAGGCAAAGTAACTGTGTGAAAATACATCCACAAATGGACCCTGTTTACAGTCCAGGACCTCACACTTTATTTTGTATAAGTAAAATTGGTTACTGTTTTAATACAAAACTGAGTTAAAACAGGCATTTATTTAATTGGCAGAACTTGAAAGTCCAGCTTTATTTATGTAGGGAATTCCGAGCATCTGAATAGATGCACCACAAGTCATTGGCAATCTGAGACTGTTGCTTTTATTAAATTCTAGGGTGTTTTTCCACTCTAAATATTTTATTACAAATAAAAGCCCTGCTATGTGTGAGCACTCAGTAACTGGCAATCAGCTGGGTTCACAGATGCGGTTAGGACTCTTGCAAAAGCTAAATTCAATCCAGTGTGTAAACGTGGTGGATGAAGTGTTAAATAAGCTATTTGCTTTGGCCCAGTACGGACCTGGGCTTTGGCAGCATATTTAGAGGTTTGTTCTTTGGACTGGTAGAGATGGGTCATGGAGGAGGTGGTGCCAGCAGTGTCTGAGGTGACTGATGATGGACTTGGATGTGGAGCTGGTGCATTGACATACAGGATGAATGGCAGGAGTATTGGCTCCAAAGGGAGCTCCTTGTGTGAATTTCTTGGCTGGACAGTAGGTGCTACTATTCGGCCCCTAATGAAAAGGCAGCTGAGGGGAAAATATTTGAGAAGAGAAAATGGCAGCCTAAATGAATGGACTGCTAAATACACCAGTCAGTGCACTGGCACGTAGGTGGTGTGGTCAATGTCCTTTTCTTAGCAGGGACAATTCCTATGGCTGGATGGGGGTGGTGGGCAAAGCTATATCTAATCCGAGTTCTGGCTCTGCAGATATGAACTACCTGCATTAAAAATAGTTGTTCCGATTTTCAGAGAACTGTCCAGGTGTTAGGGCCCTAAGCTGCTTTAATCATTCTTTTTGCAATGCAAGGAGAAACCCGTGGTGTTACTGAGAAAAGGGCAGGTTCCAGAAACATAAGTTGAAGAGATATGCTTCTCGTCTCCCAGCAGCGTAACTCAGTTGACTTCAGATGAAGGGAACTAAAACTTTACCTGTTTTTCATTTAAAAACATCAGAATACTTTGAACAAACTGTTTTGATCACAAAGGCACTTCTAGCAAAATTAAAGTTTTAGTTATTCCTTTTAAGTTTTTCCATCTATTTGCACCTCTGTAAAGCAAGAACAAATGGAGACCAAAGCTACACTTTTAGCTTTACTCTAGAATGTACATAAATTAGAAACACAACTGCTAGCTCACTTTCAACACTGCCCTCCTAACACAGCACAAAACGTTTGACCCATAATAATACAGCTCCAAGAGAAGGTGACCTTTTAATATAGCCTGTAGTTAAGAGGGCCCTCTCCATCCTCATCCATACCCAGGCAGCACGAGTGTGGCCTCGCAAACATTCAAAACCAGTCAGAGGCCATGGGGATGCTGGGGAGGGCAGTCTGCTTGCTGGAGCCATTCAGTTCAGGGTCTGCTAGCAAGCTTCGCTCTCCCTCAACTTCCCCTTTATGTTTAAAATATAATGGTCTAATTCTTTGCTCTGATTCAGAGGAAGCTGGGGGTTAAGACTGTGTGTGATATGATTGTGTTCTGCAAGAACATGTGTGCGGAGAAGAAATGCCACAATGAGAGGGAGCTTTTCTTTAGTCTGTCACAACAACATAAATGTACGTGAAGGGGAACTAAGAAACCCAGCTCTTCAGCTGGCTTGGGGCAGTAGGACAGGCGATATTTTTAGATTCTGCTCGTCTAGCTCTTTGGCCTGGCAAAATGGCACAATTTTCCATGTGTCTGAGAAGGAAGGAAACAGGTTACTGTTGAGTATTGGAGGCAGTGAAGAATTTAGGTCTGGCTGCACCCACTCTGGTGCTTTTTTGAATAGCCCAAATATTTTAAGTCTGTAAAGCTGGGCTGGAACCCTGATGTGAACAAGCCCTCTGAGGATGTTTCTGCGGTGCTCCGCGGACAGAGGCTGGCCCCAGGGCACTCTGCATGGGCTTGTGCTTCTCTGTAGAGGTTAGGGGTGTAGTGCTGTTTGGGAAAGAGAAGGAAAAAAGGCAAGGCCCATAAGTGACATTGTCTGCCTTCAGGGAGACTTATGGTTTGGTTAAAAATTTGGCATCGTATTTCATAATTAATTGAGGATTTTCTCCTGCTTGTTTGCCCAGTTCATTCAGTCTTTGCTTACTACTTTATTCCAGTGTAGGAAAGGTGGCTGAAAAACACTGTGTGCCATCACCATGAGCAGCTGCAGTCAGATGGTGCACACTTTAGAAGTGGTGCAGACATTGTTAGATTGGGCTCAATTAGGAAATTAGGAAAACTAACTCAGATCAGCTACTGTACTTCCAGCAAGCAGCTTTGCATCAGCTGAACTGTTTGTTCCTGCTCAGGGCTAATGACGAAAAATGTGCTTGTGAGGTTAATTTTTCTAATTCCTCTTTTAAACCAACATGTGAAAGATGATCCCCCCCCCCCCTTTTTATGTGTAAATAATTGCAAATACATTAAGGCAGATTTTACAAAGTGCAGCTGTGTATGCAACCCATCTTTCTCTGCATGCAACCATAATCAAGGGGTGCGTGTGAGGACCGGCTGAGGGTACAGCACATGCAAAGTGGCAGCTCTGAAGCTGTGGTCCTTTCTTTTCTGTGGTAGGAAGTATAAATGCACTGTGTTTCTTTAAAAAAAAAAAAAACAACCAACCAAACAACCCACAAACTCTTAAATTAACAGCTTTTTTGACTAGTTAGATTTAGTCAAATGTTGAAATATTTCCTGCCATGTTGCCTGGAAATACCTCTCCTGAGGTGAAATCATGGTGTAGCTGAAACCAGACAAAACTCCCTGTGTTGTTTTTTCTTTAAAAAAATCAAAGTTGAGTGAAAAAGCCTGAGTGCTTGGATAGAAAACATGCATTAAGTGCTGGGTAGTTTTTGCAAACTCATTCCCTGTGCTTACTTATAGAGAGGCTGGGGGTCTGATTGGAGACCAGGGACATTTCATACTTATTTACAGCATAGTTCTTTATTATGTAGATTCTTCATAATCTACAATTATGAAATTGTAATATAGAAGAATATTTACTATGTGATCAAAATATAGAAACGGATATCTCTATAAACAGATACTTTCTTTTCTCAGAAGACACATAGCATGGTCTAACCAGCAGTTTGTATAAAGACAATAAATTGGAGAATAAACTTTGCTTTCATTGATTTCAGAGGGGGTGATAATGTCCCATTGCCTTGTGACATTTGCATGGGGAAGATGAAAATTCAGTTCAGCATCGTTCCTGAGATTCAGTGTCCTTAATCAGGTTAATCTTTTACCTCACAAATAAACATACCTGAACTGCTGGTTTTATGAGGTGGGAGAATTCATAGCAGGGAGAGCTTGACATACTGTTTGCTTCTTGACAGCAGCCGAGGCGGCATGAACCACACATAATCTGGTGTGCTGCAGCAGGAGGGGGAGGGAGACCATTCCATGAACGTCACCCATCCTGCCTTTAACAGAAAAGGCTTGGGGCAGTTGGAGTTCCCTCTTTTTTTCCCCTCCCTTCCTCCCCCTTCCTCTTCTGGGATTCTACTCCTTTTCACCAAATCACATAATTTTCCATGTGTTTGAAGTTCTTGGAAACCTTTCACAGGCTACAGAGAAACAGCCGCTCTCCTTAAACTCCAGCGGTGAGAATCCCAGAACTTCACGGCCTTTTGTGGAGTTTGTGCTGCCCCACGGAAAGCTGCGTTCCCCTTTGTCACACCACAGCCACTTAAGCAGATTTCTCCCAGCAGGGAATTTCAAGCTCCAAAGGCCAGGAATGCTAACGCTTGTGTGCTGCACCAGAGCCCCAGTGGCTGGTTATGAAGGAGGAAAAGTTCCATAGGAATTTAGAGCCCCAGCCAGGGAGCCCATACAGACACTGCTGCATGTAAGGAGCCTGAGGGGAGCCGACTGCAGTTGCTGCTCAGGCAGATACCACTATAGTCTCCTAAACTAGAAATAACTTCGAAATTTCGGTCCCTTGACCCGAGACTGCACCTGTGTCTCGTATACCCACAAGGAGATTCTCAAATGCAGTTATTACTACTTGCTGCCTAAAATGTGGTGGCCGATATGCCTGAAATCAGGACAGTTTCACTGGGATTTACAGTAATTGCTGCCAGATTCATTACTAGTTTTCTGAATAAGGCACCTGTGGATTTCAATGCTTCCCATTTTACCTCAGCTACGAACACTGGCTAACAGGCAATCTGTGAGTGCACGTACAGATCTGATGCAAATACTTCTGTGGACCTCTCTAAGGTGAAATGTCTAGTTTTGACATTTTGATTGGTTCTTTTGTCGATCTGAATTTTATCAGTTGAGAAGGTACAATTCTATTCAGTCAGTTTGCATTTTTGGGTCCTTTAAAACTTAAGAATCAAGCACAAATATTTATATGTTATACATGCGTTCGAGAGTTTGATTTAATACGCGACCTGATAGAAGCCCATTGTGTGGAAGTCAGTGCATGCAGTGCTGTTTGTGCAGCTTTTTAGCCACCTGTACACACATGAATTGAGGTGAGGCAGACATCTTCTTGAGAAGATACACATAGAAGCAATCTTAATATTCAGATTCAAAATCTGATGCTAAACTGGCTTATGAGACTCTAAGTAGGTGTCAGCTGGGCATAGACAAGATGTTCCTAGTGAAATAGAATCCTGGGATTTTGTTACGTGTTTGCAATGTAGATCAAGTTTGTGGGTCACCCAAGATCATGGTACTTGAGCCCAGTGTAGAGTCACAATGCAATTTAGAGCAAGTGTCAGTGAACCTGCTGTCAGTAAGCTGAACTGCTCTGCTTCGGTTAGCTCAGAGATTCAATCTAAGCTTGAAAATTGATATTATTCAATATCATCACATAAACTCTGTTGGAAGACTGAGGGCCAAGTTGTCAGGTGGGTGCAGATCAGTGAAGTTCATGTGGATTTACACCCCTGCACATTTTGGCAATTCTGTTTGCCTGACTATTCACTTGAAGTAAAATTGGTAACTTGGTGGTGCTGAAAAGATCACCTCATTGCACGTATTCAGAAACTGAGTATGCGAGACAAGATTAAACATTTTTAAAGCTTTTATCTATTCTTCATGATCCTTACCTGCTGAGGGGATAACACTGATGAAGTCCTAGCCTATGTTGCAACTAACTAAAAGAATTCCATGGAAAAATTCCAGGTTTTTCTGTCTTGTCTATTTAGTGTTTAATGTATTAAGGCACCATCACTGTAAGAGAAAGAGTAGAAAAGGGAGAGAATAATATTTCTGATATCAAAGTTCTTGAAATATTAACTGAAGAAATCCCAATTTTTGCTACGATTACATTCAATATCTGGACTTTACTATTTTTGGGGTCCGCTTGATGTTTCCAGTCACTCTGGTGCTTCTGCTTCCCTCATGAAAAAGCAGGAGCTGTGTAGAGCCTGAAACCTGATTAAACATTTCCTTGTACTGATCTTAGTAGCTGGAGACATCACTAACCTGGAACTGGTTGCAGTCTGCAGGCTTCTCTCCATTGTGAACATGGTGAATGTAAGTAATATGGGTAAAAACTTGAAGTATTTATATGTTGTTTACTGTGCCCTTACTCCTGAAGCAAACTTTCATTAAAGTATCATAAGGGCTAAGCAGACACAGGCTCATCAGGATTTATACCTCTGTGTAAAAGAGGAATGAAGTAAAACACACTATTCAAACAAGCTACATCCAGAAAACATTTTGAAGAGTTCCACGGTGCCGTAAGATGATCAAAACCATTTCATGATTGTAGAACAGGGAGAAAGACATGAAAAGGACAATAAAAGGGAGAATATTTCAAAGGCTTGAGAGAATTAGGCACATAACTTTCTTAAGCTCCTTTGAAAAATCCAAACAAATACATTTTCTATTGATACTAAAAATGGGCTGCAGTAATACAGGGATCGATATTCACAGAATGTGCTTAAGCTGTGGGTCTCCAAAGGAGATTTAGGAGTAGTACTGGAGAGGAGGGAGAGTGTGAAGAGGAGTGAAGAGAGTCTGGGTATGGGAGATATGAAGAAATTAGTAGAAATCTGTCCTGAAGGATTTCAAAGGTGAAAAATGTAGCTTTTGTTGGTCCCTGGAATGAACTGGGATCTCCTGACCTGTCTGAGGATGCCAATATTAGTGAGGGAGGGAGGAGGGGGTAGCAGAGGTCAGGGCAATGGGAGAGAAGAGACAATGGGCCCCTCTGCAGCACCAGCCTCTCACTTCACAAAAAGGTTTTTGTAATTCAAATGAAAACAAACCCTCCTTAAGAAAGGGATCTCTCTTTGGAGTGAGAAACACTGCAACCACGTATTTCACTCTCACTTCCCTTTGGTTTCACCTTCCTTCATCAGTCAATGCATGAATGAATTTGGTCTGACCTTTTTTCGTTGTTGCAGAATTCCGGTGTAAATATCAATACTTTGGAAATACAGATATTATCTGGGATCTTTTTGGAGCTTTGTTTGTAAATTATTTTTTTCTAGGAAGTGCTGCTAGATCAATTCGTTTGTGATGAGTCCCAGAATACTACTGTGCTGAGAATGTCTGTGCACATTAATTTTGTATGTGTCAGCTTGCAATGCCCCCATGTTCGTAGCATCCGTGCTGAGAGACACAGTCACTGGTTCACTTTTAGAGACTATTCAGTAACACTGCCCTGGAACTTTGTATTTGCAGATGTTGTGAAACTGGTACAGGCAAGGAGGGTGGTCTAATCTAAACTTGTCATCCAGGCTCTCTCTTGGTGGAAAGAGAAGGGCATTTCTAGAGGATAATTCAGCCTTTCCTTTTAAACTCCTAGAGCACAGTGACTCAGCCTCTGAAGTTGCCAATTCCTTTCTGTCCTAAAGGGAACCTCTATCACTAACTTAAGGTAGGCTTCAGCTTTCAGGTGGATGCAGTTAGATGAGGTGAATGCTAGCCACAGTGCGTTGTTGACAGAAACTGTTTTGTGGTGGACCCATGTCAAGAGAGTCAAAATAAGTAAAAAGCAATTGGAACGTCTGAGTCCCTCAAGCACCACGGGAAATCCCAGTGCTATGCAATGGCACTATTTTACAACTGGTTTTCATTAACTTTGATGTTACAGACAGGGTAAAGCTCAATGGCAAGACAGATGTAAGATAAATCAGACAAGCATGGTCGTAACATTTAACACGAGCCTTAAATGCAGGATTGGTTAAAGACAAATCAGTTTGATTTTTGGAAGTATCTCGGGCATATAGCTTACATAAGCAGTGGCTATTTCTCTTTTCTAGTATATAAAGAAATAATCTGGTCTATTTATTCAAACATTTTATTCACGCATACATAATTTTAAACAGCTGAGTTTCTGAATGCTTCTTCATATTTCATTTGGTATTTATCAGGATTCACCACATGTCAGACTAAGAAGAGAGGAAGAGGCTTCAAATTGCCATGATCAGTGCTTAGTTAATGTTTATTAAATTATCGGTATCAGTGGAGGTTTTGTAATATGTGTTTATTGCTTATATATCTATATAATTATTAAAAATACCTGTTGAAAGTATGGTTCAGATAAAAAGATCTCTGCCTTATGATACATCTGGATTTTGCAACTGAAACTGCACTTTTTTTTCTGATGGTCTCTGCAGTTTCACCTGAGATAGAAACAACTGGTTTTTTGCAAATGGTCATGTAGTCTTCTGTGGGAAAAGATGATTCATGCTGTAACATCCATGCTTTTGTGTGTGTGAAATCATTGTTATTCTAAAATGACAACACTGGAGTGAAAAAAGTCCTCTTAAAAGAAGGAAGTGTGGGTGTGTGGGGGTGGAATTAGGGCATATGAGCAAGAAAGACATTGTCCCCAGGGATACGGAGGTAATAGTTCGAAAGAGAGAGAGCTTCATTTTTGCTTTCGAAAACAGTGAAATGAGTATCATAGAGCATAGGTGATCAGTATAAGTAGTTCACCTCATTTCATGTCTAACATAGCCCAAGATTATGCAAGGGCTGTAATCTTTGGAAAAGAAGTGTCATTTTAAAAACTGTACAGTAGAGTCTGTCTGACCTTTGACCTTCTGTTTAGCAATAGGCAATGATGCAGACTTCCAGCTCAGACTTTGTGCAGAAAATGTGTTTGTTCTGTAATGTACATGGCGGCTGCTGCTTTTTTTTTTTTTTAAATCGTCTTGGATAGCTAATAGTTTAGTTCCTCTTCAGGGGATAGATCAAAAAATAAATACGTACCAATAAGCTTTGAGGCTTTAAAGCCAATTTGATACACAGGAAGCCTGAAATTAGGGCAATAAAAGATATTTCTGATGCTATTTCCTCTTACTAAACACCTCTGCCTACCAGGCAAGTCCCTGTTCAGCTGTTTGCTGATGAATTAATTTGGCTGTAGATCTGAGCTACTTTTTGCAGAGTTGCTCTCTCTCACAGCTGTGGCTCTTTATTGTTTTAAGAGGATCTAGAGAAAAATATTCTTCATAAGTGAAATACTCTATGCAGGTATTTCAGAATAATGCACTCATCTGACGCTTAAGTTCTTTCTTCCTTTACCAGACACTGATCATTAAAAATGTGTTTTTATAGAAATATTAATATAGCAACCAGTAATTGGGCAATGGATGAATATCAGATTGCCAGTTTACAGTGTAAGAGGTACAGTAATATGCTTTTTAGAAGTAGTAGAATTGTTTCAGTGTTGCTCCACTTTACACGTGTAATGCTAGTGATGTCAAGGGGGTTACATCTGATTTCCAATGTTCTAACTAATATTTCACAACTGAAAAACCTGAATCAGACCCAGTATTCTACATGTATATGCTGGCTTTTGACCAGGAAGGTAAGAGATGTTTGAAAACTGATTGAATTTACACAAGAATGACTTCATCTGTCTTTAAAATCCAGCTGTCTCTAGGATGGAAGTCAGTAGTTCTTGGTTAACAGTGCCCAGTACCGCAGACCACTCTAGGAACAACAGAACTGGAGTAGGTTCACCTCTAATTGAAGTGACTTGATTCCCAATTGGTTGGTAACCTATAACTGTGCTAGCATTCAGTGAAAGATCTGCATTCAGGTATTTACAACATGCTAAAAGGGACTTGGTTTTCCATAGAAATGCACACTTAGTTGTTATGAAGGAGGAGGAAAAAAAAAAGGTGTGATGGGATTTATTTTGTATAAATAGCTCTGAGTGGTCATTGTTATGTTATGTCATTATTTATTTCATTGTCTTTCAGACTTCAGTGCAGGTGAGAATTGCAGTTCACATGTAGGATGCAGGATATTTGTGTTTCCTGTCATCTGTGTAGAGCTTTAGTTTATTAACTGCATCTCTGATAGAAAGCAAAAGAGCATGATCAGGATGACAAAGTTCAAAGCTAACAATTGAGTAACATGAGCAAGGATGCACCTGCTCTTAAAACACAAACTTCAGCAAACATTCATTTTAAATTGTCAGGCTATTTCAGTAGAGTCATGTTCCCACAGGGCTTTCAAGCCACTTTGCTAAAGACAATGGAGTATTTTGGTGTCTTGCTTATACTGCAGTGGAGGCAAAGGCTTATCGAACAGCCACATTTAGTGGCAAGACTTACTCAAGTGATGCAAAAAAAAAAAAAAAAAAAAAAGAAATTAATACTACACTTGCAAGTTCTTGTTCAAATCTTTATGACAAGTTTTGTTCTGTATTGTCAGATTAATGCGTAGCCCCTATGCTGTAGTTGCAAGGTAAAGATGCTGGTGATGGTCAAATGATGAAATTAATTGTCCATGTCATCTCTTCATTTTTCACTGTGAGCACGTTTTCTTGGGGTCAAAATGTCTCTGCACTTGCAAGAAGCTTAAAAATTTGATTGCACAAATGTAAAGCAATTTATTCATTTTAAATTGAAAGTACTAGGTTCATCTAGATCCCTACATTGTTCTGAATTAGTCCTGATCACTGATGAGTTTAACAAAGCTGTCTCATTTGTCTCTTAAGGGAAATATGAAATTCCAGTCACCTGCTCAGAAAATGGGTTTCACAGGACTGTGCTTTCAGATATTGCTCCTTCTGGATATGGTAGCCAGTTGCCTCATCATTGTCTGTTTCTGTTCTCCCTTTCGTTTCCCTCAAAGTTATGTACAGTTTGCCTGCCTCGCTGTTTAATCAGAAATCTTTTGCTATTTCTGAACATTTGAGGAAGTATCTGCCTTAAATGTGAATTTTGAGAAAGGGCATGAGCAAACTGTCATTGCCCCGTCCCTACTATTTGCCGTGTGTTACTTATGCTACATAGAAGGTGGTAAACACTAATTTTCCCTAACAAACTTAAGGCTACAAGTCAAAGTTTGACAAGGGTCATTTGAAAAGCATTTGAGAGAAATCCCACTTGTTACAGTCTGTTTCGTGTGAGAACAACTCATAATTATCAGATTCCTTTCCTTAAACTATGGTTGGTGCTTTTGGGGTTCAGAGATGCAACAGAGACGCTCAAAGCGACAAGGGTTCATTGGAACAGCAGATTGTAAGGACAGTCAACTGAAGAACAAAACACCTTCATGAACAAGGGGCCATTAAAAAGTACTTATTTACTGAAATGAACTTTTATACCCAAATTTCATTCTAGACTTGTACCATGTTTGTCCTAGTATTTATTGGAAGGAGTTTGCCTGACATGATGGGATGCAGAAAGGAAGCATTTCACTCTGCTCATTCTAATTTATCATAGATTTGCTTGAGTCCTGCAGGACGTTTGTACTGTAAGACAGACTATAAACCGTGTTTATGCATGACATGAGGAGCATCAGACATGGCCTGCTGGGTTTGGAAGCAGCAGACCTCTAGGGCAACAAGTCACAGTGCACAAATAAATGTTATGTTGATGCAGCAGCAGAATTTTAAACAAAAACAAATTCTCTGTGGGCTCTTTTCCTAATGATTAGCACATACGCATAGAAGATTAGACCTTCACAGACCTTTATAAAAAGAAGGAAAATTATTCAGTCTGGTTTCACATTTTTTCCCTACATTGTGCCATGACCTGGTTTTGTTCTGGACCCATGGGCTCTACCCGTCCTTCTCCCCTCTTCTGCTGTGCAAGCAGCAGTCCAAAATACAGCTTGGGTTGCACGGAGATCTGTCCCAGTGTGAGCACAGCAGAACACTGTGAGTGGCAAGAGAGCAAATGCAGGATCTGGGGGGGTAAGAAGGAAAGATGTCGTGTTATCTGCCATCTTTTTATCTCTTTTATGTGAAATTTGTAACCTTATGTCAGTCCTGACCAGCATATGAGAAGCAGATTGAAGGGAACAGAGTCTACTTTTGTTGCCTGTTCATCTCTTTCTAGCTCTTCAACAGTGTCTTACTGATCTGGTGTGCGGTTGTTGTTTCAGTATAGTGTGTGTCATAAGCTGCTGCCCTTCCCTGAATCCCCGATAGTTTGTAAGTGTGGGAAACCAATGGCACGCCACAGGAGAGAGTTCCGCTTTTGATTGTGGCAGAGAAGTGATCATGATCATCCTGCTGTGTCCTAGGAATAATTTTCAGAGTCCCCAAGTCCTAGGAATGTTTTTCAAGAGCTCCCAGGAGAGCTGACCCCTATTCCACATAACGCTGGAGGATACTGAGTTCGCTTCTGCAGAGACTGAAACTGTTGCAGATGAAGAGGGTTATACTGAGGGGTCCCTGAAATTTCCTCATGGAAAACGTCAAGGACTAGACCCCTTGAATTCATATATGAGTTGTGTAGAGCGTGAAGAGGTTGGAGCAGCCAGAGAAAGCATTTGCCTTAGTTACTTTTTAGGTGGCTGGAAAAGCCTTTACCCCTTCAACTACTTCCTCTTTAATAACAGTATGGTTTGGAATATAAATAAGATATGGACACAGCAAGTTTTCTGATACTTACTACCACCCCCTTCTCTCTTTTTTTCCATCACCTGTCACGTACTGGCCCAAATGCTTGTCTGATTTTCCACATAATTTAATTGGTCTAATAAAAGATCATACTGCTCTACGTAGCGATGTTTCCTAGAGTTGCTTACTACTTGTGTAATGGGTCTTAGAGTCTGTGTCACCAGGTGAATAGAGGGATGGTGTTGGTACAGGTGGCTTAGAGCCTAGTAAAACTGGTAGCACAAAAATTCACTTGAGAAGTCTGGAAAACACTGACCTGAATGTCTGAACAACATCTCTGGGAAAAGGGCTGCTTTTTCCAAGCTAGAAGCAGTTTGGAAGGAAAGTGGTGTTGTCATGTGAACAGGGCATGTAACATGAGCCCTATGAGCTGCTGTTCAGTAGCTTGTGTTTATCATGCTTTTTAATTTGAATGACTGTGTTGCACAAGATTCTGTTTTCACACGAGAAGGTATTGAAAAGTGGTGAACAAATAGTACTGCATCCACTGAGTTTTGATATTTGGGGGGGGGATTGCATTTTGGAAAGTAGACTACTAAATTTCTAGGACCAAAAATCTCTTGTAGCTGTCTTGTTTTATTATTACTGGAGAGACTGCTGTTCATGCACATCAAGACAAATCAAGAGGCTGTGAGAGATTTGACAAACTATCTACAAAGTTGACTGCCTCCTTCCCTCTTATGTCTTTCATCCTTTCTACTCTCTCCCTGCTTCTCTGCCTTTCTCATTTTTTGTTTGATTTTTCACTCTCCTCTTCTCCCTTTCTCACGCTCACGTTAAATGATCTTTTCAGACAAGCGTCACCGAAAAGCTGTTTTTTAGATTAACACAGACTCTGCTTTTTTATTGACTAGCCTGTAACAGCTAACGTCATTTGCATTTCTGTTTACCAGCTTTCTATTATTAGACCCGCCATACTGGGACTAATAGGCAGGTAACTATTAGTCGCCAGTGGAGCTGCTAATTGTGTAGATTAATTAATCATTCCAATTGGATTTGTTGTCTCCAAACAGAGATGTGATTAAAGCAAGGAAAAGTCTTTGCCTGGCTTATCTTTTGAGAATGAGTGACTTTAATATGATGTGCTACCTCATATAAATCAGATGCCTGATTATTAATGCTCAGATATCACACCCAGCACTGAAGTGGGAGGGCAACAGCTATTCCTGTCAATCCTCCTGCCATTAGTCATCATGCTGAGCACTTCATCTCAGGCAGTTCCCTGACTGTTGCCAAGGTGCTGGGCCATACATTGACACTGCAGCAGTTCCTGGCCACATTATTGGCAAGGTGGACTGGCAGGTTCTTAAAAAATGACTCTTCCACTACTGGCACACATCCTGTCCTTTAACGCAGAAATCTGTTCTTCAGCCTTCTTAGGCCACACAACCCGCTCCAAGCTCTCCATATCTAGCTGTAATCTGGCCAGGTTCTCCTTCCTGTTTAGTAATACAAGAGGAGCAACATGGTTATAGTCCTTGAAATTTGTTCAAAAGCAGGTTGAGAATCCAGGGGCAAAAACAAACGTAGGGTCTCTGAGCATCATTAATTAATCCCTCTCTTTTTTATTGACACCTGTCCTGTAAAGTGTGAATGGCTGACAAGTGACAGAGAGACATGGCTAAGCAGAAAAAGAGATGTGCCCCTTTTAGTGCTGGAAGTCAGACGGAAGGACATGTTCACTGTCTTCCAACCAAAATACCAGAGGTGAAAGGCAGTCATAAACTCTGAGATTGGTGACATTGCTTCTTATCTGTTTGGAAGCTGCTGCCAATCCCAACAGGCAAAAGGAAAAAAGAAAAAGCTGAGTGTGCATCAGCTGACACGAGCATTACTCAGGAATAGTTCAACTTTTAAAAGCCTTTTATTATCAAGCTGTAACAAAGCTGCTTTGTACCGTAAATACAAAGAAATGGCCCGTTTCCCCTCTCTGTCTCAGGTGGGTAAGAAAAGTTCCTCTCTTCCTTGTTCACAGCACTCCCCAGGGCTCACCTCTTTGTGTGGGAGGTAAGTTAGAAACCACTAACAAGAACAGAGAGGAAAGCCCTCTGCCCTCCTGAGCCTGGGTCATGCAGTTTATCACAGCAGATTCTGTCCTCGCTGGCTTCCCGTCAGTCTCACCTACGGGTATTTGCAGCTCTCCTTGCTGATGCCTGTGGAAGGTAAAATTCCCTGCTCTGTTTAGAAGTGCCCTTTAGCCAATAGTTGCTGAAGCAGTGAATCCTTCCCACTGGATCGAATATGTTGTGGGTATGTTCAGTGCAAATGCAAGTACGTCCCTGCTTCCAGTAGCCAGAATTGTGCTTTGAAGGCTGATACTCCAATCGCTGTCCATTTGTATCTGGCCCGGAGGTTTTCATTGGTTTGCCTGTTAAAGCCAAAGTTGTGCAGAGCTGAGGGAAGGGGAAACCTGGCCTCGGTGAAAAGATCCAGCATTTTTTTGGGTCTGTTTTTAACCAAACGAAATAGAGCGAACAGAGTAATGTGTCCCAGGCACTGTCTGGAAATTTCCATTTCCCTTCCCTGTGTATTGAGTCTGTTGAACTTGTCCATAACCCTAGCTCATAGCTCTACATGCTCAGCTCTAGCAGCATGAGTGTCCTTCTGTCGTTCTTTGCAGTCCTTTTTGCTGACACGTGTCTTGATATGTCAGGCACACTGCCTACCAGAGTCAAAACAGCTGCATCTTAGAGAGAGGGAAAACCTTCAAAGAAAAACCAAACAGATCCTTGCTGTAGTTTATTGGTAATAACAGATAATTAAGTCTAGAAGTTCCAACAGAGGGAAGACGTTTATGGCTAGGCAAAACCCAACAACATTGTAGGAAATGTCTTTTGTGTTACCATAAATGCAGCTCTGAGTCTAAGAACTGTGGTGGTGATTTGGTAAATGTTTACATTCTTTCAGTCTTAAAGGTAATCAGCCGCATTGTGTTGATGGAACCTAGAGGATATAAAAGAGGGAAATCAAACTGTATCAAGCTGTTTGAACACAATCTCTTTTATATCTACAGGCATTTCTTCACCGGATCCGCCAGAATGCTGTAGACAAAGCCGAGAAGTACATAACAGAGGAGAATGTTAAGGTATTTCTTCTATCTTCCTAATTTTCTTGGTAGGGAAAATGATATGTAATGAATGGCTACATTCAGGGATATGAATATCAGATATCCTCATGTTATATTGATGCTTATTATTAAACTGGTTCCCTAAGGAAAAGAGGCTCATGTTGACAGTTTATCTGTCAATCTCTTGGCCCATTCGTATAGCTGCCATCTTCCAGCAATTTTTCATCCCACCAGCTAATTTCAGTAAAATTTGCTAACAGTGTAGTATTGTCAGAGTTACTAACTTTTGGCAAGATTTGTGAAATGGTGGGTAGAGGACAGAGAGGCCTTTTCAGTGTCTTTGAGAGGAAAGGCAGGGAATGCACAGCCCTTGTCTATTTTGCTTGACAGTATTCAGTTAGCCAGTTTCCATCTGCTGTCTTTTACAAATCTAAAATTGATTTGGCTTATGAGAGGGAGGTAAGAATATTCCTTTGTGCTCTAGTGGGAAGGAATTTGGGTTCTTGGAGGATTAAGTGACCTGAGACCCTTGCACAGGAAGGCTCCTGCATGAGTTTTGCACTGGAAAGAGATAAGATACGTAGAACACAGAGCTTTAAGATACTAGCTTCTCTAGAGCCTATGGTCACAGGAGACCTTGTTGTTCATTATTTTCATAAATACAAGCAACACTTTCTTGTAGTAATTTGGCTTAAAAACCCCTCCTTGTAGACATAGGCATGAGAAACCAAAACACTCTTTGTGCACATATGCAAGTGCAACCTGATCATCACTGGGACAGGGTACAGTTTGTTTGCCATTAGAGGCTTACTTCTTTGTCTTCTGTTTCATCCTGCAGCCCCTAAATCAGCAGAAACTTTGCCCTTTACGCTTGTGGGAGCAGGGCACAGCAATAATAGGTATATCACAGCAGCCAGCGCTACTGCAGCTGCCATGTGTTTCCCCAAGGCCGGTTCCTCCATTTCCCATACTAGTATTACCTGGATGTATAGAGATCCCAGCAGGGCTCTAGCCCCCGTTTTTGCTATTCATTCTAGCAAATACTGTAGTATTGACTGACTGGCATCAGAAGGGGCTGGTAGCAAGACAGGTTGGCAGCTTTGTGGAGCTAAGTCTCTCACTGTCTTCAAATTTGGAAGTCACTTCTCCCCAGAAACTCACCATCTAGAGTCTGAAGTAAGTTTGGAGGCGGCTGAAGAAAAAGTAAACGTGTAATTAGTGACAATAGATCTCGTGTGCAGAGAAGTGTGCAAAAAGTAAGCTCTGCGTGAGAAATAAACCTACACAACTATTTGCCAATTTGATGAACAGTCACAGATGTTGATTAAAGTTATTATTCTATCATTATTCATGTATCATCAAAATGAATATTTATTATGAATGCCACATAATCAGATGCAGTGCCCACAAAGCCTGTGCAGAAGAATCCATATTTTCTCTACTGATTTAAATGTATTTGTATTTGAAGTTTCATCATACTCCTCTAGGGCAGTACTTCATTTTTGTGTCATTCTTGGAGTGCCTGGGGGGTCTATTTGAGGGCACTGTGGGACCACATTTATGCTTCTTATTACAATATCCAACTTTCAATAACAGAATTTCTCTTCAGTAATAATGGGCCTACGCCTATTGCTGGTGAAATAGAATCACAAAGGCACGGTTTCCCTGATCAGAGTCAATATTATCTCCCCCTCCTGCCCCTCTTCTCCCCCTACCCCAAATAATTTTGTTGTCTTTCCTGCAGTTGAAAGATACTCATTCTTTCTTTCCCTCTCCTTTCTCCCTCCTTGCTGGTACAGCCAGGACAAGCAAGTTGGTGTTGGGACTTCTGATAACTTTGCCTGCTAATATTATGTATCTTGACTCACCAGAGAGCTGTGAGGTGACTGGCAGCAGTGAAGATGGTAGCAGAGACTGTATAAATGATTTGGCAGCTTATGTGAGGAGAAGCCTGTCTTTTCCTCTCTTTTTTCATGCAGCAGAAATGTCTAGAGGAAAATACAGGGTATTCTGGCAGTCACTCACCTCTGAGCAAAAGGGGAAAGTGCTTTTTAGGATAATTTGGGTTGTTGTTCCCAGTATTATTTTTTCAGGTTTCTCCTACAGCTGGTGCTAAGCACTGGAGATTTCAGTAATCTTTGGCCACTGTATCCCCTTCCAGAAAGGCCACATTGAGTCCAGGGCCAGGCCCATATTTTACAAGTATTCCAGTGACTAACAGCTGCAGCAACATCATAAAAAAAATATGTATTTCGTTTATCCGCTGCCTCATGTGGGAATAACTCTATTGATATGTTAGTGTATGCGACATTCACATCAGGGCACTGCTGTCATTTTACTGCTACAGTAGATTGAAGGCCGTACAGCGTGAGGGCGAGCTGCCAGAGATAGATCCTCACATGAGGCTTATAAACGGTAACTGTGTATTAGATATAGAAGCACATGCAGTCAAGGTCTCTGCTGCCTTGATTTTCAAGTGACTTTTCTTATCTGTGAATTGTGCTGCAAGCAGAGCTCTGACCACCACAGAATTCATTAGATTTCACAGATACTCCTTGGATCAAAAAATACCCCCGAAGACTGCTCCTGAAGGATAAAATCATCCCTGACAGATGTTTTCCTCTTCCTTGATAATCCCCTTTTGGCACAGCTTCTGGCGAAGCCATGCAGACAGAGGCTACTGTGTCATCACATCAGTTTCAGCCATGTGACAGAACCATCATATGCTCTGCTTGAATTATCACGGGAAGTTCTCTGGAAGCAATCAAATGGTCCTAGCTCCCTGTCCTTTATTTTGGTTCAGAGCCCATCACTGCAAATTCAGTGTGTTGGAATCTTTTCGTTTATTCAAAGCTAGAAAGGAGCTATGAGGCACAAGTATGTGTTAATGATGTTGCGTACTACCATATCTCAGTGTTCCTGAAGTGAGAGGGGGGCGAGGACAAGGAAGATGCCACAGACTCTGCTCTGCACATGCAGTTAGTTTGCAGGGGGAGTTTGAGAGAAATACTCTGCCCATCCTTGAATAAGAGAAGGTATAGAGTTGAACCTGGGTGCATGCAGAGAGGAAGGCTCTTTGAATTCCTGATCTTGTTTACCCCTGCAAAACCAGAGAGAAACTGGTTTTAAACCAGGAACTGAAATTTCATTCCTGTCTAGAATGATTAGACTTAATTTACAGATTATTGTTTTTCTGAATTACTGCCACATCACTAGCCATCAGGCTGAATCAGTGTCACATCTGGTGAATGAATTCCACTGCATAAAGTTGAAAAGCTTGGTATTACGATAAGGTGCTTTGGGAAGTATTGGAAGACATTAGGCTGGATCACTTCCCACAGCGAATGCCAGGAGGGTGAAGGCTGGCTCTGTCAGGCCGCACGCTTTGGGGTTCAGAGGATTGTCACCCACTCACTGTGCAGGACCTGGGAGGCTGCTTCCAATGTGAAAGCTGGTTTGACTGCACTGCAGATCTTCTCTGTGCAAGTGGCATGGTTAAAGCAAAGCGATAGAAAATGTCATCTGCAATATGGGTGTCACTGCAGACTCCAGGATTTACTCTGCCTGTTCAGACTTTCCTCCGGTGGCTGTCAATACTGATGGCTGTGTCACTATGCATCAGGACTTCTCCCCCTATGTAGATACCATTCCAACTCCTATATGTGTTTTCATGCTTTCTTCTCATATTTTGCATGAAAATGGTTAAGACTTATAAAGCTTATGTGTTTATAGCAGCTTTCACCCTGTCAGTTTATTCCTCTTAGCACATGTATATTCAAATCGCTAGGGATCATTTAGCTGTGAGATTGCACAATTACCTTTTAGTACACGTCTAAACTAGGGGCCTCTGTCCCGTTACATACACCTGTTAGAACCACTGAGATCAGTGAAAGGGAACTCTAAAATGCTGCTCTTGTGGTTTGCAAGCATTTTACACTATTCTGTACTCCTGTCAGTGAAATGCTAGATCCCATGTGGCAGAGATGCGCTCTCTTATTTAGAGGTACATCTTTATGTGTGATAGCTTCCAGTCCCTTTCTTCCAGAAAGTGATTTCTAACGCATGGTCAAGGAAAGGCAGATGACTTCCTGCTTCTCTCTCCTGCAAAGTGAGTTTGGTCCTTATGATTCCATTCACCTGGTTAGTCTCATAGGAAATCTTTTCTAGACTTGAAAGAGGTTGCTGACATTCATCATACTCGGGTATCTGGAAAGATAACCTTCCTTTACAGTAGGGTCTTCAGTAGCAACAAGGATTTCTGCAGGGGGCCAGGAAAGGGGCAGGTTCAGTGTACTTCATTCTGAGTCCCTGTTTGTGCTTTAGATCCTATCACAGCAAGCCTAGAGCCACAATGTTTTGGTGCTACTGCCTTAACAAAACACACTCAGATATATTAACAGCTAGCAATGTTTTTCTCTTTATATTTCAGATCTTATTTTCTAACATCGAAGACATTCTTGGTGTTCACAAGGAGTTCCTGGCTGCCCTGGAATTTTGTTTACAACCAGAACCTCAGTCTCAGCATGAACTGGGAAATGTTTTCTTAAAATTTGTAAGTACAATGACTTAACGCTATCTGAAAATGCAGTTTCCTGTCATAAGCTTTCATGCCCGTTAGCTGGCCCTAATCTCTAAGGCTTGTGGCAATACTATGACAATGTGTGTCTTGTATGAAAGTTGTAGGTTGTGTGGGAAAAAACTTGTGAATGAGGTTAGAACAATGGAAACCACATCACTCAGCTAAACAACGAGCTATTTTTAGAAACTCCTCTTTTTCCCATTGATTTTTTTTTCCTCACCCAGCTGATCACATTTTATTGCTGAGAATTTGTCTGCTTTGGCTCCAAATGTTTCAAAAAAGCAGCACAATTTCAAGTACATGAATAATTTTTTTGTGTATTTTAAAAAATTAATACCCGTAAGGATCAAAATTAAAAACAAAGAACAGTACATCATTTACAGTAGTTAATGTCTGTGCATATGTTTATCCTTCAGTAAATGAAAGGTAGTGTGAGATGGCTTATCCTGCTGAAATGCAGCACAAGTTACAACACACAGCCTTTTACCATGGATTAAACAACTACCTGCATTCTGTAGCTCAAAAGCAAATAAAATTTGTCTTTTGGACTCATTATACTAGCTCAAGAATGCCAGAGATACAAAATGTGAAGTAGTCATATGATAAAAATTTACTCTGCCAGTTCCAGATTGTTTAGAACATTTTGATGAGTTACTTTTGTGTCATCTGACTTTATGGCTGACAGCTGTATTATTTGTTCTCCTACTACATCCATAATATGATCATATGTGCCAACCTAGTCCAGTCAGATTGGTACTGGTGGGTGATCCAGGAAAGCGCAGACCCACACTAAATATTGTGCAATTGCAGGTTATGATCCTATCATTGCTTATCTCATTGTAATTTTTCTTCTTATAGTGTGAAATTCTTCCTGTGGTAGGTTTTTGTTTTGTTTTTAACTTGGCCCGATTTTCAATCATGGATGTGTGCCATCCTCTGACTAATAGGTATATAGAGCATACACTATATGCAAGATCATTTATTGTATACACCTAGTTACAGGCTGGACTCATTTAAATGCAAAGTTACCTAATTTACATGTATAATAATTGGAAATTGCACTTTTTTTTTCACTTGGAGCAGCCCTCCTGAGATGTTTGAAAATTAGAAAGCACATACATAATAGCCAGTTTTTCAAATTCTTATTAACTGCATTAAGCCACAGGCCAACTTCCTATCAAAATATGTTCTATTATGCTTTCATAATCAAAATTCATGCTTTCACAGTTCATCAGGTTTTAGTGGACAGCAATTATAGAAACATTCATTACTCATCAAGCTTTACCAGCTACTCCCCCCTTGTTGAATTTTTATTTATGGTGTGACAATTATTAAAATAGTGTCAGAAAGTGTTACATTGACACTATGCCCAAAAATTTTATCAGAGGACTGACTGTCAGCTGCTGAAAACATACTGGTGAACTTAGGTAAAGCCTTGAATACCCACTAGAATCATTGCCTGCCAACAAGATGTGCTGTACTAATATATTAGTATTCATTAGCGAGGGTATTGTCTACTGTATTTCAGAGTGGCGCTGAATAACCTGTTAATATCCTGTCACTTGACTGAAGTCAAGTCTGGTAGATGTAGTCATTGATAGTGTTTTGTTGTACATGAACATACAATTTTGTAACTTTATTACTGTTAAATTTAATAATTATGTAATATTCCTTATTTATTAAACAAGCAGCAAATCAAGAATTATGAAACTAATGCACAGGGATGAGCACTGGGTGAGAATTTGTTTTCTGATAGAGGCAGTTTGACTGTGATCAGCTTACATTGCTGTCTGTGGAGTGCATCGCAAATAATGTGTACATGAAATGTTTCATGATCCCCTAGGGAAGAAGCTGCTTATGCAGAAGGAAGTAGAACATATATTTGATTCAGAATATATAGAAAAAGCGGATTGCATCCGTAATTACCGTAAGGAAATACAGGAGTACCATTAGGAGCATTGTGATACCTCAAGTCTGAGTAAGGAACAGTCAACAAAAGATTATCAAGAGAGGAGGAAATCATCTATCCTTGCCTGCAGAACGTCCCTAGGTTTTAGAACACAAGCTTTGCTGTGGGTATTTGGGAATGTGGGAGGTGAGATTTGTGCCCTGTCACAGCAAAGGCTTCCATAGTGAGTCTCCAGCAAGTGACGGGGAGATGTCAGTGGCAACTGTGGTTCAGAATGAGTCTTCGGTTCCTTTCTTCTCAGGCTCCCAGAGGCTCTGTTTCCCTAATTGGGGCTGTTCTGATGAAGCAGAGGCATTCATAAAAAAACCCCTGTGCCTCAGAAACAGTACTCCTGAAGGTGTTTCCATGATGCTGAAACCAATTTTTTTTTTTTTTTTTAAATGGCATACAGTATTTTGCCACCACAAGAAGCCCCTGCTGCACACCTGAGGTTTCCTGGAGAAATAGCCAGCCGCTCTCTTCCAGTGATGCTCTCCTGCAGCGTGGCTGAAGAGCTTTTTTCAAAGTGCATGTTGTTAGCCAGTTTACCGAGGGAAAACATGGGTAACAGACTTCTTTGGTCTTACCTTACCTTTTGATAAGGTTCTCTTGTTGTTGCAGTGCCCTTAGAAGTGGTGCTAGGGAGAACACCCTCAGCGCTGCTTTTTCATGATCATCGAATCATGGTGTATCCTCAGGGGAGTTTACACAGATGAAGTGACAACAGGCCTGAGAATCTTGAATGTATCTTCTGTCATAATCATGTGGCGAGGTCATTCTTAGTCCTGATGATGAACCCCGTCCTTGTCAGCAGCCAGATGTTAGCACAGGTGCTTTTCTTCAGAAACTCTACGTTAAAAATGCAGAGCCCAAGGACAGAGAATTGACAGATGCTTCATTTCTGATACCGCCACGTTGTTAGAGGTTTGATGAAGTAACAGCTAGCAACTTGTTTGAGGGAAACATGTTTTCTTCTTATTTTTAGGAGCAATGTTGTATGAGTGTCAATTTTACTGGCTAAATCGTCAGGGATCTTGGTTTTTTGAGAATTCTATCTGCTGTTTTGCTTAGGTTTTTCTTGTTGACAAAATTGGTTTCAGTCTGCTTTCAAACAAGAAAATGCCATGCCTTGTTAAAAATATGTCCAAATAAAATTGTTACGATTTTCCAAATGTCTTATTTGCTTTTTCTAGTCAAAACTATTTTCAAATTTGCACTAATTTGTGGGCAGTTCTAATGGACCCAAAATAACATATTTGGAGAATAAAGTATTGGTTAAAGATTTATTTTAACCAGACTAAGAACAGTATAGACTTATTTCTGTCACCAAAATCAGAAAGTCTAGCTGTGTATCCAGCAGATCTGCTGAGTAAGAAGGTGCCATCTTTATGTGGTCACATCTCTGACCATAATTGCACTCGAATGTAGAGTAACTGCAGGTTCAGAATTCCTGGGCTAACATCTGTAATTATGTAACTGATAATTTCCTCACCAGGAGATGGGAGAGTCCAGGACTGAATGTCACCCAGAGAGGAAATTAAACACTTCAGGCACCGAGTAATTTAAAGCATAGTTCTCATATTTGTGGGACTCACGCATGAAGGACAGCTGGAAAAGACTTGATGAAAGCATGCTGGTGTGCGTATAATTATTGTACTGACTTGAACTTTAGCAAAGGGATTTTGTCACGATCTAAATAGAACCTCCCAAAACTCCAGGCACTCAAAGCTGCAGTCAGAAACCTGAGCAATGACATTTTGTGTGCATTGATGTAACGGATGCTGTTGTGTTAATGGTTGCTATTTTTAGTTTCAAGCATGCTGCTTGTGTGCATCCAGGGAGGTGAGAAGAGGTGAGAGGAGGAAATGTAGGAGAAACTCGTATATCTGTCTTCTCATTCTCTAACTCTCCAGTTTCTATGATTGAAAGCAATCCCATGTCTCTCAGTTGCCTCTTTTCTGTTGTGTTATGGACCCATCCCTGCCTTTTCCTGCATCTGGTGGTCAGAAGCCTTTGTTTCTTCTTAGCTTCCCAGTATTAAACTCCAGTACTAATATGAACAGCTGTAGATGAAGGATAGAAGTCTCAAACATCTGCATTCCAGCTCTTTGCACTATGTTTCATAGAATCATAGAATCATAGGGTTGGAAGGGACCTTAGTAGATCATCTAGTCCAACCCCCCTGCCAGAGCAGGGCCACCTTAGAGCAGGTTACACAGGAACGCGTCCAGGCGGGTTTTGAATGTCTCCAGAGACGGAGACTCCACCACCTCCCTGGGCAGCTTGTTCCAGTGCTCTGCCACCCTCAAGGTAAAGAAGTTCCTCCTCATGTTTAGGTGGAACTTCCTATGCTCAAGTTTGTGCCCGTTACCCCTTGTCCTATCACTGGGCACTACTGAAAAGAGCCTGGCCCCATCCTCCTGACACCCACCCTTCAAGTATTTATAAGTGTTAATTAGGTCCCCCCTCAGACGCCTCTTTTCCAGGCTAAAGAGACCTAATTCCCTTAGTCTATCTTCATAGGAGAGGTGTTCCAGTCCCCTAATCATCTTAGTAGCCCTATGCTGCACCCTCTCCAGCAATTCCTTGTCCCTCTTGAGCTGGGGAGCCCAGAACTGGACACAGTACTCCAGGTGGGGCCTCACCAAGGCAGAGTAGAGGGGGAGGATGACCTCCCTCAACCTGCTGGCCACACTCTTCTTGATGCATCCCAGGATGCCATTGGCCTTCTTGGCCACAAGGTCCCATCGCTGGCTCATGGCCATCCTGTTGTCCACCAGGACTCCCAGTTCCCTTTCCCCAGAGCTGCTCTCCAGCAGGTCACCCCCAACCTGTCCTGGTGCAGGGGGTTATTCCTCCCCAGGTGCAGCACCCTACACTTGCCCTTATTGAATTTCATGAGGTTCCTCTCGGCCCAGCTCTCCAGCCTGTCCAGGTCTCTCTGGATGGCGGCACAGCCTTCCGGGGTGTCAGCCACCCCTCCCAGCTTTGTGTTGTCGTTTTATTTGCTTTGTACCATTGTTGTTGTGTTTGGACATACGTCTATTTATTCTCAATTCTTCCTTTGGAAGTACAAGGAGGGAAAAAATTTCATCACATTAGTGATAAACCAAACCCAAAGGCATTTTACAGTCTCTGTCCATGCACATCTAGCCATTGAGCATCTCACCAGAATGTCAAGTTCTCCGAAACTAGTATTAACACAATTTCTTTTACATATGACAATAGTGGAGAGAATGCCCAGTGAGTGCAGCTGTATTCCCATGGATTCATGTTACTTAACTCCTTCAGTTGGCAGTAGTTTTTTGTTTGGATCACTATGAGCTGTCTTAAGAGTAGCTAAATGCTGCAGATATCTTCAGCTAACACAGGAAGCTCTAAATCTCTGAAAAGTGCGAGGAATCCAGTCAAAACTCAAAAAACATTAACTTCCTAATTCTGGGGAGATGAAGAGGTTCAAATAAAAAGTTTTCAGGCCAGAATCCTAAGTAGAAAATTAATAATGAGAATGCCACAATAAATTCTGGAGGGCATTGTCTACATTGCGCTGTGCCCTGAGATGCCAGCTCTGGAAGGCCTTGCATATTACCCCTGGCAGAGTGCCACACTAATGCATCTAAATTACTTTTGATATGCAGAGTAGCTTGTCTTGAGTACCTCTGCATGGCACTGCATTATGGCATGGAGGATGACCTGAATCAGGAAAGAAACTACTATTGTGAGAAGCACCCAAAAAATGATGGATCCTTTCGGCTTCTGAATAATTTAACCTGACTAAAGCCTGATACCCTAATACTCTTGACCCCCCCTTATATTCCAGCAATACTGGAATCTCCCAACATAGCTGCTGAACGTTCAGCCCTTCCCAACAGCCTCAAAAGGATCAGCTTGCTCCTTGCCTGAACTGCTCAGGCACGGAAATAGTTGTTGCTGCTTCTTTTGTGAGTCATTTTAGTGTTTCCAGAGATCTGCCCTTTGCAATGGGTTCAGCATCTCTGATCATTTTGGTTAGAAGTTGCACTGTCTTTGATCCTGGAGGTCAGTAAAGCAGAACTTAGTGCTGCCATCCGACCCTTGTTTCTTAACAGGGGATTTAATTCCACTGCATGTGCTGGTGGGTGTGACATGTTCCACTGTAAATACCTCAGTGTAGTTGTGAAGCTGCCCTTCTCTTTAATTTCTCTAATATGTTGGTTATTTTGTGTGTATTTGATGAAATTCTTCCATTCAGGGAAACTGTTAGGGGCAGCTGATCCACTGTTTAGTGTTGTGCCGAAGTCTGCTGCTTGTTTCAGAACACAAAGTGGACCAGCACACTCACTGGGGGCTCCCCCTCAGTCCTGAAAGGGAGGGGATTTCCAGCTGGTTGCTTTGGGTTATAGTTCCTCTCCAGATCTCTAAGCTTCTTCCAGGCCTCGGTTCTCCCCAGCCACCTTTGTTTCTTCCTCATGTGGGAGTGGTCAGCACAGCTCAGAAATGTCAGTCCCTTTGCCCTTGCCTTTAGTCTGCCCCTGGCTACTCTGCTGGAATATCCTGACACACGTGCAAGTACCCTGAGATAGCAAAATCCATTCTTTCAGCAAAGATTATATTATTTCTGTCATGCATTAAGAGGAAAAGTGCTGGAAGTCTCTGTGCTCAGAAAGCTGATGTTACCTTGCAGCAGAGTAAGTTAGGAATTAGTGGAATGCCTCTATACGTTATTCACATTAGAGGAGTATCACGCGCTTCAGGTCAACTGAAACCCTAATGCCATTTTGTGTTCACACCTCTTTGTAAAGAATTCGGTATCAGACTGTGACAAAATAGTCACTCCAGTTTTGTTTGAGTCAATAAGTTACAACGTTTTTCCTTGCAGAAAGACAAATTCTTTGTGTACGAGGAGTACTGTAGCAACCACGAGAAAGCACTCAGACTGCTGATGGAATTGAACAAGATCCCAACAGTGAGAACATTCCTCTTGGTAAGCACCTTCTCTAGCACTCTTGACTTAATGATCTAACTTTGTACTGTACTCATAATAACCCTCTGGTATCCCAGGAACGCTAGACATTTTGCAGATATTGCCCATTCCAGGTATGCAGCACTCAGAATGGATAGTATTGAAATCACTGAGGAGTTCAGGCACAGAACTGAGCACAGCTCTGGTATGAGCAATTTCAGCGGAAACAGTGAAGACTTTTTTTTTTTTTTTTTTTAAGAAAAAAAAAAAGCAACAGAAAATTTGAGCAAAGATTGTGAAAGGAGGAAGACATTAAGTCAGCAGCAGTGCTGCGACTAGTTCCCAGTGGATCTGATTCCTTGCTCAGTTCTCTGACCAATTCACCATCTGCAGACCCACCAGAAAAATGTGGCCTGCCTCTGACACTGTTTTCCCCATGAGTCCAGTTGTGGGCAAGAAATATAGTCTGGATGAATTGTTTTTGACATTGCTGCTTGTATCAAAAATGACCCTCCTCCCCCTCCAACCAGTGCCGTATTAGTATCTCTGTCAGGAGGGACTGTGGCATACAGCCTTCAGCAGCCTCTATAGAGGCTGGGCTGGAGGAGAAGCAACCAGTAGACAGTGCTTTTTGCCTAGCATTCCTTATTTTTCTTTCTTTTCTTGGATGTTTCTCCTCCTAGCTTTTACCCCAGTTCTGCTTGAATTTTGAATGTCTCGTTTTCCTGACCATGGATGCATGGCATTTGGAATGGGGTTGGCACATAGGTGAGGGACTAATTCAACACATTAGCTTTTATTCTTCATAAATGCTATGAGGTAAAAGAAAGACTGTTGTTATGCAAAGGTCCTGCTCTTCTTTCTGCTCTTCTTTTTTCCTTTCAGCCAAAGGTCTGCTCTTTCCCAATATAGTACAGCAGAAGAAAACTTGTGCATAAATGTCTGTCACAAGCAGGGCCAGAGCAATCTTTTAGCCACAAAATACAGGCCTTGGAGGGAGCAGCAGGGACAAGCACTCATGTTATTGGGTAGTCAGAATCTCTTTGCCACGTCTGAGTGTTAATGAACCTTGTTAAATCATTAGTTTGAGTCACCAAATGACCCTTATCTTGTTTGTGAGTTCCTCTGGGTGCTTCTGTTGAGGGAAATTAATGACAAAGAGGAGAGACAAAAGTGCATGCAAACACTATCCTTCCCAACATTCAGAGTGTTCTCCACTTCCACTGGATTGGCAAAAGCCTCCTGTCTGTGTTATCGGCAGTAGCTGGCAAACTGATCACGGGGCACATAAAAGATGTCACGTTCTCTGCTGTGGCTTGCTGCAGCACCTGAATCCAAGAGACTCTTAAAATAGCCACAGGTATGGGAGGAGAAGCTACACTGAAGTGTCTACTTTGCTGTGGCTGCTGTAATTTCTTCCAGGCCTCCCTTCTCTTCTCCACTGCCTCCTAAAGCTATAATGCCAGCATGCAAAGAAAGCTGCATTAAAATACAAAGCTTTTCTTGTGAGGATAGATTTGGCCCAATTGCCCTCTCACAGCTGCTGAAATATAGAATGTGGGAATGTGTTTGAAAAATCAGTAAGTGTTAAAGGGCAGTTTTGAGCCCAGAGCTAGAGAGGGCTGAAAGAAGAGATGGGAAGGACTGAATCACTCGAGACTTGGAAAATTGGACAGGGAGCATTGTGAGCTGGTAGCCAACGCCACAGATCTAGAATAGCCTGGGGAAGGGTTATTTTACAGACGATTGTCTGTAAAAATACCAGTTAAGACTAATGAGATTTATGTATGATGTCTCTGAACATTCCTTGAAGAGGAGGATTGTTGAACTACAGCCAGAACCTCACTAGATTTCAGAATGCGTCTGAGCCACAGCACACTTTTCACCGGGGAAAATGTTATCAGTGATGCCCCAAAGCAAGCACATCTTGGCTGAACTGAATTTAAACTTCAGCTTCTGTTGACAGAACAGGTTTGCAACTGGGGTGATTTTTGGAGCAAAGCTGTCCAGATTCATGGTTGAATACAGGAATGTAGACTGGTTTACCTGAAATAGATTTGAAGTCCCTCTGAGTCCACTACCTGACTCTGGCAACAGCCAATTTTCAGGGAAATGCAGAAAAAACTTACAGTAGGTCAGTATTTGTTTATTGCACAGACATTACAGACTATTGTGGCAAAATAAGGATAGGTCAAGGGCTGTAGATTTTTTTTTTTCCGATGCCATACCCTATTCTTATACTCCTCTTCCATGTCAATCCAGAGAAATGATTTTCCATAATCTATTGAGAAGCTGAGCATCGCATGTTTTGAGGTAGTGTGCGCAAATTTATCTGTGAAATGATTCTTCTGGAATGCAGGGCCCCTCAAAATTTCTGTGAACTCATTGTGTGAATATTACAAGGGTTCATCAGTTGCTGCTTCTGTTCTTCAATCTAAAATCTTTTTGAACTTGGATTTCTTTGCTCTATTGGTCCAGTACTAGTCCCCTTCCTTGCTGTGTTTAAATGACATGTAATTTTTTCTAGGTAGAGAAATGCATTTCACCTTCTTTCTGTTTCGAAATCACAGAGCTTCACAAAATAANNCCTTTAAAAAATATTTTTTTTTTTTTTTTTTTTTTTTTTTTTTTTTTTAAATGAGCATCAGAATGGATGAAACCTGATTTCCTTAAATTTCATTGCCTCTTTCACCTCCTACCTACAAGGTAGCCTTGCTGGCATGTCCTGTAGCGAGCTACATGTGTGCTGGTTAGCCAACCAGTGTGCTCATGCTGTTTGTCCAGCTGCACTTAGGCATGATGTTTTGCCACAGAATTGGTGGATGTGATGCAAATGACTCATTTATTTCAATTCCACTTCAGTTTCCTGCAGAATTGGATGGGAGCTAATTACATGATTACTAGTTAGTTGGCTTTATTTTAGCCTTCAAGAGTCTTCTGGACCAGCACTGCAAACTTTGTGTAGTGAATGAAGACAAATGGTCGTATCAGTTATGGGAATAGGGTGGATTCTTTTAGGTAATGGTGCATCTAGGTTTGCCGATTGTCATTGTATTGTTATGACGCTTTTTGACTTACCAGCTGTATAATACTTTTCTGGGAAGATACCTTTCTACACAGCCACTGTTATCCACAGCAAATTTTCTTTTGCTGATGAATGAAGAACTTTGCAGGCTTGATGGCTGATTCAGTGGTGAATAAAGTCCCATTTCCTGTATCTTAGGTGTTGCAAAATGCTTTCTGACCTTAATATGTGTTATAGGAATACAAAATCATGTCAAAAAGCATCTGAAAGCTTTGTGTCTGAGGTAACATTTGTTTCCTTTTTTGATTGTAGGGTTGCATGCTTTTGGGAGGCAGAAAGACGACAGACATTCCACTAGAGGGTTATCTGCTGACTCCAATTCAGAGAATTTGCAAATATCCACTTCTGCTTAAGGTAAACCAAAGAAAGTATTTCTCTAGATGGTTGTTTTATTCTTGGAGTGATTCTGCAATTTTTTAGCCCTGAATTTTGTTGTCACTGCTGCCTTCCTGGTTTGCACTTCTAAATGACTTTTTACCAGTACAGTCAAAAAGCTGGCTGATGCTGACGGGCTGCTAAGTCTTGTAACAGTGTGGGTAGACCAGACAGTCTCTTACGGACTAACTAATGCCTTTTGACTTCAGTTCTCTTCATAGACTCGGTGAGGTTGGAAGGGACCTTTAAGATCATCAAGTCCAACCATTAACCTGCCCTGACAAAAACCCCTTCTGAACCATGTCCCTCAGCACCTCATCTACCCTTTTCTTAAACACCTCCAGGGATGGGGAATCCACCACCTCCCTGGGCAGCCTATTCCAATGTTTAATAACCCTTTCAGTGAAAAAATGTTTCCTGATATCTAATCTAAACCTGCCCTGACATAACTTGAACCCGTTTCCTCTTGTCCTATCACCTGTCATCTTCAGATGCTTACTAAGGCTTGTGAGTGCTATTTTATCCACTTCCCGAAAAGCTGTGTTCAGATAGAATTGTATCGGTGTCCTGAGGGACTGGATGGCTTCAGGGACTAGGAATGGGATACATCTTTCATCACGAGGTCTCTAGTTTGTGTGTTCAGGTCAGTAATAATCAAAATCCTGTATCATCTGACAGCTGTTTGGCGGCTTGTTTGAAAACTCTTTGGTCCTCAGACAAGTTCCCAATGGAGGGGTGTCATTGCAGAAATGATCACTGCAATTGGCACTAATTGGCCCCTTTGCTAGTATTCCTACTGTAGGAGCTAAAGAATAAAAGACTAAAAAGAGTTAACTTGCCTCTCATCCCTTCAGGTCAGGGCTAGGTCACACTCCTGGTGGGGACAAGGAGAGGAAAAAGGAGAAAGCACTTTCTGGGAGAGCTTGCATCACCGGTGGCCTTGTAGCTACTCCATGGCTAACAGCCATCCGTCTTCAGTGATGTCAGTCCCTTTCTCAATCAGAGTAATATTACATTACAAGAAGAAATTGCCTCATATTTTGAGAGAAAAGTCCCTTCCTGAGTTGTGAAGACAGTAATAATTCTGTGATGAGCTGATGCTCTTGGTCAGAGACTGACCATGCGAATCAACTGTATGTTACGTAAAGCTGTTGCAGTGCTTTGTCCATACATCCAGCATGAATAAGGGATTGCATAGGTACAAGCTGATTAGCAAAATACTGATCTGTTGTTTCATGTAAAATTTTTTTGTTTCATCTGATTTTATTTAAATTATTTCTTTCCATCCAATTGAAACTTTCAGAGGCAAATTTTCAAAATGCGTCTTTCACACAGGTGGAACCATTCTGTTGTCCGTGCAGCTGTGCACAAACCCATCTTACAGCAGATATTCACACACCGTTCCTTATGGACCTAGCTACTGGGATTTATGTATATACAGCCAGTTTGTCAGCCCAGTCAATTTATCCATGACTCCACTTACAGTTTGAACAAACAAGAGCACATGCAATTTAGACACGTAGCAGAAGCTAATGCGTGAGACTGCTACAGACATTTCTTCCACAGTATTAATAACAGTCAAGGTAGGGCAAGGATGCCAAGATCAGGAAAGAGCATAAGTAGCTCCAGCTGCTATTAATCTTTAGAGAGGACTGGTTATGTAGAGAGAGTTGAAAACCTAATGATGCCTCAGTTTAAGTCCACTGTGTTTATTTGGGGTTAGTGTGGAGAGAATTTAGTGTCTGTTCATCCCGAGGATCTGCATGATGACTGTGAGCAACATCCATGTGCACAGAAAGGGAGTTCCTGTGGCATCCAATACAGTAAACAAACCAGGAGACGTGGGGGCCTTAAAATATGCATTCCTGACCAAGTTTTAGTGTTTATGTTTTCTTTTTTTTTTTTTTTCCCACTCTGTGGTGTGTTCTGTGATTGTTACCTAACTGTGTGTTCAAGACTGGAAATCAGAGATTGTTTTGACTCCTTACAAAGATCCCTTTTCTATTTTCCAAGAAGCTTCAACCAGAGGTGGCTGGGTTCTTACTTTTGAACTGATCACTACATTTGTGCTGTCACTAAAAGATGGAGTGTTAATCTCCTGCAGGTTTCCTGTCATGGTTACCCATTTGTATGAAGAGAGTCATTAACGGGTACAGAGCCTGAAGACCAGGTTCCTTCATCTATTTATTCTGTGCTGGAGACATCTTGATCAAGCCAGAGTGGTCAATACCTGGTGTACTCTTGCTATGCTTATTTAAAAGTGATCTTTAACCAGTTTTATCCCAATATTTTCCAAACTTTTTGGAACAAAAGATCCCTGTTAGCACTCTGCATTTCTTATTAAGGACAAAGAGCAAAATAGAAGCTTGAGGTCGCTCTGAAGTTAATATAATTTAATGTATTAGATCTGGCCACTCAATATGTGGATCACCAGTCATCTCTCAAGCACAGTTTGGGGATCTCAGCTCTAAGCCATGCATATGGCTGTCTTTGAGAACTCTCTACATTTCTTCTGCACCTGAGTACCTCTTCTTTTCCTCTTTCGAGTATGACTTGGTTGCTGAATCACTCGTTGCTAATTAGACCTGCTTGATTTCTAAGCTTTTTGGAAAACATGATTATGAGTGGTAGTTTTCTATCAGTTTGCATAATCTGTACATTTTTTATCTACTGACAGAAGCTTGACTTCAAATTAAAATCTCTGTTCTGCTTTAAAAGCTCTTCAGAAGATTAGAATGGCAGAATCTGCCAATACTACAAATTTTCCTGAAATCTCAATGCTTTTACTCAAAAGCCATGAAGATGCTGGCTACAGAAACACATCTAAAAGAAATGTACACCTCTGTTTGCAAGGTAGTAGCATCGTTGATGCAATGACATTTTGATGTTCGTCAGCTTCAATTTTCCCACTCCTCTGTACCATTCTAGGCCAGGTCATTTAAAAAGTGTGGGATTCTGTATCAGGGATTGGAAGAGCTATGAATTGACAGGTTTCTCTTGCTTTTCTTTAAGAATTCATTTTGCAAAGGGGTGGTAAACAAAAGACTAGAAGAAAATAAGTATTTCTAACCCATAATTCAAATCTTCTCAAGTTCAATGGCAACTGAAGTCATTGTGTTCTGGGGATCAAATATTGGCCTGTGGAAATGAGCTGGTGGTTTCTACTTACTCACATGTGCACAGTTGTATCTGTCAAAAGGTCTGCTGGCACAAACCTCTCTTCTTTGAAAACCAAAACCAAGACCAGCAAAGCTACAACCAAAACAGTGTTTCTTGCCTTCAAGCCACAGTGGGGTAGAATAAAGATAAATTTGTCCTCCAGCCAGCACTGAGCCTGCCTTCTGGGCTGGGGACTCTGGGGTTCGGCTGCTGCGACCCAGCCTGACCCACAAATTGTTGTCCAAGAAATAGCCATGAAGGGAGCGACCGGGAGGAGGTGTGATGAGGGTTCTGATGATGTTGTGTTCCATTTTTCTATGGATGGCTTTTTGTATACAGGCTGATGTAAACCACATGCTCTTCATGACTTGAAGTTTCCTGGACAGGAAATAAAAGTTTAAAGAAAAAGCCGAGGGGTATTTCGTTTCAGTGAAGCAGCAAATCTGCCTCAGTCAGTGAGATTATGCCACTACTAGGGGTTGTTCAGATCAGAAAATTGTCTGTGGTCATTAGAAAGTGAAGCTGATTCTCAAAGGTAGTGAATTCATAGTAAATAAATTGTATCCCATTCAAGAATTACTAGCACAAAATTACCAGAGTGGACACAAATGTTTCAGACGTGACAACAGCTAAGGGAAAATTACAGGCTGATTCTCTTAGTGCTGACCAGGAAAATGCAACTCTCCAAGCAAGAGAGAAAGGTAGATTTAAAAATAACACAACCCTCAAATTAAGTGTTTGCTCTCCCTTTGCAACTGAACTGCAGTTATTGCTCCTGAAATAGCTGTTTTGTATTCATGGGGATTGGATCTTATTTTATCTAATTCCCAGGGCAAACACATGCTATTGTATTCCAATTGATTAGAAAAGTCATAGAGCAGAGCTATCCTACTTTCATCTTTTACTTTGGATTTAGCAAGAGTTTGTGAACATCCAGATTTTCTGATAACTTTGATATGACCTTGTTATAGCATAAATATTTCTTACAGCTAATTAGTTAGGTTTGATACAGAAAGTATGAACACAATAATTCAGACTTGTCTGTGTCTGAAAGTCAACCTACATAGTAGGGTAAGGCACGTATTTAAAATACTCGAACTATTTTTTATTAATACCATATATGAGTATTCTTCTTCAGAATAATAGCATCTAGCATGGAGTCAATTTGCATTACTTAATTAGAAAAAAATATACTGGTATATTTCCCAATTGCAGGTACACCTTAAGCATATGTTACTAATAATTTCCAATATAAAGTATGGCATCCTGCAATTGGTGATCTTATGTTTTCTTATCCTCTGATGAAGCCGTTTGGGTTTTTGAACCAACAAATGATGGAGGCAGAATGATAATTCAAAGGATGGCGATTGATAAATTTCAATTTTATTTGTAGTTACATTTTTGGTGTGCCAAACATTGCAGCTTTTGAGCAGATGACTGTAAACAGATGGTTTTGGTTGTTTTTTTGGTTGTTTTTATATCTTGGTTGCTTTCTTTTTGTCCCTTATACAGTTTTTTGTTGGTTTTTTTTTTTTGCTTCAGACAGCATGCAAGAAAATTAGCACAGAATTTATTGGTCAGTCAGTTAGTTTTATCCCCAGTCCAAAACCTTCCTAATGTGACTTCCACTTCTTTTTCTTGCTATCTAAGTTCAGCAAATGAAGTCTATTTGGGGATGGAGGAGTTTTGAATATTTGTTAGCGATGAGCTTAAAAGTGAGAAAGGAGCTTGGATTAGGCTTGAACAAAACAAAACTGTGCTTGCCGTGATGGGCATTATGGTTTATAAGAAGAAAAGAAGCAAAGGCAAAGAGATGCAAAGAGCTTGAGAACACAGACTGTGTGAGTGACTTAAAACTCCAGTGCCCTGGAAGGCTTGCTGAGTAAATATTTCCAGCAGAAAGTTTTGGATTAAGGCAGCTCTGTTTTACCAATAATCATTATATGACTCTGTATTAATTTGTGTGAACTATACTACTAAAGAGTAGAAGCAGCTGTTGTGTAAACCTATCTCTGAACAAAAATAGCCTTTTTCCCTTAATAAAGAGCATTTATGTCAGCAAGAAGAAAACCCTAGGGGAGTGGTGATCATGAGTTAATCACACCGTTGGGGGTGAGGATTAGGAGCAGTCCTTTCTGTCTCCTTCCTCCCAACACACCAGGAATGTGCAGCACATGATAGACACACCCCTACAGGCTCCTGATAGCCCAGTGCACATCACAGAGGCTGTTTCTTGTTTGATGGTGTCTGTTCTCTTAAGGAATTGCTCAGACTCCAGCCAGAAGTGCACATTCCACCTCTGATCCTTTAAAAATATCTCATAATGTATGCAGCTCCATGTGTCATTTAGGGCAATGATTATGTATTGCTTCATGTGATGGAAGACTCATTGGTCCCTGGGAGGGAAAGAAAAACCTGGATGCAAAAAGCTGAGTGACCAGATTCAGAATCCTCTTGAAAGGGAAAGCCCAACAGTGAGGCACATGTAGGCCTTAATAAATGCAGTGCCGGGACTTTGAAAGGGAAAGATGGGAAGCCAGTGGTGGGGATACAGAACGGGATGAAGAAAGGTCAGCCCACTGTTGTGCCTCTTCTCTCGCTTCATTTTTCTCAGAGCTGTTTAAGGAACAGAACCTTCTAATTGGCCATACTTGAATAGATTTAATCTTTGTGGAATTATTTTTTGTCAGGTTTTTTTCTTCCTTTTTTTCCCTGCAAGAAAAGTGGTGCTCTTAACTTCCGGACATTGCCTGGTTGAAATCCAACTCTGCATAGCACAACAATATTGATATATATCCTACAGAGTTGTAAGGAACACTGCCAATTTATAAATCACACTTCTGTCTTCCACACTTTTTATATATAACCACAAATAGCTGGTAATATTTATAAAACTGCAAACATGTTTTTGTTACATTTTAATTTAGAATATGTCATAGATTTGATGGCACATTGAATATAATCAGTTTTACTGATTTATCGTTGCTTGTCTAGTCTTTGCCCTGCAGAAACATTGACATAAATTACAAATTTTAAAACTATACAGAATAAAAAAAACCTGCTTGGCAGGTACACAGATATAGCCAGGTGTAACATTTATTTTCTGGTTAGTTTAAGTGGAAAATAAGTTTTAATACAAGCAAATATTAAAAACTGTAAAATACAAATATAAAACTCCTGAAAACATTTATATTCACGGGAAGGTTTTTTTTTTTTTAAAGAGCACATTTTGACACTGAACTGTTTATTAACACAACTTTTTGAACTGATAAGCAAAGAAATATGTTGTCTTTGTTATCTCTGTAATCCTGAGATGTTCAGTAAGTAACTACCGGATGCATCTCTGAAGCTGTATTTTATGCATGCGCTGGTTTGCAGTGCAAAGCGAGACAGCCTGGCAAGCAGTGATTTGCACCAGTCAATGCACAATGTTAACATTCATTGCGCAAAATCCGTGTTAAGTCATGTCTGAGTGTCCCCAAGAGTATAAAGATAGGAAGAAGGAATTTTAAAAATACAGAGACTTGTACACTTCAGCTGCAAAACGTGTGTTCAGTTGTCAGTTTTAAGTACCAAACAGTCATTTTTGTGTGGCAAGGGAGGACATGGGGAAGGATGATAGAAGCTTCTTTTTTTTAAAAAAAAAAAATCGGTTAAGCAGAATAACATCCTTTTTTCTAGGAAATATTAAAATTGGGTTTACATTTAAAAACCCTCTAGTTTCCTCTGCCTGCCTGCATTGTTTGCACATCATCCCTCCTGCCACCTCTTTGCGTCTTCCTGTATTGTGTTTTTTTTGCTGGGTTCCCCCCCTCGTAGGTGGTTTTTTTGGGCTTGGTTGTTTTTTTGGGGTTAAGCACAATTAGCAAATATGCAAATGTATGAGCAGTTGTTATGTCTTTCGTCTTATGTGATTTAGAACTCTTTTAGCCTTAAGCTATTTAAAGCTGCATCTGAGATTGAAATACTTAAGTTGGAAATCCCTTTACTCCATTGCATAATCAAAAACTATCACTTCTGAGTCGATCAGCTGTAGATGTCCTGTCGTTCCTTTCTGTACGCCGTTCAGGAGGACACTTCACCTGGATATAGACGTCTTGGAGTGCTCTCTTACTCCCTTTGTAAAATGAGTTGTGTTCTGTGTGTAGGTGTTCTATGAGTGGCACAACCTCAATCTTTGATCTTTGCAGCTATGAAAGAGGAGTGAAATAAAGGAAAATTCTGCACCCAGAGGATGCAGTTCCCATTTCTGTCTTACCTCTTTAAAGAACAGAGATAATTTTTTCCCCCACCTTATGATACGGAATACCTTTGCAACTTTCTCCCCTCCCGCCCACCCCCCCAACCCACCCAAAAAAAAAGAAGCGAGAAAAGTCAGAGGATAATGGTGAAGATGGCAGAGGCTGTGAAAAATACAAGCTTTTCTCTTCTCCACTGCTGGTTAGCCTGAAGGATTAACAAGTCTTTAGCTAGAAAGAAGTGTTTTATGAATCAGTTTAAGAAACTCTTTGCAAGGAATAGTTCTCTGCAAGTAGTAGCAACCTCATTTCCTGGCCTTATTAGTGCACTAGTTGCGATACGTAAGGTAGTAATTCCAGACAACAATATATATGAGCTTCATGGAGGACAAGACAGTCATACCCGAGGCTTGCCATCTGGTCTGTCTCTCAGCTGCCTTTCAAAACATTGTCAAATGCTCTCAGAGTTTACACATCATAAATCTGTCACTAAAATAAATAAGCACCCAGAGCTCCATGACTGTATTTCAGAAGTGCTAGGCTCTGCTCTTTTGGGGAATGGCAGCGTCAGAGCAGCATGGCTTAAGACCAGGCAGTGGTGGGACAAGTTCTCTGACTATCTGTGCTGCTTGTGCTGTTGAGGCAACTGACTGCCCCAGCCAGCACCCTCCTGCCTTTTCCAGCCTCCTCTCCCGCTCCGTGGGCAGAACTGTTGGGAAGTTAGGAGGCAACTGGGAAGATGCTGTGTTTACTGCAGCAGAGGGCTTCTGTGAATGAAGGGTTCTTTCTCTGTCTCAGTGATATTTCAGAAAGGGAGGTTTACACAGTGCTAGCACATACGTATCTGTTTCTAAAGCAGTGTGGGTGACACTTGAGCTGCAGAACTTCATTGATTTTTAATGGGAGTTGTGTAGCAAAAATTCTGCACTCTGTTTTGGGAGCATGGAGCAGAGGTTAATGTCACCATGGTGCAACTCTTCTCTCCTGCCTTTTCTTTTTGAACACTTATTTTTCCTTGGCCTCATCTTCAGCAAAAGTGGAGTAAAAACTTCCAAAGGGAATTTCATTTGTGATATCGACTGACATTTGTAGCAGCCAGCCTCTTTTTCCTGTGCATGTGTTACTCTGTAAATCATCCAAGAGTTTAAGATCATTAACTCCTCTCTCTTAATGGGATTCCCAGCTGTCAGCATATTACCCATCTCCTCTGTCATCCATCTGACAAGAGCCATTGTCAATCTCCATTTATTATTTGCTGAAAAGAGAGATTGTAAAAAGAGAAAATGAGTAAATTCTCAAAATACCAAATCTGTGCAAAGAACTGAATGGCTATATTTTATTGGACAAACATCCAACATTCCTTTGGGCATTCATTTGGGCATTTCTGTTTCCAGGATCTGTATGTGGGAATGAGAACACCTCCCATTGCCATATTTTAATTCTCATGAGACATGTTTCTTGCATTACTTAAAGGAGTCCCAGTGGTCAAGCAGTTTAATCTCAAGACAGAGGTTTCACTTTAAAAGGTTCTACAAACTAAGAAGTTGATAAATAAATAAATAAATAAAACGCTTTGCACTTCTGTAACACTGGGTCTCAGGATAGTTTACTAGTGCTAGTGAATTAAGCCTCGTTCCAACTAGTGTAAGAAAGCAGAGAGGGTCTGTGCAAAGGCAGTAACCAACCTGTACTACTTGAAACTCTAGCTTCCTCCTTTCAAATATGCCTTCTAATTTTGCTAGTATCTGAGCACCTCACAGTCTATTTATTTATTCTGTAGTTATTCCTTCTAGTAGAAAAGTACAGCTAGGTATGCACAAAGTGTTCACATACTAAAGGTGATTTCTGTCTAAAGAACGTTGTAAAGCAGATCTATGATTCAACACAAGGGCAGAGAAAGTTCCTTGATTTAGCAGCTGAGAGTGTCTGGATTAGCAGCTATTACAGTTACTGCAAGCTTCAGCAGAACTTGAACTTCAGCCCACACCCCCCCACTCTCTCTGGCAGGACATGTAAGTTGAGCCTAGAAGTACCAGTTAATTTGATCTCTAGGTTGTATGTGGACGTAAGTCAGTTTAGGAGCGGTGCTCATATTACAGGTTTTGTGACCAACTCAGGCAAGGCAAGTCCCAGTACTCAGGATCTTACCTGAAATAAAAATATGTTAGCGCCAAACAAGACAGCATGGCACAAAGATCTTTAAATTGATGCCAATATGGCAAAATTTTGTGTGGCGAAGAGACACTTGCTGATGTGGAGAAGCAAAAGACAAATCAGAGCACAGATTAAGCCTAGTTGGAGCCCATGGCAGGCGTTTGGGGATCGCATTCATTTATTTTGGATGAAGAACAACTGTAACAGGCTGTCTTTGCCCTTCGCTCTGGGAGCTATGGATTGAAGTAGTTTAGCTATGTTCAGACCACAGTGCTGTGCAGGCTCTCTGGCTCTGTTCAGACTCATTCTTGTGTCTCATGCAAAATGATGCATGTTGCAATTCAGCAGCAGTTTGCCAGTTAGACACAGGACTTTAAAACAAACATATAACATATTGAGGCAAAACAGAACATAGTGTGAAAGTTAAATATTCCAGGCAATCTAAAAATGTGGGTCTTAAACACCATATTATGTATCAAGATGAAATTACCAGCCTTAGTTAAGGTCTCTTTAATGTATTTTTATCCAATTGTGGCTGACTATAAAATACTACTGGTCTCAAAAATGATTAATTGTGAGTTGACAGTGGTTACCTCTTTTGCCAAACTGGTTAATGTTGTCAGGTCCCAAGTTTTTCCACTGCTGATTTTAAGTGGGCAGTGTTTAACTGGGCTGTTGTGCACTGAATCAAGTGAAGCAGAGACTCTTAGGAACTCCTTCATAGCAGACGTGCTATTCCTGTCTATGTTAATCTCTCCAGTCAAAATGTGAGTCCCAGCCTCCTAAACATTATCTAGGGAAGAGTCCCTGCTAAACTCCTGCTGCTCTCTTGGCCACTCCAGCACTTTTTCCCACTTTGCCTTCTGGGGAGCCCTCTCCACTTGCCACGGGCCTGTCTTGGACATTAAAACACTGAACTGAGCACCAGAAGGTCTTGATTCTGCAAGTAACTTGCTGTTGGACAAGTTACTCTTCTGTAAATGAATTTTCTCCTTCATATAATATTATTATTATCCTTCCTGACACATAAAAACATGGGGCAACTGTGGCTAGTGTGTTTCCCTGGGATTTCTGGACACATAGACTTATGATGCACAGAGCTGTAGGCGTTTATCCGCATGTGGTGGGTTGACCTTGGCCCACCCAGACACACTCTCACTCTGTTTGATGGAATGGGGGAGAAAATAAGATGAATAAATGCTTGTGGATCAAGATAAAGACAGGGAGATTGCTTACTAATTGCCATCACAGGCAAAACAGACCTGACTTGATTTATTGACAGCTGAAATACATTTGGATGTTGAGAAACAAAAACACCTTCCCCCCAGTCCCCACTGTTTTCCCCGGGCTCGACTTCACTCTTCATTCTCATCTCCTCTACTTTTCCCCAATCCCCTGAGCAGGGGGTGTGGGGAATGGAGGATTGCAGTCAGTATGTAACACGTCCTTTCTGCTGCTCCTTCATCCTTATGCTTTTCTGCGCTCCAGCATGAGCTCTCCTGGGGCTGCTGTTCGTCAGGATAGACCTGGTCCTGCAGGGATCCTTTATGGGCTGCAGTTCCTGTCAGGAGAACCTGCTCCTGCATGGGCCCTGCACCTACCACCGGCCCTTCAGGGAATACCCACTTGCTGTGGCTTAGGGTTCTCCACGTGCTGCAGTGTGGGTATCTGCTCCATCGTGGTCCTCTCCATGGGCTGCAGGAAATCTCTGCTCTGGAACCTGGAGTACCTCCATCCCGCCTTCCTCTCAGGCCTTGGTGCTCACAGGCTGCTTCTCACATGTTTTCCCTCTCTGTTGGCTGTGTCCGGCACGGGGCAGCCCCTCACCTCTCCTCCCGGAGGCCCCTGCAGGCCCCCCTTGCCAGCACCATACACTGAGGGATGTGGATTAGGGGAAGTGTCTCACTGGAATCCCTCTTTGGTCAGTAGAAAGACACAGGCTTCTCATGAGGGCAGTTCCTCTCTCAGGTAAATCTGATTTGCACTTTGGTTGCATTTCTTTTCTGGTTAGAGATCTAAACAACCTAGGTCCTAAAGCTTCATGTGGGTTGGGATTAATCTGCACCTTCTGTAAATACTGTCTGTGGCATATACAGCCTAGCATTATTCCTGTAAGGCCGCAGTCCACATGAAACCCTCCTTCCGTAGCTCTGGTGATTCCTGATAAGACCTGCTATGGGCAGAATTTTTATCTGATCAAAGGGGCCTAATCCAGCATCACTGAAATACTGGATGCACATCGCTGGGGCTGGTATACCATCTAGACCATGGCTAGGTCAACAATGCATCACATGTCTTTGAAGCAAACAATGTGATTTTTATGTAATCTTTTCGGTTTTTTTGCTTTGGTTCACACTAGAAGCAAACATATGTGACACAGCAAAACGTATTTGGCTTGAGCTCTCTTAGTTTGGCATATTTAACATGAGTGATTGCTTCATTTATTTTGCAACATTCATGTGAAATGGCAACTCTGCACAGATGAAGAAGAACAACAACATCTACAGTAACATGCCCAGAACTTCTCTTTAATTTTGCAGTGGTTCTAGCATTTTGCAATGGGATTACACACTAATGCTTGCACCTTTCCATGAGCCACTTCTAAGTTTACATTGCATGTTTTCTTTTCTTTTTCCTGAAGGAATTAGCTAAGAGGACTCCATCTAAGCATCCTGATCACCCGGCTGTCCAGAACGCATTGCAGGCAATGAAGACAGTCTGCACAAATATCAACGAGACCAAGAGACAAATGGAGAAACTGGAAGCCCTTGAACAGTTGCAGTCCCACATTGAAGGATGGGAGGTATGATGTAGGAACTAGTTAGCTCCCTGGAGGCAGTTTCCTATACAGATTAATGGGCTGAAGTTTAGTGACTCATACTATGTACAGGGATTTCTGTTTCTTACGTGATGTGTAAAGGCTCTTGAAAGTGTGGGTGGCATCACTCTGACAGGTTTAGAATTTAGTGTTTATTTTGGGTGTGCAGGCTGCTGCTAAATTGTAGCAGAACAAAAAGATTATGAAAGAAGGAAGGTGTTAGAGCTAGAACGGACTGAAATTTCAAATGGGCAGATCTCATTTGAAAGACAAGTAAGTCTACAAGATGAAATCAGGACTGGTCTAAATAACAGAAGTTCCTCTTTCCGTTCCTACAAACCTTTACTTTCCACTAGCTTTAAATGTTAGCTCACTTAGCTTCATACAGATTTCCTGTATAAAAAGATAAAAGTTGTATTAGCAAGCATTAGATTGGAAAGCAAGTGGTATATTTGCATTTGCTCCAGGTAAGTTACTCATGGATGTGTTTCTAGTGATGTGTTTATCAGTAGGTGGATCTGTGTAGGTAGAAGCAGTTACTATGGAAGGGAGAAAAATAAGAGAGGGAGAAAACTAGAATGTGAAGCTTGGGGGAAGAGGAAATCTGGAAAAAGAGCCACTCAGTAGAAATACTGGGAAGTCAGGATGGTGTGCAAAGGGTTGGCAGCCTATTTTGTGATGAGTTTAGCTGGGGCCCTTGAATCAGTGTAGTTGGAAGCCTCTGGGATGTGCACCATAGGGAGTCGGTGGTGTTAAATGGTCTCATGGAGGGGTTGGCGTTGGCGTTGAGACTGACATTTAAAATGTTGAGGCTGATCATTGCCAGCTGAGGATTTGTTAGCTGGGGACATTTTGTTAGAGGTCATGTAAACTTCCTCATGTTCAGACTCTTGGGTGCTCTCCATGACTCTCTCTTGGGTTGTTTTTTATCTTTCGTGTATGTTTTAAACCTTGCTCATTTTTTCCCTGAAGGATGTTCTTGGCATCCAGCTAAAGATGTGAGAACAACCCAGATATCCAGCTGTGTATTTTTTGGATAGCAAGCTCAGCAAACAAAGTCATATAATGTTCTCTATAGCAAGACTTCTAGAAGCTGCTAAAACCATTTCAGGTTCATTGCAACTTATGGGTCTTCTAGGCAAGAGGCCTGGTTTGAACTCTGCAGCCTGAAGCACGACTATTAAAGTGTTCATGATGCTATAAATGAAATGGTATCCAAACTTAATGCTTTTTTTTTTGGTAGGGTTTAACTTATCTACAGCAACATTGTGGGCCTGAGAACCCTTTCAGATTTGTTTATCTACACTGTTTTGTCACAAATTCACCTAGGTTACTCAGCTCAAAATTTCAAAAAGGAAGAATTGGTTTTCCCTCCCAGTAAGCTCCCAGATTCTAAGGTATTCTGGCAGCATATTAAAAGGAGAAAAACTAGCTTTACACATCACAGAACTTTACATATGCTCAACATGATGGCATTTTTTTCCTCTGTACATGCAAAGGAGTTTGAAGCTGATTGACAGTTTTCTGTCTTCACAGTGCTTGGGGTCTTGTAAATTATGGCTCTAGAGCAAAGTGCTGTGTTTGTAATTAACTGTTTTGAGTTCTTTCAGATGTGTTTCACAGTTTATTCTTAATAAGGGCTCCTAACTTCTATCTATGGAAAGCTGCAATTGTTGAGTTAAATAATTTTTTAGCTTAACAATGCAGTGCTATAAGCCACAGATCTGGCCATAGGAAGAAGTCTATAAAGCAAATTTGTGCCTATTTTTGTCTCATGGCGATTTCTCCTATAAAATAGAAAATTTCCCTTTTCTGTTAGCACGGATATGGATTAGGAAACACTGCTCCCCTGAATATAGGTTATATTACCATACAGACTAATTCGACAAGGCCTACAGCTTTCAACTGTTTCAATTCAAGGCATTTAAATTGCCAAAAAGAAGTGAAGATCGGCTGACTTATGATCAAGTATTTTATGATTCTGAAGGATGTAGCCTGAATCTGGGGAGTGTGCAAGCAGCCCAGCATGAAGTGTGACGTTAGTTTGTTCACATAATTTGGAACAGGCTCCACCTCGTCTAATGTTTTTGTTTAAGCAAACCAGCAGTTTCACCGGTTTCTGTGACTTTGCACTTCCTTCCAACTGTCCCAGTGGATCATCCCTGGTCTGATCTTCATCCTATTGCCATCAGTGCCACCCTCAGTATCTCCAACATGAAGAACAACGTAACATCATTTTGCTTCTGCAGTGATTCCTCTTCTTGCTCTTGAGAGTTATCTGTAGCTTCACTAAAAGCAGTAGTTGGTTTTTAGAGCATTTTCCTCAGTTCAACATTTTTTCTTCAACATCTCCACCCATCAATCTGCATCTCCCTCTAATACAGCTCTCGCTATCATACACTGGCATCATCCTGTCAGTCTCTTTCTAAGACACATTATAAAGTGGGGACATGTTAAACTAGGCCAAATCTGGGACGCCGCTGAAGGCTTGCAGCTTAATCAGAGGTTTGTTGATCGAAATGAACTCTGCTCAGATTCATTCTTTTGGAATCCACAGAATCCTTCCAGATGTATGTTATGGATTAGTCTCAGGCAGGTCAATTTGATTCTGGTTAATCCTTCTGGGAAACAAAGATTAGTTTCAAAAAGGGGGAAGGAAAAGTAGGGGATGCATGAGAAGACCAACTCTTGTATATATTGTTTTTGTTTGCGTAGTGAAGAACAAGTTAATATGTTGTTTCTATTAATTAGATACTGATTTTTCTGTGGGGAGAGCTCCTCCTCATGACTCCTCGTGAGATATTTTTACTGAACAATTGTTACATATCCCCAAATTCTCCCAATCTGAAATGCATAGAGAAGCAAACCCCCCATCACAGAACAGCGTGAGTTGTAATCTATGTGTTAGTGCTTAGGCAGATCAGTCATTTTATAATTGGCTGTAATTTGCAATTTCACCAGCTATGATGTTTTCTTTTTCTCCTGCACCCCCTGCAGCTTAGTTCCACTTAGAAAGGTGAGAAATCCTGTGTTGTCTCTGCAAACATCAAATAAATCTTCTTACTCTGTTTCTTACTATTGAAAAACCTCTCAAATTGGTATAAATGGGAAGTAGCTAGGTCAACAGCAAACAGGAAATGCAGCAACAGTGTTTAGATACCATCATAATGGGGCTGATGGAAAAATAAAGATGTTTAGATTTTAGGGTGAGAAGCAACCGTTGCAATCATTTGCTTTCACTTCCTGCACAAAATAGGCCAGATAATTTTACCCTGTGATTCCTGTGTCGATAAAAGATTGATGTCACTGTGCTCATCGCTTTTGCTGTCTTTGGGCATCTTTCAGAAATTTAAGTACTTGGTGTTGAGGTGCTCTGAGGCCTTGATTTGTCCTTGGGGAAACCGTGTGAGGAGCGTGCTTTTATGTTGTAAAGTCAGTCGGTGTCTGTTCATTTGTGTGTGTGCTAGTAGGCCTTTGGAGTCGCAAATCTGAGATAGCGTGATTTCTCCTGGAGATAGTAATGGTCAACACAACAGGTCATTTTCAAAATACCAAGTGCTCGTTTCTGGACATGTATTAACTCTTTCTATAGGATGATTAAGAAAATAAAAGCATATGAGGACAGCAGATGGAACTGTTGCATCTAGCTTGTTCCTGCATAATTCTATCCAGAACATATAGAAACACGTATGTGGAACACACAAATGAGTGATGCATACTTGGCAGCCTTTAAATAGTAGCTGCTTCCTTGTTAACTAAAAGCAAGACATGGACAGCACAGCTGGCAAGGTTTGATTTAGAAAATGGTGTAATCAGATCTTCATTCACACCTTTAGAGCGGCTGCATTGCATTTAGCTGATTTCAATTCAGTGATTTCCCCTGAATAGCTTGATGGCAGGAGACTGTACCTTCCTAAAAAAGAACAACCCCAAAACAAAACAAAGAGCCAATCACTCATGCAATGTCTGAAATAATTCAAAAAAATCCTTCTGGGGTGTCTTTCTAAATTCAGCGGGATTTCATCCCTGTGCACAGAGATGTCTTCAGGTTTTTTAAGTAGATGAATTGTGTTTTACAGTTTTTTTCTATTTGTGAATATAGGGTTAATGAACCTTTGGAAATCAAGCAATTTTGTTGATAATGAACCTCTTGCAATCCAGAGTCAGTTCTCTTTTCCAGTAAGACACAAGGCAGTGGATCATATAATCTAATTTACTTCCTAATCTGCATGCTGACTATGGAAGGAAGTAGTTCTGCCTTCCAACTCCAGGAGAAATGAAAAAACTAATAAATGATCTAGAACTAGGTGGTAAATATTTACAAGGCCTCGAGATGTTTTTATGAAAAGGGACCTTTATTCATAGGATGCTCTTATACCTTCGAAGTAATGCTATATCAAGGAATTTACTGTCTTAAGATTTAGCCAAACCATCTTGTTTGGTCAATGGAGCAGTTAAGGAGCAGATTCCCAACTGTATGCATTCAGAATGTGGGGACGCTTGGGAATTTGTCTGTCCTGAGAGCAACCTGGGACAGTCCTATAGTTATTTTTCATTTGGGCCCAACTGCTTTGGTACTAAAGAGCCCCATTTAAAGGACTGTATGATTGCTTTTCCAAGGAATAATCTGAGTAACAGTTTGGGAAGTGAATGGTTTAGAGTGATCTACTGTGGTTTTCAGCTTCTGGGCATCCTCATAGGTTAGTGTCTCGAGCACCAAGTTCAGTTATCTCGGTGGCTGCTTTGTGCATATAATGGCTTGCCCATAGCAGCTAGCACAGTGTCCAGGGCCCAGCCGCTGACCCGCACGGCTGTTTCTAACTTGCATGTGCTTGCTAGAACTCTAGAAAGGAGAGCACCTACGTATACTTCTAACAAAAGACTTGGAGAGACATACCACCAGTGAGATGATTTTGCAGAGAGATGGTTAATAGTGACATATGCCAGTATCAGAGCAATGATGTTAGGGAAATACTATTATTCTGTTATAAAGCATTCCTAAAGCCATCGCTTGTGATATTTACAATGATAGCTCAGGGTCTGAAGAGGAGACTAATGGTCTTGGGAGACTCACAATACAGCTGCTTTGAGAGTGAAAGATTTCTTCAGGAAAAAGTCTCCTGGAGTTTAATAGGGAAGATTTATGGTAGTATGAAAGGACTCAAAAAAAATATTTGTAATCCAGAAAAAATATGATGCGTTTAGCCATACTAAGAAATTGAGGACTTCCTCCTTATGAGTACATCAGTTATTTCATAGTTTAATGACATGCAGATAAAATAACAGTGTCTTAGTGAAAATTTTTCAGTGCGCGTACACACAAAAAATTAAAAATAAATAATATCTCTTTTTCTGTGTTTCAGGGATCAAATCTGACAGATATCTGCACGCAGCTCTTGCTCCAAGGGACTTTGTTAAAAATCTCAGCAGGAAACATCCAGGAAAGAATGTTCTTTCTATTTGATAATCTACTGGTCTATTGCAAGAGGAAATCCAGGTAAGTCCCTCTGTCTATATGGTATTATAATCATAGAATGGTTAGAATTGGAAGGGACCTTAAATATCATCTACGTCCAACCCCCCTGAACTCGGTAGGGACATCTTCCACTGGGACCATTCGGAAGTGTTGCTGTTAGAAAGTATGATCAGTTACTGATCACTCACTGTGTGCCCTCTTGCTCTGTACAGCTGAGTCACAGGTGTGACTTTCCTCCTGACTACTGCTATTGTTTAGACTGTATGAGAAAGAAGTCACCACATGGTAGAATAAATATGCCAGACAGTAATGGGGTCCCCACCCTGAGAAGTGCGTAATCCAAGGACAGAAGTTGATAGAGTGCAGAAAAAACACAGACTGAGTTCTTACAGCTGGAAAGCTTCCCAGAGCAGATGGTTCTCCAGGAGTGATGTGAAGAAGAAGGCCTTGCCAGCTTTCATTGGGAGGTTATTCCAAGCAGAAGAGGGTGACGTGAAAAATTATATAAAGCCAGGAAAGGGGAAAGTGGGAGACTAAGAAAACATTAAATAGATCCAGGGCACAGAGGAGTGAAGAAGAGATGAAGATTAGCAAGCGGCTGTGCAGCTTGTGTGATCTGTGCGTTGTCTTCCTTTCTTATCCCACTAACAACTGTTGCATCATTCCACATTATAAAACTTAAGGATTATTAACACCTACTGCTTATTGTTAAAATAGCATTGGCAGCGTGGAGGGCATTTTGCTTCTGCAGCAATTGTACTGTATTTCAGTTCTTAAGCTTTTTACCTTCACAGCTCCAGTCTCATTCTCATGCTTTGGTCTTTTCTGAATTTACAGTGCATTCTCTACACTCCAGATCCTCCTCCTTCCTTTTCTGCAGTATCCTCCCCCTTCTTCAAGTTACACTTCTTTACTGGTGATGGCAAATTAGAATGGCCAACCCAATTAGAAATTCTCAAAAACCAGAGTGTTCTATCCAAAGAAAATTCTTGTATCTCAAAATTTCAGTGTGGATAATGCTGAAACTACACAACATAAATACAAATTATTAGGTGAAATCTACATTAGAAATTACAAGAAAGTGATATAAACATTTAAATTAAATTGGAAAAAAAATCTCACAATTCAGTCTTATATGGCTTTTAATATTATCTAACCGAACCATTCTGACTCTACTGAAATGAAGCGAGAAATATGAAACATCTCATTTTGGGACTTCAACAAATTTGTCAAAATCCAAGCTTTGATATGTAACAGAGTTCAGAAATTTGTGTGTCTTCTAACAAAACTGTTCCTTAAAAAAAAAAAAAAGGATATCTAATCTTTTACTTCTTCATAGCACTTAAAAACTGGTTTTCTAGTCCTGTTTGTAGTTCAGGTTAGCCTAGCCCCTCCTGCGCTGTTCAGGCATTTTTCCCGGAATACTAAGATTTAGAAAACAAAATGTTCTACTGCCTTTTAAGCAATTGTCTGTTTTTGTACAGGAGACGTTACTGAGTTTCTCTGAAGTTTGGCTTGATTTTGGAGGAGGCTGCTGTAACACTTTGATTTTCCCAAAGGATCAATATTGTTTATCTTTGTCTAATAATGTAGCTTGAACTGATGGAATGTCCAGAATCTGATTTCCATTAGAGAAGCAGAATATTTTATTAAGTCTGCTGGGAATTGCCTAATGTAAAAGATATATTTAGACATCACTGAGCGACTTTAGTTTTGGATATTTCTCCCATCTAGCTGCTATTTATAATTAGTCCAGGATGGAAATGAATGTCTATCCCGTTGTGCTGGTGTGATCACTTGGCCAGCTCCTTGATAAACAACCGACATGTTAGTGGGACACAGATTCTGAAAAAAGACAAACCGAAAACCCTCCAAAAAACAGCCTGTGTCTCTTCCTAATTTGAAGTGTAATGACTTGGTTCTCAGCTCACGTTTGCTGTGCTTATCTTGTAGAAATCACTGGCGTTTTTCTTGATTGAAAAGTGCAATCAGAATTCAGACCTCAGTCTTTGATAAGTAGTCAACAATGCAGCCATTTGAACTTGAGCATCATGTCTTTTCACGATAGCATAAATTAGGAGTAGCATTGTTGAGACCAATTTAAAATGTGTTCAGAATCAGAATTAAATCTGTGATTTTGGGTCTAAGACTGCAATCTTGTCTTTTGCAGAAGCTTAAGGAAGTCTGACAAACTGATGACATAGATTTTCAGGGCTGAGTAATGTTATGTGTTTTAGCAGGATCATAGACTGCTGTTTAAATTGAATCCTGATGTCAGAAACAGTATGTTTTATGTGGGGATATGAGATGAGTATTTAAAGGGTTTCCCTAAGGCTGCCAGGACAGCTTTTCTTTTGACTCCAAATTCATCTTTAGGAAATGATCTAATAGCTCCAAGATCTCAGTCCCCTGTCGGTCTCATTGGAAGTAAGTATATGGTCATCACTAAAGGTGTATTTGTCACTAAAGCTAGTTGTAAAGGGAACAATTGTTCAGAAAAGCTTGGTGATTCTCTTCTCACCTCAGTTTATCATGGATATTTCACTTTGACAGAAATTTTCTCCCCAGCTGTTTTTTATTGCAATATTCCTTGAATAGTATGAGTTCCTGGCAAGTTGCCATGGCAGTCCCTTCAGTTTGGATGATAATTTGACCAGTTGTGTTTTGGTTCACGTAGCAGGGTTGTTCTTAGATATTAAAGCTCAGCAGGTGTCAGTTGAATAGTTTTAAACCTATTCTAGACATAAAAATCAGAACATAACTAGCAATGAAATGAGTGTGGCCAGCAGGTCGAGGGATGGCATCCTCCCNCTTGAAATTTTTTATAAGATACTTCAACAGAGAAACTGTAAAACTTATGGATAAGGATGTAAACTTTGGTGCAAAATAGCCACAGCAGCACCTTCACAAATGCTGCATATGATAACATGTAACACACATTTGACACACCATGTGACACTAGACTCTTTATGTCGGTCAGCCTCACCTCCATCCCTGGTAAGGTGAT